>VDFB02000015.1:31413779-31893343 GCA_007258455.2 Sequoia sempervirens
GAGAGAGAGAGAGAGAGAGAGAGAGAGAGAGAGAGAGAGAGAGAGAGAGAGAGAGAGAGAGAGAGAAGTATAAAATAGTGGCCTACAATACAAAAGATGGTAAAGAAACAAAAATGTGTGATTTGGTTATTCAAAAGATTCTAGTGTATCGGTTTATGTTTACATTTTGTGACAGTATAGTGTATGAATATGCAAGACATACCCATAGAGCTTGATGGTGGACTTGCAATTCAAGTTATGCAAGGACACATTTCCACTTCATAGCATTATTTTAGTCGTTGAATTTGTAGAGAACTACAATCTACAACCACAGTGTGAGGTGCAATCACAATATTACAACTCCACACAAGTTTCTATATTTGTGCACATCACATTCATTCATGTGATTGATAGTATGGAGGATGAAAAAAAGATCATAAGAGAGTATCATTTTTATATTAGTGATGATCGCATGCATTCTACGAAGTTTGTGCAAGGTTGCTTTCAGGTGTTTGGACATCACCATGAGACCACATTTCTTTGAGGCATTTTTTCAAGCAGTTGATTGCCTTGTCTATGCTATAGCTTACTATTATACTTTGACAATTTTTTTCCAAGCACCCATAGCATAGATAAGATAGTGAACTGTTTGAAAAAATGCCTCAATAAGATGTGGTCTCATGGAATTTCATGACAAGAAAATGCAATTGGCAGCTGCTCCTAGTTATTAGTTATGCAATATGAAGTAATTGCATAACTGCTTAGGTAGAATTTCTAAAAAACTATATTGTAATTGAATTTTTCTCATCTATCAACATCTAGTTATTAGTTATGCAATGTGAAGTAATGCTTTAAGTTTGAAATATGTTCAATGCAATGTAATCAACGATATGAATATAAACTACAAAAAAATATTAAGAAAAATTCATTATTTAAACTCTTTATTTTATTACTTGAGTGAAGCTTCGAACTCCACCTCCAATAAGAGGTGTTGTCATGATATCTCCAAGATTAACCTATTCAACATCCATAATCAGATATTAGAATACCATTCATATAACAATGCTATTCACATGTAATATTTATAATTGTTTACTAGTTACATACCTTGAAAGTACATGTCGTAGTGTAATACGAAGGTGGAGAACCGCTAAAAATTGAATGAACACTATGACCCTAAAATTTCATTACAATCATTAAAATAAATTATTTAATCTTGCATTTCAAAAATGTAAATTAATAAATTATATTCAATGAACTTGCTAACATTTACCTGAGTATCAAGGCCGAAAGCCTTATTCAGGGGGCATCTGTCATGACCAACCGCTGAGCTACATATGTAGCTTAAGCATTTGTGTCCTGACTATCCATGGGGTCATAACCACAGGGTGACCCACAAGCCTGGAAAATATGTGGTGGAACCCAACTCCTCGAAGTCTCCACAGATCATGTTGTGCTACATGTCTGGCATGCTCTATGATGCTTTGGGTCAATTAACTAATGGACTATAGTGTCACGACCTCAACACTCTCCTTCACAATGAAATGGATAGCCACGTGCTCATAGGATGGTCTGGTGAGTGCTCGTCTTGCTGGCTACTGTAGGTCAAGACGTGCCCCTAGTATATCCTATGTGGACCCCCCACCTCTACCTTGGAAGTCCCACATATCAAAGTAGTTTGGCATTTTATTGAGGACAAACTCACAGTAGAGTTTCTTCAAAAATGGGATCTCATTATTTTTGCATGGAGGATGGTGAAAAACCATCCACCACCTCTGCCAAAATTGGTTCTTTATCCCCTGGTGGTTGCACCAATGGATAGGGAACCTCTTGCTTGTATTGTGTAGAGGTTGATTTGTTCGTGGGTTTGTGAAAAGGGAACACAAGTCAAATTTTGTAATTTTGTAATTTTTGACTTGTTTATAAGATAACTTATCTGCATAGAATTGTCTAAAATCTCTCCTCTTATCTGACCAAGTAGATATTTGCTTGCTAATTGAATCTACATTTGATAACATAGGTTCAAAAGATTGAGCAAGCATGACTCTATGCAAGGTTGAACTTTCAGGATCTCTCAACCTTGCGATTATGTCCTCAATTTTTTGTGAAACCTTGGAAATAGTGCTCCACCTTTTGGGAGATGGAGCTAAAGGGGAATTAGGGTTCCTCTAGCTATTTCACTTATGTTTCATTAAAGGAAACCAAGATCCCTCAACCAATTGGCCTGATTGAGGGAAGGGTTGGATGGTTTAGAATGGTTTCCTTGGGTGTGATTAAAGACTAAAGGGGGTTCACCACTAAGTAAAGGCTTGGAAAGAAGGAAATGCAAATGATATGCAAATCTACCTATGCATCCTAAGATATAAAACTGAAAATCTGAATAATGAACTGAGAAAGGATAGAGAGACATCTGGAAAACTAAATATTTTAGAGACAAGGTTTGTAATCCCTGAATTATGAATTTTAATGCATACTGGGAATCATACACTAGTAGGGGCAATTTTGTCCCAATTTAGGGTTTTGGGCTGAATCCAGAATTTGGAATTGCTAAACCATGATCTAGTATACTGGGACTCATATGCTATGTTGAAAATGGCGATTTAGTCCCGGTATTAGGGTTGATCTAAAATTTTGGAATCTTGTAGTGGTCTTCTGTAGCTTCTCTCCCTTCTGATCTCCAAGTCTGAAGCACTAAATTTTGCTTTGTAGGTGACTTTATGTGATCGTACAATGTAGATGACAACTTTGAAAAATTTCTCCAATCTTTCTCTTCAATGGATCTTCAACCTAAATTTGAAAATCACACATCAAAGAGAGGGAAAAATGTTTTTTTGTTAGTAGATAGGGGTTTGCCTTGGTCAAACCCTGTTTTGGTAATCAAACCCTGTTTTGGTAATCAAACCTTGAAATGAATAGAAGTAAAATGAAGGAATGATGAATGAATAATATGCTATGTTGCAACTCACCAAACCCTTGGAACAAAGGCTGCAATCTTATATTTAATGGTTATCATGAATGTAGATCTTGACTCTTGATTGTATGTTGTAGATCTTGACTTAAATGATTGCTTGAATAATGGGAACCTACATAAAAAATGTTAGCTAAAAAATAAACATGATGCATGATGACTTTGACATGATGCTTGAATCTTGAATGTAGCTCCAAAATGCTTGATAAAAAACTGTTGAATGCTCTTGTAAACTATTGAATGCTCTTGATCTCATAAATTTTCTATAGGAGTGCTTGCATAAAACTCCTAAGAGAAAATATGTGAAACAACCTTGTGTTTATACTTGTTTATGCCAAATTTCATGAAATTACAACACTACAAGCCGACATTAGATCTAAAATAAAATCCCGCCAAGAATTTGAATTTAAAATAGGTCCAATCTAAGTGGGACTCATACGCCATTTGGGGCGTATGAGTCCTAGTAGGCTAAGCTTGGGACACAAATTTCAAGAATTATTTAGTTTTATGCCAAATTCAAGACTAGGAACCAAAACTTAGGTGGGACCCATATGCCCAAGGTGGCGTATGAGTCCTAGATCACTAAATCTAGGCCATACAATCCAAAACCACTAAATTATGATTGTTCATTTGATATGTGTTGGGATTATCCTTAGAAAGATGCATTAAATAAGGCTTGTGGATGCAAAATAGGATCACATAAGGCATAAAGAAGCCCAATTTTAGCAGGGAGGGCCCAAACAAGTGTGAAAATGTAAATGGATACATTTTTATATACTATATTTTATTATTTTCAATTTTCCCCATTAAATTTTCTTGTGTTCTAGAGGCATATTGAGGAATTACTGGAGGTGTTTGTTGTTGGGGTTGTTCTTCATCACATGTGTTTGGTGTTGACATGATTAAGGATTTTGAGGATTTTGAGGAGGTTCATTATCAGTTCCTATAAATTAAATAAATTTACATCAAAAACTCACTTAAATCTACCTATTTAGTAACAAATTCACACAAAAAAAACAAACAAAACTTACTCCTTTGACCTCCTCGACACCGTGGCAGAATTTTGATAAAGAATCAATGATGATTTGGTGAATAATTTGGCCTCCAATAACACGAGTGTGCTCTCAAGGGTTTGCAGGCCATGGGTTTGGAGAAAAATGTAGAAATCACAATTGAGAAATATTGCTTTTTTTGTTATAAAGAGCTATAACACACTCATGTTATAACACGAGAACACTATGGCCTTGGTGTTGTCAAGCGTTAGGCTTGGAAACACCAAGCCATAATGCGAGTGCATTATAACACACTCATGTTATGGATGTTTAAGAAAAATTAAGAATTTTGCCCCCCACTTTTTGGCCCCCATATTTTTGCACCCACCCATTTACATTTCATGAAATTTTGATGTCTTAATGAACCTCGTTATCAGATGAATGCTAAAATTTCTAGATCACTTAGAATTTTCCTGCATAAATGTATAATGATGACATCATTGTAGTGTCACCTTGTGGACTATCTACCTCCAACTCAACTGCACTATTTTGGATCAATTTTTTTGGTTCACTTCAATAAACGTTTAATTGTATAAAATATGATATTACTTGTTTGAATTTTCAACTTGATACCTATCCACATCATGGTGAAATCACTCTTGAGCTGATCCATCTGAATCTAATAACCATGTTTGATCTAGTCAGTTCACTTGCATCTTCCCACAAGATGGTTGTAATATTTGAGGGAAATCAACATCCTTTTGAAATAAACATAATTTTAAATCTAAGTGATTGTTTCCTTTCAAAATTTTAAGTACAATGGGTAAAAATTTATGTTCAAGTTTCTTGCAAGGAACTCACTTCTATCTGAACTTGATTCATTTGATCTATCAAAAAGTAAAAGTTGATAACCACTTGAGAGCCTGCAAGTATATTCTGACACCTGTTATATGGAAAAAGAGATGTTAGACTAATCAATACATTAACCAAGATCAATCCTTCTCCCATACAACATTTAGAACATGAACCAATGAAGGAATTATTCTTGGCTAACATCCTCCAAGGAGAGCCAAGCTACCTAGCTTTTGTTCTTTTGTTGCAAAGATGAAAGATTGATAAGTTTGATTCAATTAAACTAAGTGACATAAAACCTCTTCTAATTAAATGAATAATTACATGTATAAATATAACAATTTACAAAAATGAACACAAATATGCAAAGGCCAAACAAAGGGGAACCTATCACCAAAAATAGAGGTGAAAAAGGCAAGACATTAGTGTCCTTTGGGTTTCTCTCAGTCTAAATATCTTCCAACAATATATGTTATAGTTCACTCTATCTGTCATTGAAAGCAGAGGTGGAAGTGGCAGGATGCTAGCGTAGGGCACTAGTGTCCTTAGGGTTTGTAAAATCAAAATTCTTGTCTAATAATCTCTATCACAGTCCACTTTGTTTGAAAGTAAATATGCATCCACCCAAGATAATTTCCACATAACCCAAATAGAGAAATCTATGAAAATAAGTATTCAAAACCCATATGAAAATAATAAACAACATACCACAAAGATAACACAAGATATACCTTGATAAAACTCTCAAGAGGGAAAAACCTATCCTCCAAAAGTGTCTATCACTCATTATTATTCAACAATAAATATTAGAATACATCTTCAGAGTCCTCCATGAACACCTTTGAAATATCAAGCCCTCCACAAGCATGTAACCACACATCCCATGCCATGAATCAACCCTCACAAATTCCAACAAGAGATGCTCACAAACCCTTATCTAAATAGCTAATCCAACATTAGGAAACTATCCATGTGTTTGCTTTTATAGAAACAAGCTCACACAAAACCACCAAGTGGTATTACATAAAACCATGTGATTAATACCATGAGATTACAAAACCATTAACCCCCACATTTAATTCTTGGTACTAAGATTTCCCAACATTGAATATTTTTCCCATGTGCAACCCCACATTAAATATTTAATCCAATATTACATACAACACATAAAGTTGCCTTGAATGCTTACCCATGTGATGCATGCATCCCTAGATCTCCTAGGTGCATCAGATAATAAGTAAAATATTATATTTATAACATTATGCAAGGTGGAAAAAACACTTTTTCCTAAAATTCTCCCACTTGTTGTATACATTGCATAAGGGGAAAACAAGTAAACTCAAACATGAACAAGGGAACAATATCCATAGCCACATATACCATCAAGGAATCAAAGTTATCCATGAGATACCTGCAACAAGAATCAAGGTGACCACCATCTCAAACATGAATTCTGTCATCCTCCATCATGATCATGCACAAAGATAAGAAACCATTCAAAGAGATGTGACACTATCTATCACAAAGAAGCATAAGTCCTGCCTCCAACTGATATCCTAATTTAGACACTTAAAATTATCTTGACTGATATTGCACACTTGAATTTGATTACTAACATTGTTTCGTCCTAAATTCATCTTCTTTTTGTCTATTTAATTGAATAATCCTAGTTATTTAATTAAATGCATCATTCCAATCTATTAATCTGATAATTAAATTTATTAGGTTAATTCACCCCCTTTCACACTAATGTTTCATCTTGTTTAATTGGATAATGCAAATTATTTAAATTAAACCCCTTTATGTCCTCTCATTTAATTAAATAATCTAAATTATTGAATTAAATTTCACTTAACCCCCTTTTCATTAAATAAATTAATTATTCAATGTTAACCGTAATTTCCTCTAATTTGTACAGTTAAAAATTTATTTTAATTATCTAATTCCTAATTATCCTCACCCTCCCACTTGCAAGGGACTATCTCATGGAATATTCCTCCTTTTCACATTCCTCCAAAAGGTAATATTCCTTTGCACATTCCTCCAAAAGGGAATATTCCTCCTTTGCACATTCCTCCAAAAGGGAATATTCCTCCTTTGCACATTCCTCCAAATTTTAAAATATCTTTAACAAACTTCTAATTTTTAGGAAGTGTGTTGAGAACTAATTGGGAGCACTGATTATATTGTTTGATCCTTGTCAAATTTCAACCTTGACCATGGATTAGAATCCTCAATCCATGCCTAATCCTCTCATTGATTATCATTCCTTGATTAAGCTAATCAATCTTGACCATTGGTTTAACAATTTTACCTATAAATAGACCTCACTTCTATGAAATAGGGATCCAATTTTTAGAGTAAATTTACTAAAGTGAAATTTAGAGAAATCATCTTGAGTATTTTTAGCATTTTTAGCATCATGTTAATTAGTTTATGCATCCATTTTAGATTTGTTTCCATTAATGGCTACCATCTTTGAGCATTGTTTCCACCTAGCTTAGTTTGCATCCATCTCCATTAGCATTTAGCATTACCATTTTTGCATTTAAGAATTCGATATCCATGTTAATATAGCTTTGCATTCATTTTTAGCTCACATTTCATCAATTTCATCAACTTTTGTCAATAAAAATCCATTTGAAGGTTTGTTTATCCAAGGGATTGGGAAAGGGCTGCATTCCACATCATATGCAACACCACTCCTCCAATTGAATGAAGTTTGGGTCATTATAATAGGTTTCCATTATTCATTTCTTGTTGTTTGTGTTTAATGGCTTCCTCTTTTAACGGTTTTCAAGAATTTCATTGGGATTATAGCTTAACTGGTTTAATCTAGCTTAAATTTTTATAGATATGGTAGATTTAGGTCATGTTGGAAAGGTCTCCAAGAGTACTAGCTTGGTTCTTGAAAATATAATGGCTATGAAATTCAATTTTAAGGAACTAACACAAGTTTCAACCCTAAATTCCACTCCAAAGACCTCCGAAAATGCGATTTACTAGAACCTAGAAAACACCAAAAAAAATATGAAAATTTGAATTTTTGGTTTTCCTCAGTTTTGTTTATTATAAAAGTGTTTTGAACACTTATGGAATGATATAATCCATAATATGTTTCTTTATTTCATGCTTTAGGACAACTAGCTTTCAATTGGGTTTCAAATTTATAATACTTCAATCTTTCAAAGTTGGTTAAAATTGAACCCATACATCCTCACAATTGCGATATTGGTTAAAATTGAAAAAATACATACACTTTAGTTTTGTGCTTAAAATTAAGTCATCATTTCCTTTGAGGATTTAAAATAATGAGTGTATTGCATGAGTGCTTTGCTTGTTTAAACTTGTAGTGCGTATCCACTCCCCTTGCGCTTCATGCGATCTTGGGTGAAGAGAAACACTCCAAGTGTACAAAATTTTTTTGGTCACCCCAAGAACTTGCTACATATCCACTTCCCTCATGCTTCATACGATCCTGGGTAAAGAGAAGTAGCATTTTCTTATCTTTTTTAGAGAGGGCCTACCATGTGATACATGTCGCAATGGCGAACGCATGGTGACTCTCAAGCTCATTCATCGATGGGCTATATAAATCTTGTGAAGTGCCAAAAGGAAAGTAACTTGTATTCATGGATGGCTACTTCTTGTGCCAACTCTCATGTAAATGAATGGGTTGCTTAGGGGAAGCTAGAGACTTTAGTGTCTCATGGGCACCGTACACCTCATGATGTTCATGATGTCACTAAACACCTTGTCTTAGTAACCTATCCTTGTTTTCCTGAATGTACTTTGAAGTAGTGCATAGGAGGCGCACCACTCCTAGAAGTTACTTACCATGTTTAGTTTTTGGTTGAGGAAATAAAGCAAATAGGGAAGGGACTCTTTTTCTTGGCGTGTCAAGACAATACTTTTTCTTGACATAGCTTATTTATCCATTCCATCTCCATGGATTAATCATTTCTTAGGGGATGATGGTAAGCCTACCAAGAAATACATACCTACTTAAGCTAGGGTTGTTATTGCTTGTTCTTGTTGAGTCCGTTTGACACTTTGCTTGATTTAAAAGGAACTCAAAACAAACATCAACATGCTATTCAAATTTCAAACCCTTTGGACTTAGTGTGAATACATTTTGTTACACCCCAATTGTGTAATTACTATTTACTATTACTATGTAGGGTAAAATGTGAATCTAGTGGATGAATAAATTGTGTGTGCACTTTGTTATCACTACTTTATGAATGAATGTCATCTTAGTTAATGTTATATGAAGGAATGCATTTATGTGATTGGATGAATATTGTGTTGATATTCTAACCTTGGAGACGTAATGTGTATACTGTATACTAACTGTCGTGTACATGTGTTAGTGTTTTTAGGTACATGTTCAATTCCTCCAGGTGGAGGGGAAGTATCACTTAGGAGAAGGTCTTGGTTGGGTAACCAGTAACGTAACCTAACTGAGCTTATACACACCATAGTAGTGTAATTGAGTTGGGTTATTAAGTGGAAAATTAGTAAGTTACCCTAGTCATTATGTCTGCATGATTAAGAGTCTAGTTTACTATTGAGTGAATGCATGAATGATGTTTATCTGTTTGAGCTTGAGAGTTATTTCTTTGATTACCATACTTGTATTGATATGAGGACCATACGAGATATGTGTATGCACACACACATGCATGACAATGATAGGATATACTCACAAAGGAACACATACATAGGGGTACATAGGTAGACCTACCTATACACACTCATGCACAAGTTGCTTATGCACATGGAACTATCCAATGAAACTAACGACTTGCATATGTATACGTATAAACATATCACTCGTAGTATCTTATCAACACCATGGTAATTGTGTATGATTTTGGTGTGTGAATCGAATGTGTGTATATATATATATATATATAATGAATATACATATATCCATATGTATATGTGTATCCATACATGCATATGTTAGCAAATGAATATTCCCATACGAATGTATTAATACATGTATACATACACATGCATGTACATAGAGGCATATATATATATGTATGTATGTATGTATGTATGTATGCATGTATACACAACCGGTATATTAGTGTAACAATGTGATTGCTATGTTGATATATTCTTTTGTATATCGATTATATATACATGCTTTGTTGTCATATGATAAATACAAATATATATACTAACATATACATATATACTTATACATAAATATATAATATACATATATATATATACATATATATATACATATATATAAGTATATATATATATATATATATATATGTATATATTGTATTTATATATTTAAATGCTAATTGCTTGGAGATCGACTATCTTAAGCAATGAATGGTAGTTGATTTTTAATGCTATTTATATGGTTTTAAAGTCGATTACCATGAATGACTTGGAGATTTTTTTTTTAATAGCTATGATTGTATTCTTTGGGCTGCATTTTATTCTCTTGTTGTCGACAATAAAAGAGTTTTATAAATCTGCAAAACACAACCATTTAAGTTGATGATCAAATAAGAAAAGGTTGACGCCTGTTTATGAGGAAACAATGGACTTAGTAAACAAATTATCATGACATTGCAATGATCAACAACTGTAAAAGCTTGGAAACATTTCAATGACTATGTCAAGCCAATTAAATGAAGAAATCGACTCATCCTTTGAATTGGTTGATACAAGCTTAAATTTCATTCACTTGTTTTTGAATGTCTCTATCATGAAGGAATTCACACCATCTCTAAAATGAATAGTTATGATATTGGTGCCACCTTTGAATCCTCTTAACTATAGATGTCTATTTGGAGATGCAAACCGAATTCTAGCATATGCAGATTTGAATTGGTCTCTATTTGCTATCAAACTTGAGAGTTGATCTGTAACTGCTTAAGCTGAGTAAGTGATTACATATTTTCCACCTTTTGGCTAAGTTAAATGTGTTTCTATGCATGCATTTTTCTGTCAAAGATCATGCCTAATCTATAGGCCATGTGATCACCCATTTGTTGTATAAATAGAGGAACAAGTTCATCTATTTGGGATGCTTTCTTTACACAAGTTTACACACTCTTCTGTGCAATACTTATGTGTAATATTTTTGTGCAATATTTTTGAGCAAGTTTTGCATTTTAATTATATTTTTCCTACAATATTCTGCTAAGTATAGTGAGGAGAATCCTTAGGTATTAGAGTGAGTTTATTATCTTTTGAGATGTATCATTTTCCAACTTGAGAGTTAAGGGTTGTGAGACTTTGTTGGAGGATCAATATCAAGATATTTGCTATTCTAGAAGTGTTGTGTTCGTAGTTAGTCAATTGGAAAGCTTATCACAAGCATGAGGATATTCTACTTCTGTTTATTCTATGTTTGAAAGAGCTATGTATTGATTGTTTAAACTAGTCTTTAATTGTTTTTGATTGATTAAGTAGGGAAAGGTCCTTGACCTATACAAATTAGTACAAAAATATAGAGAACAACAACCAGTCAAAACAACAAAAAAAGGAAGTTGACTAGATAAGATTCCCCAACCCCCATCAAAAAAATTAACCAATTCCCTCATGATCAAGCATTTCAGCCCTATCAAAAATATCAAAAAGATACATACTGTCCATATTCAGGTCCCAACACTTAAACCTATAATACCAATTAATACTTAAAGTAATGTCCATGCATAAACTAGAACTAATAACAAAAATATAACTAAAAGTGTGATAGTCCAGGCACCAAAGGCCAACACCAATAACAGTACCACCAAGAGTAGCACTAGAATAAACCATAGAAGCAAAATAAAAAAGAAAAATAGTGACCAAGGATTAAGCATACTTGATCAGACTCCAGGCTTTCAACAGGTTGTCGATAGTATCTTCCACTTTCTCTTTCGGCTCCATCTTTCCCGATAAGTCAGCAATCTCATTCATCAACTTTCTCTTTTGCTACTTCTTAATTTTTCCTTGACTTGAAACCATAGCCATAATAGCCTTCTTCATTACTGCATCCACCACCCTGCAAAGACTCTTCACAACTTTTTCAAGACTCTGGAACCTTCTTTCCTTATCTTCCTCTTGCATCATCTTTTTCAACCATTCTAATCTCTCCTCCATCCACTTGATTTTAGCATTATCAACTCCATCTATCTTCTCTTCCTTATGGTGTTTTATTTCCATCACTTCTTGATAATCTATTACATTAAAATTTTCCTCCATCCCCTCATTGTTCTCTTCAACCTCATGAATTTCCTCTTGCTGCAACTCCCCTTCCACTTCCTCATTGTTAGAACCCTCCTCCTCCTTCGACTTAGAATCTTCCTCCCCAACAGACTCTCCCCCAAAACTATTTGGGATTTCCTCCATAGAAGAATTCCCCGCCTTCCTTCACCATGTTTTTTCCTTTACTTTCTTGCAAACTAGAAGTACATTTTTCCTCTAAATCCTTAGAATTTTTACCACTGTCAGACCCTTTAGAAGCTGCCATAATAAGCCTTGTATACCTTCTACCAACCGGTGTTGAGTACTCAGGGTTCTCATTATCATCCAAAATTGTAGTAGTGTTGTCTTCCTCCCCCAATTCCCAGATAAGCAGCTTCCTTTTTTATTCTCAACAGAGTTGATTAAGGAAACACTCTTTTTTTCATGAGTGAATTTTAGGAGATCAGACCATAAAGGGTCCTCAGGGTTAGGTGACTTTTTAATGGGATTTTTAGCTGGGGTATGAGGGCAACTCTCAATGAGCTTGATTTTCACATAGCTCTTAGGGGTAGAGTTTTCTATCAAATTGAGGGGAATATTTCTTTGAGGAGATGTAGCCAACAAATATTTGCAAATAGCTCTAATTAATCCTTGGTGTAACAACAGATTTGCCTCATTGGTAAGGCTCTGACTTAGGGAAGAGAATAGAAAAAAAAGAAGATTTATCTTTCAAGATGATGAATATGGTTAAAGATAGGGAAGTGGTAACCATGCAAAAAATGGAAGTGAACCTCAAGAGTAAAATATTTCATGACAAAGAAACACACATTGTGGTACGGGGGAGGGACTAAAACCCTAGAATAGCCATTCTAGAATCGCTTAGCCTTCTCCTCATCCTTAAAAAAATTCATAATATAGTCCTAGTATTTTTTGTTACTTACCTTTGCCACCTTCTTTCCTTCATATGCAAGTCCTGTCAAATTTGCAATAAGCTTCACATCCACTTTGAAATGGAGACCACCCATTTCAACTTCATCTTCCTTCTAGGCATTGGCGAATTTGTAGCTCAACTTCTCATTATACCCTTCCATGGCTGCAAATTAAGGAGTGAAACCGACTCTCTCAAATAGGACCCATAACTTTGCATTTTTTTGCATTGAATCATACTTGCACGGTTTCGTTTGCTTCCTTGGGCCACCCATACTAGTCTCTTCGCAGAAGTTGTTTTTTGAAAGGAGGAGAAACTCTTTACTGTGCCCTTCTTCATTCTTGAAAATGGCAACCGACAATTCAAAAAACTTTGTATTAATGGTGACCTTGTGGTTTTTCATTTGAGGAGATAGTGGTACTAAACTATTAGTTGAATGTTTGAAATTGAAACAACATCGGTTATCACCTTTTCGAATCCCATCATAATTAAATCTGACAACTCTGCCATTCGTAGTGATAATTAATTTTATTTTATTCCCAATCTTATTGTCGTCACTTGCACATGTCGATCTGTCTTTTCCAAAATCATCCTTTAGATTTTTATCATTGTGGAGAGTGTTCATTATTTCACCATTTAAATCCTTTCTTTCAAGGCACGAGTCATGCCCAATAGACTGTCCTTTCCCTTTCATTCTTATTATTACTTTGGGATTTGGTGTACCTTTTCCTCGTTGAACTCCATCCAACCTGTCAGCAAGTCTGATGCCACCAAGGATCCCCTATTATAGTTGGACCTCTAGGGACACTACCCTTATTAATTATAGCTACTCCAATCATCATTAATCCAAGCATCAGATTTATCCTTCATTCTTAATCTGTCCTAGGCCAAAAATTCTATTATTTGATTGGACAAGTTGGAAAAGTACCATAATTTTAAAGCTTCCTATCTCACACCAAAGTTATCCAAAGCATCTGCAACTCTATTACCCTCCCTAAAAGTATGAAGAATTTTATATTGTTAGGACTGTAACATTTTTTTATAGTCATCCAAGAAATCCTTTATTTCCCAGGGTGCTTCAACATTGTTGTTAAGATAGTCAATAATAAGTTTGGAGTCCCCTTCAACAATCACCTTTCTGTATCCGTTATATCTAAGGTAACCAATTCCAACCCAAATAGCATATGTTTCAACACAATTATCCATTGTTGTTCCAAGACCTTTGTTGTATCCCATCACATAGATGCCGCTTTCATCCCTAACCACTCCTCCAGCTTTAGCTTCTCCCGAATTCCCTTTTGAACAACCGTCGAAGTTACATTTCACCCATCCAGGATTAGGGGGAATCCAAATAGTACTTTGTCATAAAATCTGCTTTTCCCAATTCACATTATTTAGGTCATGGGAGATCCCCCACTACTACTTTATTCTTAACTCCTGATAGGTAGGCCCTTTCTTAGCTTGGGTGTACTTACAACTATCAACATTTTCCTGAATCTATCTCCTTATAATCATACATAGCTCCTTAATACTCTTAGTTGTATCCCTAAAACCCTATTATTTCTTTCTTTCCATAGACCCTAGACCAAAAACGGGGGAACATGTCCCCATAAATCAAGAATTATATTATGGAAGTAGGGCATAAAGCTCCTTCCTTCAACAAAAAATTTAACTAAGGTAGGGAAGACCCAATCAATCTTAAGAGTCTTAAGAAAAAAAGTCTAGACCTCTTGAGCATAGAGGCATTGAAATAACAAATGCATAATACTTTCTTCATCTTTATTGTAAAGATAACATCTATTTACCAAATACCAACCCCTTTTCTTAAGATTATCCATAGTTAGAATTTTACCATGTATAACTATCCACCAAAAATAATTAATTTCTTTCTTTAATTGTTACTTGCATATAGGTAAAAGTATTGTTTGCTTTTAAAGAAAAGTAGAAACTATTTACTTATTTGTGCATTGTTTGTAATTACTCTGTGATAGGAGAGATTTATTGACATAAGTATTAGTATTATGTTAATACTAGATATATTTAAACATGGGTAGCTTAAGGTACACTCATACCTAGATATTTACTTATGCTAGAGGATTAGTTACTCCTCGAATTGTTATCTTGTGAAGGGATGGGACTAGTATTTTTCTTATTGAGTTGTGTTACCTTAGGTTGTGTTAAAGAGATAGCTTATCCTAGGGAGTAGCTTGCTTGTGGAGAGGGATTGCCTAAGCATAGATATAATGGCCTTAAGTCAAAACAAGTTGCTATAGTGTAAGTGAATTGTATACCATCACGTGAAGTACTAAGTGAGAACACTTTGGCCAAGGTAGTGTGAATGTCCGAGACTCCACTATAAATAGTGAGATTGCCGAGACTCCATTTTCAGTTCACTATGTCTTTTTAAATGCATGAGGGATACATAGTGTAGTTTATAAATCCTATAATTCATATAGGACACAACACTAGCTCAAAATGGTATGTCGTACAGGGTTGACCAACCAATGCCTTCATAGAAGGGAATGGCCATTTATCATTGATAGATTTGTGGGGGACCACATATGAGTCTGTGGTTGGCGAAAAAGTGCTTGAGTGATGCTTCTCCTCCTTAACAAGTGACAAAAGACCAAGGTTTTGAAAGGTGGATTCTTGGACCATCTATATCTTATACTATGAAGCTCGAAGGAGCTATGTATGTAATAATTTGTACTTTATTGGAATAACATACTTTGTAAAGTATTGTAATGGAATGGAAATCCTTTTGTACAATGTTATAACATCTTTTTTCATTCATATTTTCAATAAATAAAGGAAATTTTTTTATTGCAAGGGCTTGTACATTGTTTTTTACTTGCACAGTAAAACTTAGGAAATTTACTTTAGAGAATGTTTGGTATATTACAAATTTGGAAAGACCTATATTGCTGCAAGTGTCCCTAAGGATTTTATCCTTAGAGGCTTCTAAATATTTGGACTTATATCTCAATTCACACTTTCCAAAGTCAACATAGGAGACTATGGCTTTAGCCTCTTGATTTTCACATGTTGGACTTTGTGGAATGAAAGTTTCTTAGTTATAGACATTTAGAGTCAAATATAATCAAGAAATTTGAATGTGGTAATAAATAAATCTCACTAAATTTTTTTAAAACCAAATGAACACACCACACATTGGGCTTATTTTCAAAACACATTGACTCCCAAGAAACAAAGTGAAACAAGGAAAGTATTGCCAAAATATTGAATCCAAATTCTATTATCAAAACATTGGGTTCTTAGGTTTATCACTTTAGGGGTAAAGCATGTTTTCCACTACCTTTGTTTTAGGTTAACACATTTGGGTCAAACATCTCATCCATCTCACAATACCTTTATCATCCCACTTCACAAACAACTTTAAATACTTTAGACACAACAACATTCTAGACTTAGGCTATCATCAAACCAATCCCCTAACTTAGCTATATGTGTGTAAATAAATCATTTTCCATACACTTAGTTAAGTTAGTCATCATCCTTTTGGACTAGTCTATCTTAAAGGTCACAAGTATACCTTTAGATTCACAAGTTCATTAGCACCTTTTATCCAAACATCAAAACATCAAACCTTTAAGTCTAAAGTGTTGTCCAAAGTTTAGAAAGTTCATCATCCATACCACTCACCCCTTTTCATCATCCACTTACACCATTGGTCCAAAAAAACTTATAGGGTCCCTTTTATCAATATTTGAGTCAACTAGAGAGTTCCAACAATACAAATCTCAACACACCTCTCCCATAGTTAATCCATAATTTGTGGTAACAACAAGATCACAACACACAAAAACATGGAACAAAAAAATCCTACATCCACCACAAGTGATCCTAACCCACAATAATTTGACCCTAGGAGCCACTCTACCCCATCATAACAACCACCAAATCCACTAGACATGGGGTATGAGGTAGAAGATGTCACGAAAAAACCCCCTTGAGCTCACCGTAGAGGAATTGATTGAATACCAACAAGATCCTAAAACAAGTCACATCATTAACTCTTTGATAAAAATGAACCCTACACAATACATGCTAGCTTTAGCAAAGGAAGGGGCTAAACTCCCTTCAACATTTGATGTAAACACACTTAGGGAATAACCCTTAGGAAATGTGGCTGTAATTCCTCAAGCTTCCATCTCAAAAACACAAGTGTGACTCAACCCATCATTCAACCAACCCCATCACACACAAGAAGTCAACCATTGAAAACTAGTCTTGTAACACAACTTGCAACCAACCTTGGTCACACTCCCAATTTATGAGATAATACACTTTTTGGTATGAAAAACACCACCCTTCCACAAAACATAAATTGGAAACCCACATTTAGTGCCAACCACATTCTTCCACCACCATTCCTGAAAACCCTCTACATCCACACACACCAATTACATTCCATAACACAACAATGGAATCAACATTTCAAGTGCAACCATCTTCTTTCACCACCATAAGTACCCAAAGTACCACAAATAGGTCTACATGGACAAGTCAATACCATAACCTAAGGTCAAAACTCCATGCAGCAAGGTCCATCTACATCGAACCCCCAAATTGACACATCAAAACAAGTGGTTCCACAAGCCACTCAAACCAACCCACAACACACATCAAACCCATTTTCCACGAATACAAATCAAGGAAACCTATTTGTCATGAATCCCATCAACCAAGGTAACACCTTGGTCCCAAATCAAACACAACAAGGGAATCCTCAAGGGAACCTTTCCAATTAATTGGTTCAAACCCAAATGTGCCACTAATATCACAACACCAAATGGCACCATCATCATCACAACCATTGGTCCCCCAAGCCATGAAGAATTTAATGGGACCCCAAACCTATATTACTCCATCCCAATTGAATATTTTACAAGGAATGATAGTGCAAAACAACCCCCAAAATATCATCACACAACAACCATCTCAAATTAACCCACAACTCACTCCTACCATGGTCACTCCAAATCAATCTCACGTACCCAAAAATCAAAACACTTCTACGTTGCAAGGACAACAAGCTCAAGCTCAAGCCTTGAAACAAAAACAAGCCTATCAACAAGTGTTGCAACATCAACAATCCCAACAAGAATCTTTGAAACAAGCACAACAAGCCTATCAACAAGCATTGCAACAACAAGGTCAAGCTCAAACCCTACAAGCACAACAAGATCAACAAGTATTGATTGCACAAAAACAACAATCCCAACAACAAGCATTGCTCACACAACAACAATAATAAGTTCAAAAATAAGCATTCCAAGCAAAACAAAACACCCAACAACAACAAGTGCTTATGCAACAACAACAACAACAATAAAAACAACAAGAAGGCTTGTACTATAACCCCCAACAATATTCCAACACGCCACAAAACATATTGAACCCAACTTTGCAAGGAGCATACACACCTCACCACTATCACCATCACCTACACAATATCAAAATCAACCCTATAGGTCGTATAAAACCCACCATATCAAAATACCACCTACAACTCATCTACCATCCCACAATATAACAACAGACGATGAATGGCAGACGGATGACAAACGACGAGCGGAGGGACAACGTCCTGGAAGGGAAGCTCAGAAACAACCATGGAGGGACGACGACCTGGAAATGGCCATAGAGTGATGGAGGCCCAAAAACCACCACGGAGGGATGGAGACCCAGAAACAGTCATAGAGGGCCGAAGGCCCAGAAACGGCCATGAAGGGACAGCGGTCCAAAAGACAATTTCCCAAACTTCACAAAACTTAGTATATTTGAGATTTTCAATTTTAGCGCATGGGAAAAGGGGTAGAAAGAGTTCCAAGACATACTTCCTCAAGCTTTGACTCATTTTGAACAATGCAGAAGTTTGGAAGGGGGAAGCCAGAGGGTCGCTGCCCTTTTCAAATGACAATGAGCACATGGCGGCCCAGAAGGGAAGTTCCAGCGACCACAAAGGGACGACGGCCTAGAAGGCAATTTCCCAAACTTCACAAAACTTAACAAAACCTTGGAAGTTCACTTAGGCATCACAAAACATCCCAAATCCATAGGAAACTTGTCCCCAAAGTCCAAAAATGATGGAAAACACGAAGCATGTGAGAAGGGGCCAAGTCAGCAGGAGCAAGGAAAAAGGCATAAAAGGAAGGGGGGACTTTGCTTCTCCCCAAATTTGAATGCCCCAAGTAAAATGAAGGGCCGAGAGAAAAATTTATAGGCCAATTTCCATTAATGGTATGCATTTGTTTCTTTGTATGGCGGACCCAGGTTAGGTGAGATGATTTGAAAATAGTCGCGGGATCACTGGGGTCCAATAGTCGGGAAGACGTCAATGGATAGCTGTTTTGAAAGTTTTGAGAGAAATCAACGGTGAGAGAAGCTTTGGGACCCGACATACGGAAGGCCGCTACTGAACGATCGTTAGAATCAACAAATGAGCAATGAAAACTTGGAAGGGGGGATTCGGCGAGTCGGGCTCGACAGGCCCCACATATGACAGTTTTGAGACATTAAGGCAAACAACAGCTAGGGACCCGCCAAGACTAAAGACCTTGGAATTTGAGGGGGCAAAGAACATGGCCAAATTTTATATGACTCTTTTGAGGTTTGTTGACCATTTTGAAAACAAACATGGGGGCACACAAAACGAGGTAAAGCTACAAGTGACCCGACAAGAAGGAAAGAGAGGGTCCCCATTTTGAATGGGGCATGTGTGCAAAACATGCAAAAAAAAAGGAGACTCACTGGGGAAATGCTCTAGAGCATTTCAATGAAAAACTAGAATCACAAACTTAGAATGTCTGGTTTTGATCTTAATGCTAGGGAAAACAAACTAGACACCTGATGAAAGGATCAAAACCACTAGCCAACCCAACTCCCCAGTATGCTAAAAATCCAAGTGTGTGCAATTGTGTTAATTCCCATCCTTTAGTTGCTACCGGAACCCAGGCTCTGTCAAGTTAAGCTACATAGTTTATTCTAACTCCAAAAGCATCCAGGACATCGCCTCACTGCCAGTCAGGCGTCCATAGCCCCGACGAGGTTGTCACTGTGATACTCCCAAACATTGCTCTACTTCCCGCTAGGCATCCATAGCCTTGATAGAGTTGCTCGAATCCTCCTGAAAGGTTGAATTTATTCTTTCTTTTGATTTTCAATGTTTTTTATTTTCTTTCTTTTGTTTCTTTTGTTTTGATTTTTTCTTTTCAATTCCTGTCATTTCAACCCACAAGTAATGAAGCTCGCGTTTAGGGCTGAGAATCACAATGGCGCTAAAGCAGAATTTTAGATTTTTCACTTAACTAGACCTTGCAAAGGACCTACATCAACCCCCAAATTCTTAAAGTGTGTAAAAGATGTAAGATTGCAGAATACATCAGAGTCAGACTAAACCAATGACTTATCCTCTTTGAATCAAATGCCTAGATCACTTGACACTAACATAAGACCTTCACCATCCACTCTGAAGACTTGATTAGAGTTTAACAAATAAATACATAGAGCAACCCTAGGAAATAAGTATGGTTGTTGTGCGCACAAATGCGCCCACTAAAAGTAGAGGGACCCTGGGCAAAGTAGCAACAAAGCGACAACAAAATGAAAAGAAAAACAAAAAGAAAACACCTACACTAACCAAAGCAGAAAAGCGAAAGAAAATAGTAAGAAAACTAATCTAAAGCAACTAACCTACAAGAAACCAACTAACCTAAGGAAAGCAGGAAAGTGGAGTATTTACAAGAAACCTACACTACCCAAAACGAACTATGTACAAAGGTATTTACAAAGCACTATGTTCAGGGAAGGAAAACTAACTTTTACGCCAGTTAGACTTCGTAATGCATGCACAAGCAAAAGGGAAATCGTTATAGTTCTCAACCATGTAGATTTATCCTTATATTCAGAAAAAAAGGAATTTTATTATCGCAACATTCAAATTTCATCGCATAGTCAGGGAAAATCAACAATTGAGGAGGTTCGTCGAACCCATGGTTGATCCATAAGCAAGTCTATCTCCCCTCATTCCCATAATAAAAATGATAAACACAACTGCAAGTATCCATAGGAGAAAGGAAAGATAAAACCTAGATGTTGTCATGCAGATGTGGCAGCATTTGACAGCCAAGAGTGAGTACTGCATCATTGATAGGTACATTAGTAGCCTTGGGCGGGCGCGGTGGAGGGTGCAACATCTCTGGCCTTGTGCATGGGTAGGGCTGGGAATATGGGGCAACAATCACATCTTCCAAGCTACCAATGGGACCTACAACCCTGGTTGGCAGTTCTTAAAAAAAAAATACTTCATCATGTTGATCTTCTGCAAACCTGGTGTCCACTTGATTGTTGTCTTCAAATGGCAGTATACTATCCCATTTCCGTTCCCAGGTGTTATCCTTATTTATGTGGTGTTCAATGTCATGGGACAATGACATGGATGAATCTGTCCTATTGTAGCTCCTTGAATGTGAAGGGGAAACAAAAATGATCATGGCAGAAGGACTCCAAGTTGCATCTTGTAGTTGGCTGGGTGCATAATACTTGCGGGTACTTGTTGGAACACCCCCACCTTTATCTTCTTCCTTTTGTATTGCATGTGTCTCATCAAGATGTTCAATCACTTCACCTTGGTCGTTGTCACTGTAAATGGAGAAGGAACCCCTCTCCCACTCTGGGGGCTCTAGTGTTTCACCAATGGCAGGTTCAGGTGGTATGTCTTCATTGCTGCTAACATCTGGGATGTACTCCTTTGCTGCGATGATATACCCTTGTGGCATGGATCCAAGTGGGAGGAAAATAGGAAGAGACATTGGTCCGTCAAGGGGATCAATGTACGGTGAACGATCCACCCTTGAAAGTCTTCTACAAATCCTATCATCCATCACATACCAGTGTTCTACAAGGGGGAGGACCTTGGATGGCTGTTGGACAACATTCCCATATGCTCCACTCCATCGTTTGGAAGCTCGAGACTTCTTTGTCATCCTTCTTCCTGTATTGTCCTAAAACCTTCTTGAGGACTGCTTTTAACTGAGTTGTCATTTAGTTCTAGCTCTTGATCTTCTACTTTGATCCGGGCAGCAAGTAGAGGAGGCTGGGCGCTTGGTTGCTCCACTTGTCCTCTAACTTGTTGGACATTGGCATAGCTCGCACACAAACTCAGAGTGTGATGAATCATGGAGCCTACACCAATTCGGGCGCAACAACACCTCCAAATCCACTTGATATCTCAGCTCAGACCAATCCTTTGCTAACCTGGAGATGAGCTAGTCATATCTATCCATGATCGGGTCCTCATCATCACTTGGGAGGGAAGTTGGATGACAAACAATCGTGACCTGTAGTTGTTCCCACTCCTCCAAATCTTGATTTTCAGATTCTCGATCGCTATTGTTTATGAAGGAGAGATCTTCCAGTCTGATTTCCCTTATGCCTTTGTCATCATTTTTTGTTTTTGCAAGGCTGTGATTCTTTCCTCTTGCTGATTTTCCTGATTTTCAACATCCTCATGAGCTGCTGCAAACTTTGTTGACCCATCCTCAACTGTCAATAGATCCTCTTCTAGATTGGAGGGCTGCTCTTTGCTAATAGAAGAAAGGCCTTCAAATTCCCTTCTGACTAAATTTTCATCATAAATTTTTGCTGTCCTACTGAAATCAAATTCTTCTTCTTGGCGTTCAACTTTAGTGTTTGCTATCCCAACATCTATTCCTGTGAAGCTTCTTGGTTTGACTTGAAAGTGTTGTCCTCCAGATGTTGACAAATTTTTTGCCTCATGGGATGACTTGTCCTCCTTAACATTTGGCTGCTCCAACTTGTCTGAACAACCCTTGACTTGAGTGATGATGTTGTCACATGATGGACACGTAAATTTTGAATGTGGTGCATTGTGAAATCTACAACAACTTTTCATCAGTACCTCCTCCAATCTTGGTTGACCTTTGCTGCCCAAACATTCCTGGATCAACTCATAGAATTCCTTAGCTATCATGGTTGTCAATTCTTCCTCCAGGTCTACAAGGGCTAAAGGTTGGTAGATTTCCCAAAAGGGAATTTCTCCCTACAAGACTCTTTCAATCCCGCTCAAAATAGTTAGACACCCTAATTCATTATGCCTATGAGTGCAGTGGATCCAAAATCTATTTTCCAACGCGAATTGTTGCAACGGTTTCCTCAGTATTCTATTTAAATCTGTATGTAGCTGAGTGATGTCAATTTGTACATGCTGCTCCATTTCGACTCAACTTCTTTAGCCTTCATAATTTTTTGATTTTAAGTTTCAGCATGTGATGAGATTTTCCTCTCTCAGATTTCTTCTTGAAGGTTCTCTTTTCAACTTCCAATTTTTAGCTTTGTAGCCTCAACATGCCACGCCCTCCTAGTGCCAGTTCTGTTGATGTATTTTTTATGCACTTCTCAACATAGGTAATGCATAGGTGCATCACCTCTCTTGAAAGACAATCTTCCACAATCAGATTTAGAACACTATCCCAAGGTCTCTAATGTTAGGTCTTGACAGTGCTTAGAATATCTCAATTGTTTTATGTGATTTGCTGGAATCACAAGGCCGACTTACGAATGAGTTACAAAGTGTGGGAAGTTGGATCTGCAAATGCGGTTCTTAAGATGTGAGAGTTGCTGTGCATTTGTTGCAGGTTCAAACAACAGTCTAGAACTCCATTTCAACTTTGAATTTGACTTTACAATGTGCAATGAACCTTAGCATAGGTCACTTATTAAAAAAAGGGAAAAGGGTAGGGAAGAGAGGAAGTTCCTGGATCTGAAACCATGAATGAACAATGATCATGGAGGCTGCTACAATAGACAAACTCCCTAAACTAGGTTTTTCTTGGCCAAGAGGATCCTACAGTTACACAAAACTAGTGCAATCTTCTAAGGACTGCATATTTTCAGATTACACACACACATCATGCACATGCAATTGAACTAAGTTGCAACATTGGAATAAAGAAGCCCAGACTAACTTTACACAATAGTTTTTCATCAACAAGTGCTAAAAGTATGGGCTGAAAGTTCATCAAATACCATAACAACAAAAACCATTATCACTTCCATTCAAGAAACTAACAACTAAACTAAAAGGGAAGCAAAACTATGCACACATAATGAGAAAACTCAAAAGGAACACCCATAGATCATGCAATGCTACTTTCTATTGCTGCAATTTTTCTTTACATAAGCTCTCCAACCATTTACAAATGAGGGGGAGACCCCTATTTATAGTTTTCCAAAGCCCAAATGAATGGCTAGGATTGATTTACATTGTGTGGCTCAGATTTGATTGCACTGGGGCTTCACCTACCCC
The DNA here is from genome assembly GCA_007258455.2 of Sequoia sempervirens. Lineage (NCBI taxonomy): Eukaryota > Viridiplantae > Streptophyta > Pinopsida > Cupressales > Cupressaceae > Sequoia > Sequoia sempervirens. The sequence continues at coordinate 31,438,055 of VDFB02000015.1, forward strand.
TCATTATTCAACAATTTAAAATACATCTTTTGTCTTTTCCCTATTTTTTCCTACAGTGGCCAGTCACTGTAGCAATTTTGTCATCTAGCTGATTGCCCTTTTACTGTAGCTCAAACTGCCTGAAAGTTGCCTTCTTCCCCCTGATGGATTTGAAAAATTTCTCAGCCAATCGAGTGCATCTCATTTGTAGATTTGTATCATTGTGGAATGGGTTAGTGGTCCCTGATCCGATGAAACAACTTCTGACAGATCGTGATCATTTGTTTGGAGGGAGGAAACACCTGCTCCCTCCCACCACCTTCAAGGCCACCCTTTATAGATTTTTCACTAACTTCCTTGACATAGGCCTTCTTCTAATGCCAACTCTATTGATGGGTGCTAGGGGAAGAGGTGAGCATAAATGAGTGGTGAAAGGAGCAATGTGCTTTTCCCCATTCAACTTTCTCAATGGGCCTCACTGATGGACCCGCGATAGGTTCCATGAATCCTGCATACATGAAGTGTCGTAAGTGCTTTCATACACAAATCAAGGAAAACATTAGTCAAATATTGCAAAATCCTGGTTAGAATCCATGCATAATCAAAAGATCATAATATTCATATTTAGCTCATTTCCATCCATGCATAATCAAAAGATCATAATATTCATATTTGGAGCTCATTTGGACCACAAACATAAATGCGGGCACAAGGGGGTGGGCGCCATATGATGGATGAACGACAGACAACAGATGACAAACAACATAGGGATGGCGGACGATGGGCGAAGGGACAGTGGATGACAGGCGGAGGGATGGCGTCGTAGAAGGGAAGCCCGGAAAAGGCCAGGGAGGGACAAAGGCTTGGAAACGACCATGGAGGGATAGAGGCCCAAAAATGGCCATGGAGGGACGATGGCCTGGAAACAACCATGGAGGGATGAAGGCCTGAAAACGGCCACGGAGGGATGGAGGCCTAGAAACGGCCACAAAGGGACGACAATCGGGAAGGCAATTTCCCAAACTTCACAAAACTTAGTAAATTTGAGATTTTTCAATTTTAGCACATGGGAAAAGGGGTAGAAAGAGTGCCAAGACATACTTCCTCAATATTTGACTCATTTTGAACAATGTGGAAGTTTGGAAGGGGGAAGCTGGAGGGTCACCACCCTTTTGAAATGGCAATGAGCACATGGTGGCCCGGAAGGGAAGTTCTAGCGGCCACAGAGGGATGGTGGCCCGAAAATGGCCATGGAGGGATGGCGGCCCAAAAATGGACACGGAGGGACGGTGTCCTAGAAGGAAATTTTCAAAACTTCACAAAACTTAACAAAGCCTTGGAAGTTCACTTAGGCATCACAAAAACATCCCAAATCCATAGGCAACTTGTCCCCAAAGTCCAAAAATGATGGAAAACGTGAAGCATGTGAGAAGGGGCCAAGTCAGCAGGTGCAAGGCAAAAGGCAGAAAAGGAAGGGGGGACTTTGCTTCTCCCCAGATTTGAATTCCCCAAGTAAATGAAGGGCCGAGAGCAATGTTTATAGGCCAATTTCCATTAATGGTATGCATTGATTTCTTTGTATGGCGGACCTAGGTGTTAGAAACCAAGATCTGAAATGCAAACCAGAAAATCCTTTCGTAGAAGAGAAAAACAAAAAAAAGCAAGAGCTATTGCAAAAAGATGTGCAACATAATATTATTCAGGAATTCCTAATTACAAGATATGATTTTCTTTATAAAAGCAAAGATGCATAACCCTAATCTTATCTTGAGCAACAAGATAGCTCAATAAGATAAAGATGAGAATAATTAACCTAGGAATTAAATAATGCCAAAGTAAACTTATGCAAGTGTAATTAAATATTAATTACACTAACACCCCCCCCATAAGTGCAACTTAGGGAGACTAACAAAGCATGCACCTAAAACTAAGATGAATGCAAGAAAGCATGAATGGGTCCCGACAACAAGGCCTGATTAGGTACCCAAGTACAAATGCAATAATGAGGTAGAGAAGGAAAACCCAGTGGGACAAAACCCCCCTACAATGCTTGGGTGATCCCACAATAGTGGTTTACAATTTTTGGCCAAACTGGACACTGAAATTATTATTTTTAACTAAATCTTCACATTCAGGCACCTATAGCAGCTAAACCGTGAGGAATTTGGAAATGATGCAAACTAGAGTCTCGTCACATTTTGTCTGTAGATTCTAAAAATATTTTTTTCAAAATTTTTGGAATAGATTGTACTTCTTTTTCCATCTCCCACGAAAACTGGTTTTTCTCAAAAAATAACATTTTTAAAAAGTGACGCACATTGTATAACACATAACTTTTTTTCCATGAAGGAAAAATTATAATTCTTTCAAATTTAGATTTGTAACTCTGATATCTAGTGCTTCCACTTGGTTAGATAGTTTTTTATTGAATATTTTTTCTTTAATAAAGTTTCAAAGTCAAACCAATTATAATTCAGACATAGCGCGTATAACATAACTTTTTTTGTATATATCAAAATTCAATTATTATTATTTTGTTAGATCAAGGACTTCAATATATGGTGCACTTATATTTTTCAATTTTTTTTTGATAATCTACTATTTTTCCATATGTGTAGAACAGAGACCTTCATTTTCAATAAAAAACCTATGTTTAATAAAACTAAAAAAAAAGTACATAATAAAACAAAAACATATTAAATTTATATTCGTTGGATAGCTCGTTTCGAGGACTACCTGATTCCAATTGGGTTTGTAAATATTCCTCCATTTTCATCCTCAACCTGAGCTTCGAAGTGTAAAAAAATGGGTTTTTTTTTGTGAACAAGGTCAAAAATTAGGGAAAAGGGGGGTTCGCTAGAACCAGGGGGTTCTAGCGAACCAGGGTTCATTCGAACCCCCCTCAATGTGGGCCCAGTAATTAAATAGATTTGATCGAACCCCTCTTTGGTTCGGTAGAATTTATAGGTTCATTCGAACCCCTAAAACCAATTTTTTTTCCATGGGGTCATTTTTTCTCAATTTTTCTTCCTCCATCAAATTGTAAACCACTATTGTGGCTTCACTCTGAGATAACTGCTGCAAAGAAGCACTGGAAGAACATTGTGGAGTAACACTGGAACCGCAATCCAACAAGCAAGGAAAAATACTTCTGTCTACAAGAAACCAAAAATGAAATCATAATAATGTGACAGCAGACTCGATACCACGAAACACTAGAAAACTCACAAACTGGAACAACCTTGGAATCTGTGAAGCAACAGTAAATGAAATGATGAAATAATCTGGAAACTGTGTATCTCGATGCCGATGCCAAACTGAGACTAAAACTCTTCCATAGGAACAAGTACCATCAAGATTCTGGAACATTAACCATAAAAACATGGCCCTCAAACTGAGAAGGATCTGAACCAATGCGGATTAAGAAACATAATCTCTCAACTGAAGTGTAAACCGATGTGAATCTGATATGTGTCAAGCTAGAGCAAAAATGTAGCCAAAATAAACTAAGAAACCAGATAAGCCATGCGAGTTTCCATAAAAAAAATATGGAGATCAAAGTGCATGCACACTCTAATGAAATTATTATGCAAGAAACCCCCCTAATGGAACTTTATCTCTGTTCATTTATTACAATAACCCAATGATTGTAAAAGGAGAGAATGATAAACATGCATAAATAGAAACTAAAAATAGACCTCAGATCTGTGTAGAGGACTGAACCATCTTTCCAACCTTGCAAGAATGATGAAAAAAGGATCACCGAGTCAAAAGATATGCCCTCTAAAGCAAAAAAAAACTTCATTTGAGTTCAAGGACCTGCAAAATAAATTTGGAGAAAAATATGGTAAAAAAACCTACACCATTGGATCGGTGTCAGAATCAACTTTCCAATGGTATCTCGTTTGTGAAAAACGGACATCGTACACAAAAAAGACACTCGATTTCGTGTAAAGTGCTCTAGAAGGCCCAATAAGGGCTGCAGGGCCTGTAAGGGCTAAAAAAATTTCGGCCCCTGGTCCTATGCGTGACCAGGGGCTGGAGAACAGGTGCTAGGGGCACAACCCCTGGTCCTCAATAGGACTGACAGACTGTAGAGGGGCCGACCGAGGGCTGGGCGCATAGCGCCCGGGCCCCCATACGACCGAGGCCCTATCAACTTGGCCCGTGGGGGCTGGAAAGAAGCCGGTGGTGGAGGTTAGTGGCGGCGGCAGTTGGGTGGCCGCTGGGTGGCAAGTTGGCGGCAGAGAGCTTCAGAACAGGCGGCGTAGAATTTTTTGCAAAAATTGCAATTTTTTTTGTTGTTAAAATTTTTGCCTCAAAATGCGTGTTGGGGAGGTCGTACGGCCCCCTAGGGAATTTTTTTTGCCTTCCATATCAACTGCACCAAAATCAACGAAACGGAGGACATTCTTAGGGTTTTTGGCCGCTACGAATGCAATGGTGACCTCTGTTTGTGCTCAAAACACTCTAAAAAATTGGCTACCTCCAGAACTTGCAAAAAATCTCCCAGCTTGAAACCCTCATGGATCTAGCAAACGATGGCCAAAATCTACAAAACAAAAGTCAATCCTGACTTTTTCCAATGCTCTGAATCCAATGGTGAAGCCCGATTTGATCCAAAATTCCTCATAAATGAACTCAAGGCATGATACCCTCGAGGAATCCCAAATGAACTTTGCAATGATTTTCTCAAAAATCTGAGAAGGGGCTGTAAATCAAGGCTATGATACCATGTTAGAAACCAAGATCTGAAATGCAAACCAGAAAATCCTTCCACATAAGAGAAAAACAAAAAAAAGCAGGAGCTATTGTAAAAATATGTGCAACATAATATTATTCAAGAATTCTTAATTACAAGATATGATTTGCTTTATAAAAGCAAAGATGCATAACCATAATCTTATCTTGAGCAACAAGATTGCTCAATAAGATAGAGATGAGAATAATTAACCTAGGAATTAAATAATGCCTAAGTAAACTTATGCAAGTGTAATTAAATATTAATTACACTAACACTAGGTTAGGTGAGATGATTTGAAAACAGTCGTGGGATCATCGAGATTCAATAGCCTGGAAGAAGTCGACGGATAGCCATTTCGAAAGTTCTGAGAGAAATCAACGGGGAGAGAAGCTCAGGGACCCGATGGACAAAAGGTCGCCATTGAACGGTTGTTAGAATCGACAAATGAGCAACATAAACTCGAAAGGGAAGATCCGGTGAGCCAGGCCCGGTGGGCCCCACAAACGACAGTTTTGAGACATTAAGGAAAACAACAACTAGGGATCCGCCAAGACTAAAGACCTTGGAATTTGAGTGGGCAAAGAACATGGCCAAATTTTAGATGACTCTTTTGAGGTTCATTGACCATTTTGAACAAAAATGCGGGGGCACGCAAAATGATGTGAAGCCAAAAGTGACCCAACAAGGAGAAGGAAAGAGAGGGTTCTCGTTCTGAATGGGGCGTGTGTGCAAAACATGCACAACATATCTAATCCAATATCTTATTCAACAAGGGGACATTAATGTTGATTAAAAATCTAGGAATGCCAATTTGAAAATTTACACAAACCCTATGCCTGATCATACAAAAGAAAAAGATTCAAGAAATGCATCAACCTCAAATATCGTAAACTATACCCATGATGCCAGGGTGGTACACATTCTTGTTATTCATTCATCATGACATGAGGAATCAAACACGTATCAAGATACTATTTTAAAACAAAGTCCAAACCAATCAACAGTGTCTAGCAATATTTCATACTGTAATAGCATCAAATATGTATTATATTGTGATATCTATCCCACATATGACTCAATGATTGGGCATATTGAAGAAGTACCAAAGGAGAAAGAAATATCCCTTATTGCACCCATACCTACAAAATTTTGTGAAGAGTCTTTTACCAATGATGTGTCATCCACCCAAGGATCATGTCAAGAGGAGGCTCTTGAGGATAATTAAAGTTGCTTCAAATTGAGTCAGGATCAAGAACCCCTATCCCCAAAGTTTCCTCAAGAGCTGAGGGACATCTTCCAAACCATTTTAACCTCAAAAGAATATTACCCCTGAGATGTTTCTTTTTTATGGAAATATAGACCTTCTTCATCTAAAACAAGAGTCTCCCACTCTTGATATTCCCACACAAGAGCAAGCAATGGTTGAGAATCTTGATCCTTATAGTGATTGTGCAACACCAAAATCTTCTAAATTAGAACCAACATATTCCGAAGTGGTATCAATAAATAAAGATGTCATAGAATCATAGAAAACAAATCATATTCTTGAACAAAAAGAACCCATAGCAATATCATGTGTTCATGACAAGTCATATTCAATGGCTATGGATTGGAGGATGCATTATTAGGGTAGAGGATTAGGTATTGTCAATACCTTCACAACGCTGGGGGTAATCTTGTCTAATACAAACATCAACATATGGGGCACGAAGGATCCTTATGGTGATAATAGTGTCAACACTACAACTAGCCATATCATGAATCATCATCCACCTATCATCTCATACACAAATTGGGACCAACGTAAAAAGAAAGAGTCCTATCAAAGCAAGGAGAAGATCATTAAAGAAAATGAAATAGTAAAGCAAAAAGGACAAAGTAAATACAAATGGATACCAAAGAATACAAATGAAAATCATCCCACTCATACTCCATCAGTCAAAGAAACTATGGGGTAGAATAAAAAAGGGAAACGTATCAATCAAGGACGTCCTTAAATACAAAAGCAGGCATCTCAAGCGAGGAACAAAGTATATACAGTGGTTGGTCCTAATTTCATGAAAACCTTTGTTTCCACTCATCATCGCTCATCTTCCCAAGTTTGGAGAGTCAAAGGTTCCAAACCATCGAAAAATCCATCTCATATTCCTTCATGTAAGACACCATCCACTCCATTCATGATATCCAATTCTTGTGTTAACTGTGTGTTGTTAACTACTCTTTATCATAAGTAATTCGAAAGAACTCTATAGACGAGGTTAATTCCAGTATCAACAAGGCAGATCAGAGTTCTCAAAAGTTGCATTCAAGTGATCGTATCTTAGAAAAGATGCTTCTTCAAGTAGGATATAGTTGGCATGTTATGACAGTGGCCTCTACATTAGTACCACCAGGTGGTTCAACATGAAGTTAAAAAAATTCAAAAATAATAATTAAAAAATCAAGAAAATAGTAAAAATAAAAATTGTCCTCCAGCGAAAACCACTACGGTGGCACTTTGGGCATGTACTATGATGAAAACCTAGCAAACAGGCTCCATGAGTAGAATCAAGCATCTATATGATCCTTCTCAGACAAAAGTATCTCATTCTTGTCATGATACATCTAATGCTCCCTTTGTCCATCCAATCCAACTTTATCCAAATATTCCAGTTTATCTTGATCTTGACAAAGGTTCGGCATATACTTCAACTCTACTCATGGTAGAATCTTGATGGGCTCTTTACCATTTTGTTTCATGAAGTCAAGTAGCCCATATCTAGCATGATAAAACTCTGTTGAACTCTTCGCATATACATTACCTAATCTTGGCTTGTCTATTCAAATATGAAACATTGCTAAACACTGGGGGTAGGTTCTTGTGCTCTTGTTTTTGAATAACTATCGATCCATGTCTTATATCTCATACCATGACATCAACATCGTGATCTAGGTATCTTTTATCTCAAAATCATCAAAAAATCCAAAAACACTTGCAAAATCCAGAAAATAAAAAAAATCAAAATCTTGTATAGCCAAAATCTAAAAAAATTCAAAAAGTTGTAAAGTCAAAATACAAAACATTTGAAACACATCAAAAATCCTTAAACAAGTCAAAGCATCAAAAAATAAAAAACATTACCTTGTCAAACTACGTTATCTTTGAGCTTGAACATAGGCACGACCATCACTAATGTGCCCCCAAGACACTTTAGGTTAGGAGTCTATCATAATAAACTAACAATCCATCAAATGTTCATATTTCATCAATAAATGGTTATTGGTCAAAGTTAGTTGAACTACGTGGTCTTTGCGCGTATAACATAGACAAGGCTCTTTGATAAGCCCCCGAGACTGTAGGTCAGTCCCTCTTAGGTCTTGGTAAAAAATTGAAAACATAAAAAGCATTTGAAAATTTGAAAACCCAAAAAAATTAGAAAATATTTGAAAAATCCTAAAAAGCCTCAAATATTGAAAAACCTAAACATTCACATACATTCAAAAAGATAAAAAACAACCTCAAAACATTGCAAAACATTGAAATATTCTAAAAAGTCCAAAACCACCCATCCCATTTCTCTTTCACTCACAATAAACTTCAATCCATAAAAAAATGATCATCACACTCACCCTTTGGTAACATAGACAGAAAATAAGTACAACAATCAACAAAAGCAAAACCTTTAAACATAACAAAAAAATCAAACTTTTGATCATTATCAAACATGTCAATCAAACTTTATATCAATAGCCTTTCAAACAACCTATCAACCTGCCACCATCCACTAACATGTCCTAGGATGCATCCTTCCTACAATGGGCATTATCATTGGAAATCACTTTGGATTCTTATCCTTAAAACAAAACAAACCTTTTGGCAATATATATGAATAACATTGACTATTTTTTCATCTTGATCTTTGCTTATGATTTATCTTGTTGAACCATTCTGAGGACCTCTCAATGATGTCTATCAAAATGATTTAGAGAGAAAGGAATGGGGCATCAACCATTATCTTTCATTTGTTGTGCTTGTGGGATATTCTTGTAAAATAAATTTGGAAAATACTTGCTTTGTTGTGTGTAGGGAAGTCATTTTGAATAGATTGTTGACTATTGTGTATGCTTTGATCCAAAATATCCTAAACTTCTAAACTACATTCTAACAAGGTTTTCATATGTCAAGATGTGAGCAAGGATTATCCTATCTATTTGCAGAGCCAAAGTCCATTGCATTAGATTCAACGCCATCCTGATTATTAATACCATGATGCATTATATCTATATGTTATATCAAAAATAAGGAATGAGCACCGAAGTATCCCAATCCTTGGAACAAGAAAATCATCAATCTCATCACCATATCTAATAAAGTCTCAAAGAATCATAGACTTTTTGGACTTCTGAATCAATCTCGAAATCAATGGTTAATTCATCTCATTCTTCTATCCATCCTTCTCATTCTTCTATCTCTACTAACATTTCTATCCAAGTATTGAATATGTGTGATATATATAAAAATATACATGAGGTTACCCATGGCCAATGATTGTCTATACATCATAAAATCTATCTAAATCAAACATTTGAGCTTTCTAAGAAGTGTCTTTCATCCTCTTTGAGTTGAACTGATCCTAAATCTTTGTTGCGATCTCAACCCGAAAATAATTTTTTTTTCCCATCTTCAGGGGGTAGGGTACCAACTTAATTCTTTCCGCTAGGGCAACAGTGGGGCATTCGAAAAATCAGGAATTTTTAAATTTTTGATTTGAGCAACAGTATTAATTTGAAAATAGTCACTGTTTGAACCAATGTAACATGTACCTCGCTTCAAAGAGGGGTAAATGTAGACACTTAAAATTGTCTTGAATGATATTGCACACTTGAATCTGATTACTAACACCATTTCATCCTAAATTCATCTTTTTGACTATTTAATTGAATAATCCTAGTTATTTAATTAAATCATCATTCTCATCTATTTCTGATAATTAATTTCATTAGGTTACTTCACCCCCTTTCACACTAACTTTCATCTTGTTTAATTGGATAATGAAAATTATTTAAATTAAACCCCTTTATGTCCTCTCATTTAATTAAATAATCTAAATTATTGAATTAAATGTCACTTAACCCCCTTTTCATTAAATAAATTAATTATTTAATGATAATCCCAATTTCCTCTAATTTGCACAATTAATTTTTTTTTTTTAATTATCTAATTCCTAATTATCCTCACCCTCCCACTTGCAAGGGAATATTCTCATGGAATATTCCTCCTTTAAACATTCCTCCAAAAGGGAATATTCCTTTGCACATTCCTCGAGAAGGGAATATTCCTCTTTTCCACATTCCTCCAAATTTGAAAATATCTTTAACAAACTCTCTAATTTAGAAGTGTGTTTGTTGAGAGAAAATTGGGACCACTAATTAAAGTTTTTGATCCTTGTCAACTTTCAACCTTGACCATGGATTAGAATCCTCAATCCATACCTAATCCTCTCATTAATTGTCATCCCTTTATTAAGCTAATCAATCTTGACCATTGGTTTAACAATTTTACCTATAAATAGACCTCACTTCTATGAATTAGGGATCCACTTTTTAGAGTAAAGTTATTATAGTGAAATTTAGAGCAATCATCTTGAGCATTTTTAGCATCATCTTAATTAGTTTATGCATCCATTTTAACTTAGTTTCCATTAATGACTACCATCTTTGAGCATTGTTTCCACCTAGCTTAGTTTGTATCCATCTCCATTAGCATTTAACATTACCATTTTAGCATTTAAGCATTCAATATCCATGTCAATCTAGCTTTGCATCCATGTTTAGCTCACATTTCATCAATTTTATCAAATTTTCTCAATATTATCTATTAGAAAGCTTGTTTTCATCTTGGGATTGGGAAAGGGCTTTCATTTCACATCATATGTAGCACCAATCCCCCAATGGGATGAGGTTTAGAGTCTAAAATTAGGTTTCCTTTATGCATTTATGGTTTTCTTCATGTTTTGTTTAATAGTTGCTTGGTTTGAAGCTTTCAATAATTTCATTGGGATTATAGCTTAACTGACTTAATCTAGCTCAATTTCATATGAATCTGGTAGATTTAGGTCATTTTGTGATTATAGTCACACCTAATAAACAAACACTCAATCCAAAGATAACAAGTATGTATAAATAGTTTTCAATATACAATCACCATAGCTAAAATATCACCCACAACAAATACTAACACATCCAACTATCTATACCTCAATGGTATACAAATCATAACACATGAACCTCGTACCATCAACATATACAACCCATAACATGCAATCACAAGCTCCAAGTGCCAAACCTATCATATAATGAACATACACAACTAGTAACTCCCACTGCATAGGTAATGCCAAATTTGAAAATAATCAAGGAATCCAAGGATCCACCAATAACATCACATAGAAGGTGTAACCAACATCATGTAGTACTAAGGAACATCCACAAAGATATGTAAATTCTGCAAACCAATATACTACAATACATCTCTTACCACAAGTATCCATAGCTATCCTAAGTTCTTCATACCCAACAAAGGAAATAGATAAAGGAACATCCATGTCATCACCAAAAATAATGAACAACACATGACCACACACCTTGTGATCACTATAGCTCCACACAAGACCTTAAATCCAATGTCATGTGAATACAAACATCTAGGAAGTAGAGAAAGACCAAAGAGAGAACATACAAATAAAAACCTATAGCATGTCCTTCTACACACACCTCTAAATGCTAAGTTGTGATAAGCATGTATCCTCCATAAAAACCCAAAGAGAATAGCACTATCCACATCTAAGAATAACCAAGATGTATGCATCTCAAGCCAAAAGAAGATCAAACCAAATCTATTCCCCAAACCAAGGGAACAAACCCAATAACACCTCCTAAAATCAATTAATGAAGTTTTGTTAAGGAGATCTTCACATATGTATAATTGGGTAAATCCTATGTATAATTGTGTAACAACTTTTCCCTTTTCTTCTGCACTTCTGGAGTCAATTGGTTTACCTTTTTCTGCTTGTCCATCTCTGGATGCATCCTTAGTCTTGTCTTCTTCCTTCTCTCCATCAACCTTTTCTTCTTCATTATCATCTTTGTTTGTATCATCTTCCTTAACAAGGTTTTCTATATTGACTGGAGGAGTGATGGCATTCTCCTTTGCAATGTCTTCTCCGATCATTGCCTCCTCATCATTTCCTTTTGTCATGTCCTCCACTTTGGGAGGAGTGTTATACTATGGAGCTTCCTCGTTTGCACCATTCTCATGTTGAGCATAATCTATCTGCATTTCTTCTCCTACATTTGGTTTTGGAGCAATGGTTTTAACATTCACTTCTTCTCTAACCTCTGGTATCATCCCTAGATTTTGAGCTATTTCCTCAACTTTATCATTTCTTTGCTTTTTGATTCTTTCAAAATCATCTTGATCCTTTCCCATAAGGGTTCTCACCCTTTCCTTGGTCCTTAGCTCCTTGCTGTAAATGATAGCCAATGTGGTTGTCTTCTTCAGAAATTGGAGCATTAACTCTTTTCAAGGCTTCATCTTTTAGCCTTTCATCTTCTTTTATTGGCTCTTGTCTCCTTTCCAAAAAATGTTCCATAGGTCTTTAGGAATATCCTTCTTGATATTTTGCACATCAACTTCAAGTACAACAATATACTTGACTATAGCTTCAATGGTGGTGGCATTATCCACCTCATCTGCATCTTTGTACATGGCTAAATTCTCTTTCAACATCTCATTTTGCATAATGCTATTAAACAATGCCTCAAGTTTCTGAGGTGAGTGCGGCCTTACTAGTTTAGTTTGTTTTTTCTTTTTTCCTTTAATCAGAGTCTTATTCTAGCTTGTTTCTTTTTCCTTCTTCTCCAGTGAACCTTTCTTAGCAACCTCTTTCCTCATGTGTATAACAAACTTTTTCTTTTTTTTATCGATCTCTTCTTCACTCTCAGTATCAATTATATCAAATCTTTTCCTTTTTGCACTAGCTTCACCTTGTGAAGCATCAATTCTTCTTCTCCAGACCAACTAGGCTCCTTCTTCTTCCAATTCTTCCTCTTCATCAACAACATTAATACCTATGCTCTTTTCTCCCATGGATTTTTGCTTAACTCTTCTCTTAGCAGGGGCAACAGTGGATGCAGTAATGGTAGTTTTCTTCTTTTTTTCCCTTGTAGCTTGTGCAATCGGAGGGGATTTCTCCCTTATTGGAGGACTAGCAGTTGTATTTCTTTTCTCTCTAGCAGAAGGAAATATCTTGGAGGACTTCTAGACAAAAGGAGGAGTGGTAGAAATCCTACTAGACCTCCTTTAGCTTCCAAATTCTTCTGCAACACTTGAATCTACCTTGGCTCTCTCTCTTGCATATTGCACTCTTTCTTTAGAAAGACCCACTACATACATAGATGTAGATTGGATAGGAATCATAGATGATTAGAAGAGTACAAGTGGTGGAGGATTCTTTCTTGGTGATAGTCTTGTATCATGGTTGAGCAAGAAATAAGATTTTGTTTCCTTATCTACGTTAGAATCAAAATACATTGCACTAGCTTCATGTTGCACTCAGGTGCTATGGATGAAACAAAACTTGAAGGAGATGAAGGTTGAGTTCAATGAACCTATTTTCATTCTTTGTGATAATACCAGTGCTATGAATATATCAAAGAATATGGTAATTCATTCAAGGACAAAGAATATTGCAATCAAATATCACTTTTTAAGGGACAAGGTTGCAGAGAAAGAGGTAAAGTTGGAGTATATTGAAACCAAGGAGTAAGTAGTAGACATTTTCACAAAACCACTTCCTAAGGAGAATTTTGAGTTTCTCCAGAAGAATCTGGGAGTTGTTTCTCCCTCCTCTTGGATCAAGAGGAAGTATAGGTTGAGGGGAATCTCTGTCTCCCTACCATAAGAAGGATTCGTGATCTTGTGTAATATTTTTTAGAAGCAATGTGGTATGGACTCAGTGGGAGTCTATTTGGGAACAAGTTTTCAAAGTGTGCAAAGTACCAAAAATACACAGGGGGAGATTCTATTGACCTTTTCCATGTATTTCAAAGGGGGAGAAGTGGAACTCAAAATGATATATCCTCTAAGGAAAGAAATGGAAACTTGGTGGGGAGAAGACACAATTTTTTCTTCGTGTGTGTCCATCATTTTGTTGTTTGCCATCAATGACAAAGGGGGAGATTGTTGAACAGAGGTTGTTATTGATGTGAAAGGTGTGTATGTTTTTCAAAGGTGATATGGTTAGAGGTGGTGCTATCTTTTTCAAGAGTTGTAATATCATACCTTTCTATGTTGGTAATTGTACTGTCATATCATTTAGGAACTTATTTTTCTATATATGTTTAGTTCTAGACCATTCAAAGGGGTCCAAATTCTTATGTAATTTTTGCAACTACAAACAATACAATCTCTGTGTGGAGTTTACCTATTGACTTTTACGCAAAAATCTTTGATTTATTTATCTAAGGATTACACCTGTATTGCATGCATTAGGATTCAACACCATGGTGATGGTATAACCACTATTTTAATCACAATTACTAAATTAATGAGATCTGAGTTAAATTTGTATAATTAAGTAAGATTTTGTCCTAGATCTATGTGTGATTGCTGGTGTTCTAGTTGAATGAAATTTGAAATCTTATGTGTTTGATTTTCCTTTGAAGATTGCACTCCATTGATATGGAACTAAGATCCTTACATTACCTCTCAAAGAAACTAAGTATATACTTACTATCATCACACAAGTTACATTTTTTTGTTGTATCAGACCTATCCAAGGTATATGATACTTCTTCTTGTAGGATACAATCCTCTTGATCATGTTCACTTGTATCCTTGATGTATTTCTCCTTTATATTTTGTGATTCTTTAACATTTTAAAGATGTTTCTTCACGCATGCACACATTATTAGGGTTTAGAGGTTGTGTATGGTTTGGAAGAAATTTGTATACATCTATTTGATAGAGACAACAACACATTATAATTTTTTTATTATCAAGAAACCCTTCTCAAACTTGTCATGGCTAAAGACTCATTCATATACCCTACCAAAAATTATAATTAGTATCCTACATATCTGCACTTTATTGTGTCTTCACTAATCCCTTCTAGACTTTTCTCTTTTCCTCACAGTTCACACCGGATCTTCATTTATTTTCCATTGACTTGCAACTAAGTCCAACTAACACCTGATTTATTTATCTGAGGATTACACATATATTGCATGCATTAGGATTCAACACCATGGTGATGGTATAATCATTATTTTAATCACAATTACTAAATTAATGAGATCTGAGTTAAGTATGTGTAATTAAGTAGGATTTTGTCCTAGATCTACGCATGATTGATGGTGTTCTGGTTGAATAAAATTTAATTTTTTTATGTGTTTGAGTTTCCTTTGAAGATTGCACTCCATTGATATGGAACTAAGAACCTTACATTACCTCTCAAAGAAACTAAGTATATACTTACTATCATCACACAAGTTACATTTTTTGTTGTATCAGACCTATCCAAGGTATATGATACTTCTTCTTGTAGGATAGAATCCTCTTGATCATGTCCACTTGTATCCGCGATGGATTTCACCTTTATCTTTTGTGATTCTTTAACATTTTAAAGATGTTTTTTCATGCATGCACATATTATTAGGGTTTAGAGGTTGTGTATGGTTTGGAAGAAATTTGTATACATCTATTTGACAAAGACAACAACACATTAGAATTTTTTTTATCAAGAAACCCTTCTTAGACTTGTCATGCCTAAAGACTCATTCATATACCCTACCAAAAATTATAATTGGTATCCTACATATATGCACTTTATTGTGTCTTCACCAATCCCTTCTATACTTTTCTCTTTTCCTTAGAGTTCACACTAGATCTTCATTTATTTTCCATTGACTTGTAGTCGAGTTCGACTAACACCTGATTTATTTATCTGAGGATTACACATATATTGTGTGCATTAGGATTCAACACCATGGTGATGGTATAATAATTATTTTAATCACAATTACTAAATTAATGAGATCTGAGTTAAATATGTGTAATTAAGTAGGATTTTGTCCTAGATCTTGCGCGTGATTGATGGCATTATGGTTGAATAAAATTTGAAAATCTTATGTGTTTGAGTTTCCTTTGAAGATTTCACTCCATTGATATGGAGTTCTAAGACCCTTACATTACCTCTCAAAGCAACTAAGTATATGCTTACTATCATCACACAAGTTACATTTTTTTGTTGTATCAGACCTATCCAAGGTATATGATACTTCTTCTTGTAGGATACAAACCTCTTGATCATGTTCACTTGTATCCATGATGGATTTCTCCTTTATCTTTTGTGATTCTTTAACATTTTAAAGATGTTTATTCATGCATGCACATATTATTAGGGTTTAGAGGGTTGTGTATTGTTTGGAAGAAATTTGTATACATCCATTTGATAGAGACAACACATTTGAATTTTTCTTTATCAAGAAACCCTTCTCAATGCTCTCCTATCATTGAGAAGGGTTTCTTTATCTTATAAATGCAAACAAGAAGAGGGGAAAATATTGCTTATAAATGTAGGTTTGAGTTCGGTTGACTCTACCAGGTTTAATTGAATAGCCGACATTTACAATTTCGACAAGCTTCACTGATGCATGGAAGCCAATATCTTCTGATCAACTCAGCTAAACTAAGAATGCAGAAAAATTTACGAAAAATTTACTAAACCTTTACTAATCTCTAATCAGCTAACTGTCTAATTTTCCAACTCTCAATAATCTAACTTCTAACCCATTCAAATGAGCTTGATTTTACACTAAATAGCTCACAAAATCATTATTCCCACCAAAAATAATACATGCAAAAGCAACTTTTCGCATGCACACAATCTCTCCACCAAGGAAACTTGCCTTTGCAGCTCTTGTTTGACTTCAATCAACTCTAGTTCAAAACTCTATTACCTAGCTTGACTCCTGTTGGCAATTGCACTTTCCAATTTTTCTTTGAGTTCACTCCTTTGCATGATGTAAATCAACAATTTTTCCAAAAATAACTCCAAATGGGACCACGAAGCATTCAGTTCACTGCAAGTTTGATGATTTTTTAGCAATTTCCTCTTTTGCACATTTTCTTTGCAAATCATGATCACAAGCCTTTCACCAATTTCAATCTTGGGTATATGTGAGCATTAAATGCTTGTAAAATGTCAACATGCATTAATTAATTCATGAAATTAATTGATTAATAATATTTAATTAATATTAAAAAATAATTAAACATCTAAGATATTTCAACTAAACATATGTATAATAATCGTTTAACCACCATAATTGAAATATTATCAAACCCTTCTAAATTAATACTATTTTAAAATAACATTAATTTAATAGAATGTGTCCTTTATAATCTTAATATCATTTGTATTTTGAATCTCATAATTACCTCCAAAACACAAAAAAAAAAAAAAAGCATAATTAATCAATTAATTCATGGGCAAAAATCAATAATTTTATTACAATGTACGAATTAATTAACCTTTAATTTTCACTAATGTTCAATGTTTGGAACACTTCATAACTTGTACTCCAAAGGATCCAAAATAGATAGTAAATGAGGTAGAGTACAATCCAAGAGATCACAAAATAAAATAAAAGAGATGCTTGGAATAATGTTTGAATCGTTGTATTTAAACATCTTGCCCACTTCTAGGAACACATCACAGTCATCATAGAGGGCTAGAACAAACCTTAACAAGTAGGACAGTATGATTAGAACAAGAGTAGCAACATGATGTGACATGTTCAGCATCAAGTACGACCGCCTTATCTCCCAGAAAATTGGAGCAAGGATAACATATGTATAAAACCTAGCTCTGTACATATGCATAGCCTTTAATTTTGTCTTTGCGTTTTGATCTAGCCAGACCCGGTAAGATGGTAGCAGGGCCATGGAATTCGGTTGACACCTCTGCCAATTTGTTTTTGCTTGAAAGCTTTTAAAAAATTTGATTCAACACATCCATCCTTTGTGTATATCCTCCAATTACTGTAATTCATAAGACCACATTACTTGGGGCATTCTGTCAAGCAGTTGGTGTTCCTTGTATCGACACTTCCTCATTTTGCATGAATTTTACTAGGGCAGTTGCAACTACGATCATGGCGCAAACAGGGAGGATGTTGGCGGAGATTTTGGAATCTGGCTTTTACAACTGCCAGTTGCATTTATTTGAAAGCTCTTAAAGCCTTTTCAGCAGATCAGATTTTTGCATATTCTGCAACCACCAGATTCCACGGGATGACATCTCTTTGAGGTCGTGAGAACACTGTCAAAGGTTGCGGAATTTGGCTCGAACCTACGAATTTGCATGGGCTTGAGAGATTTGAAGGCATGTTTAGCAGATCCCTTTAGTGCATATTTTGCCTTATACTTCATGAGGCCACATTCCATTGAGAATTATATCGAACAGATCGGGCGCCCTGTTCCATGTTCCATCATTTTATGCATTTGCTTGAAAGTTTAAAAAAAAAAAAACCTTGTCATCAATCCATTGTGTGCATCATTTGGCATCAGCATTCTGTGAGACCATTCACTCGCCTTGCTCATGCTTTCATATATCACGCCTGCATACCTACCCGAGCATTTGTCCAGTGCAAGATCTGATAAATTCCTCGATCGTCACGAGCAAGTTACAAAGGTTGTGGAATTTGGTATTACACTTGCTAATCACACTCGCTCGAGGGTTTCTCTTCTCTGTTGAATGTCCAACCTCCGTTTCTAGGCTTTCATTTTAACGCAACTGGCCAAGATGGTGCTTTCAAAGCCATGGACTTTGGCCTTAGAACTGCAACTGCATTCGCTTGAAGGCTTCGGGTCCCCTTTATCAAACTCATTTTGTGCACTTGTCTGCAAATATGCATTCCAAAGATGCCATTCATTTGAGGCATTCGGACGTAGCAGCAGCCCGTGCGGGGCGGGGAAGAAATCGGGGCGTCACTGTCTTCAACATTGCGCATTCTTGAAAAATTCTAAAGCCTTTTCAACGAAACTCGTTTCGTGCCTATGAGGGTTACTGCAATTTTATTACTTCCGTCGATCAGCATTTGCTTGAAGGGGCTCCAAAAGCCGATTCAAACACCTATACTCTGCGTGGAACTTACAGTATTTGGGTTCCATGGGACCGCGTTCTGTTAAACGACTTCATTACATGGGACGGCATCTCCCTTAGGCGACCTTTTATCAAGCAATTGCGTGCCTTTCTATGCTTCTACATTTCTGTCCGCATTTGCTAGGGCGCATGAGGAATTCAATTTTACAACTGCCAATTACATTTATTTGAGAGTTTTGAACCTTTTGAATAAATTTCTTTAGTGCAGATCCTATAATTAATGGCGTCCCACGAGACCACATTTCTTCAAGGCATTCTATCCAACAGTTGACGTGGCTCAGTCGGTGCTTCTCATTACTGCGCATGAATCGGCAGGAGGGCACTGGCAAATGTTGTGGAATTCGGCTTTTACTCTCGAGAATTGTATTTGCCTGAACGTTTCACACGCCCGCCCCCTAAATCCATTTCGTTCAGGTTCTGTAAACATTGTGTTTTATGCGATGGCATTTTTATGAGGCAGCCTCTCAAACAGTGGATGCTTTCACAGAGAGACTACTGGCGATGGTTGTGGAATTTGGCTTTTGAACTGCCTGCATTTGCTTGAAAGTTTCGCAGCCTTTTATTCCTCGGGCGGGAACACTCTTTTAAATTTTGAAGACCCTTTGCAATGGGCCGTCGGGACTTTGGTTTCCCCTTTCGGACGACCCTTTTTAATGGTCCGTCGGGAGTTGGCATTCCCGATACTCATTAATATTTTCACAAGCTTCTTTTGAGAGTGGCGGGATTGGAAGTTTAATTCATCCAGGGACATTTGAATAGTTCGCATTCGCAACGGACCACCTTTTAAAATTCCTTTTTAAATGTTTGTGCGGGGGCGGGTTTAGAATTCGACATTGGACATTTTGTTCTTTGGGGACCTGAAGTCTTGACCGACCTTTTTCTTGTATTTTTTTTATTTTTGAAGTTTTTAAATTTTTTATTTTGTTTTAACTTTATTTGATTTTTAAGTTTTTCGTCTTTTTAAAACCCTTTTAAATTTAAAATCTTTATTTATTTATTATTGCTTTTTCAAGGCTATTTATTTCAATTTTTGATTTTTTAATTTTTAATTTTATTGTATTTTCGAATGTTCTATTTTTGTATTTTCAAACATTTTTTGATTTTTTAGTTTTTAATTTATATATATATATATATATATATATATATATTTTTGTATTTTAACTATTTTTAAATTTATTTTTTTTTTAAATTTTTTGGTTTTATAATTCTTTTGAATTTTGATATTTTTTACAATTTTTTTTTTTATTTTCCACCGAATTTTTTTATTTTTGTTTTTTGGATTTTAATATTTATTTTATTTTTATTTTTGAGTGTTATTTTTTTTGTATTTTCATGTTTTATGATTTTTGGGTTTTTTATGTGTTTTTTTTTTTTGTATTTTTGGACTCTAGAGTACTATATTGACGAAATGACCAAAACAAACAATACAGAAACCAAAACAAAATGACACAAGAATCAAATACGAAGGGGCGGGGTTGGGATTCTGGAGGAAACTTGGACAAATGTTTGAACTCCCTTTGAAGTTTTGAAACCCAATGTAACAATAGGGTGAGAAGATGACGATGAGGAAAGATGGGTCAAGGTCAGGAATTCGAGTCGAACTCGAACTCTCAGAAGAAAGTTTGAATCCGATTCAGAGTCTCAATCTTGACAAGAGGACAAGAGTCGAGATTGGGAACTCAAACAAGTCCAAGTCCAATTCAAAGTTTTGATACCAATAAGAGAACAAGGGTCAGGATCAAGAACTCAAACAGGATTTGGACTAAGTCCAAGTTTGGTTCGGAGTTCCGATCCTGACAAAAGGTACTGAAAATGGTCCTGGGGAAACGAAAAACCCACTGGACCAAAACAAGACAAATGAGTCGGGATCGGGAACCAAAAACGGATTGGGACCCAAAATACAAGGTCTGGAGTCCATTTGAGAACCTGAGTCCCGAACCAGACCATAGAGTGGGATTGAGAAACCAAATCAGACCTAGACCTTTGGAAAGGTCTAAAGTCCGATTTGGGACCCGAAACTTGACAAAGACAAAAGGGAACAGAGCAAGGTCTCCAGTTTGTAGACAACTCTAGGACAAGATCGAAAAACAAAAAAATGAAAGAATGCAAAACGAAGATCGAAACAACGACGAAGGGAAAAGGGAAAAAACACAACCAAAGACAACCAAGTGACAACATGATGAAACAAAATAACAACACAAAGGAAAGCAGAGGAGGTACCTAACTTTGCCAAGCAAAAAGTTGGGGTGTGTATGCATGGCATAACAAGTAGTTCAAACTATAGTGTATATTCTAAATAGAGCACAGATCAGACCTAAGTTTGATAAAACACCATTTGAGCTTTGGAGAGGAAGACCAACTTCAATCAAACATCTCAAGATATTTGGGAGAAAATGCTACATCAAAAGGGATGAATAAAACTTGGGTAAGTTTGATTTTAGATTTGATGAAGGTATTTTCCTTGGGTACTCTATGACCAACAAAGCATATAGATGTTACAATAAGAGGCTAAGGAGGATTATGGAAAGTGTGAATGTAAGGGTTGATGAGACAATTTAGTCTACAAACATTCCAAAAGTAGAAGATGATGAAGATCCAATCCATAGCAACGATGAAGATTTAGAAGCTAATTCTGAGAACACTGTTACAAAGACTCTGACAAGGTATGTACAAAAAAACCATTCTGAAGATCAGACTATAGGAGATAATAATAGTGGAGTACAAAACCAGAGAAAAGTTGGAAAAGTAAATGAACAAGTACATTTTGCATTGTTATCATAAATTGAACCAAAATCCTAGATACAGAAGCAAGCAAATAAAATGGTTGGATAGAAGCCATGAAGGAAGAATTAAATTAGATTAAGAAAATGAAACTTGGGAATTGGTTCCAAGACTTAAAGGTAAGAATGTTATAGGTACTAAGTGGGGTTTCATAAACAAACTAAATGAAGATGGAGAGTGATCTAGAACAAGGCCAAGCTTGTGTGTAAAGGATATGCTCAAGTTGAAGTAATAGACTTTGAAGAGACATTTTTTGGCTCTTTCAACATTCAAGGATTTTAAGGTGTATCAAATGGATGTGAAGTTTGCATTTTTGAATGGCCAGTTAGAAGAAGTCTACATTGAGCAATCAAAAGGCTTTCAATGCTCAGATAATCTAAATTTTGTATGCAAATTAAAAAGGATCTACATTGGATTAAATAGGCTCCCAGAGCTTGGTATTCCAGACTAGACAAGTATCTACAATAGCAGGGGTTACAAAGAGGCAGTGTGGATAGCAATTTGTACATAAAAATGGAAGGGGACAATTTGTTGATTGTTGTTGTCTATGTTGATGACATCATCTTTGGAAGAAACAATGTGACAAGTGCAAGGAGTTTCATAATGCAAAACAAAGTGAATTTGAAATGTCAATGCTTGGAGAATTGTCTTTCTTTCTTGCCTTACAGATTGCTTAGTTAGATAAAGGTATATTTATTTCTCAACAAGTACATAAAAGATATTTTGAGAAAGTTGAAGATAGAATAATGTAAACTGATATGTACACCTGTGGTTATCAAATGTATGTAAGTTGAGGAAGGATGATGAATCTACTCTGGTAGACTAGACCTTTTATAGGTCCATGATTGGTAGTATATTGCATGTGATTACATCTAGACTAGATATAATGCAGGTAGTTGGAATGGTAGCTAGATTTTAAGCAACACCTAAAGAAACTCATGTCAAAGTACTAAAGAGAATATTCAGATATCTGAAAGCTACAATGAATTTTGGTTTGTGGTATCCTAAGAGTGAAAATATCACTCTAATTGCATACACAAATGTAGAATGGACAGGAAGCATAGATGATCAGAAGAGTACAAGTGGTGGAGCATTCTTTCTTGGTGATAGTCTTGTATCATGGTTGAGCAAGAAATAAGATTTAGTTTCCTTATCTACATTAGAATCAGAACACATTGTACTAGCTTCATGTTGCACTTAGGTGCTATGGATGAAACAAAACTTGAAGGAGATGAAGGTTGAGTTTGATGATTTTTTTTTCATTCTTTATGATAATACTAGTGCTATAAACATATCAAAGATTTTGGTAATTCATTCAAGGACAAAGAATATTGCAATCAAATATCACTTTCTAAGGAGAATGTTGCAGAGAAAGAGGTAAAGTTGGAGTATATTGAAACCAAGGAGCAAGTAGTAGACATTTTCACAAAACCACTTCCTAAGGAGACTTTTGAGTTTCTCTGAAAGAAGTTGGGAGTTGTTTCTCCCTCCTCTTGGATCAAGAGGAAGTACAAATTGAGGGGGATCTCAATCTCCCTACCACAAGAAGGCTTGGTGGTCTTGTGGAATATTTTTTAGAAGCAATGTGATATGGACTTAGTGGGAGTCTATCTAGGAACAAGTTTTCAGAGTGTGCAAAGTACCAAAAACACACAGGAGGAGATTCTATTGACCTTTTCCATATATTTCAAAGGGGGAGAAGTGGAACTCAAAATGATATATCCTCTAAGGAAAGAAATGGAAACTTTGTGGGGAGAAGATGTTGGTATGTGGCGACTGATCATGCTATATTGTATAGCCCATGGTATACTGTACACCCTGGCCCCCCGTCCTCGCCGGGGTCCGGGGTCGGGCCGGGCCCCAGGCGGGGGTTCGGGGGCCCAGCCCCCGAGAATTTTTTTTTTTGCCATTTTTTTTTTCGCCGTCAGCAAAAAGGAAAAATCTCAAAAAGAAAGAAAACCGACTTTGTAAAACCCTAATTGGAAGCTTCAAAAGCTTGTTAAAAGGGGTTGGGATGGGGTTACAGTATGAGGAAAAACACGATTATTAAGATTGTAATAGGTTTTGCACTGGATAATAAAAGTATTGGATGGCTGCGGTTTGGTGGATGTAGCCCAGATTGGGTGAACCACGTTAAATTCTCTGTGTTATGATTTATTTTGTGTATGTTTTAGTTTCTCTATTTATTATTTAAATCTGCATATAATTGTTAGATATCTGCCATCTCTAACCCTAACAGAAGACACAAATTTGTCTTCATGTGTGGCCATCATTTTGTTGTTTTCCATTAATGAAAAAGGGGGAGATTGTTGAACAAAGGTTGTCATTGATGTCAAAGGTGTGTATGTTTTTTAAAGGTGATATGGTTAGAGGCGACACTATCTTTTTCAGGAGTTGTAATATCATACCATTTTATGTTGGTAATTGTACTGTCATATCATTTTGAGTTCAAGAAATATATGTTTCTAGCCATATTGATAAAAGAAGTTGAGGAGTGTTTGTGTTCCAAAATTATGTATCAGGAGACATGTGTGGTCCAACTCTTCACTATGATAGAGGTAATCTGGAAGGTTGTATTAGAATGTTTTAGTTCAGTGTTTCTCAATTCTACTTACTAAAGTTGTTGTTGGCTTTGTGGTTTAAGAGGAGAGTATGCCTACATATTCTAGAGTTTCTGGAAGATATTTTCAGCCTGGGATAACCCAAATATATGATATTTATCCTCGAGCCCCAAAAATTGATGAAAAGTGTTGATCTTGTAAAGTATGTATTAATCTAATGTCCTCAAAGTTTTTAAATATGTTCAATCATACAATTATGCTTTTCTTGAATATTTTTCTAAGAAGGCCACGTCTCACATAGTTTCCTCCTTGATTGAAAGTGTTGATATCTTGTGAAGGTTCAAAGCCTAGTATTATAATGTAATTGTTTTGTTGTTGAAAATACATTAGTTTTGGTGCTTTGGAGGTTGAGTTTTTTCTCAAAAGAAAATTTCTAGAGTAATATAATCTTTCTTTCTCTCTTGTTATTCTTTAGTGTTCTTACTATGTTGGAATTCTATTAGAATTGTTTCATATTTTCTTTCAAGATTAATGAAAGTTAAGACAATGTGAGAAGTTTATTGATATACAATTATTATGAAGAAGCCAAGCAAGGGACAAGCAATTATCAAATAGATTTCCAAGGAAAACGTTTTTTGATAAGAAGCCACATGAAAATAAGAGGCAATAGTCATAGATGAGTGAATGTGGTAGTAGTAACATATAAATTCTAGTTCCCAATAAGTGTTATTGAATTAGAAGCAAGCGCCAACTTAGGGACCTTATGTGATGCTGCTAGAATACTAACACTTCATAGAAGTAAATCTTCACTCTAGAATCCATTTGACCAAATCAAATGGATTTGATCAACCTTTGGGATCCAATCACCCTCCAAAGTTAAAATAAATTCAGACCTCTCCATGTGTCTCAAGGGAGAACTAACAAAGATGCAATAGATGTAATCAACTTAAATATAATTCAAGTTATATTTTTCTATGAATGATTTTTTTGCTGAAGAGATATTGATTTTTGCACAACTAAAAGCTACCTCACCTATTAAAAGGTTGTGGGATAATCTTTGGCTTTGGTAAAAAGATTAGGGGAAATCAAATACAAGATCACAATACCCTTTTTAACTCCTTCAAGGCTGAATACTATCATATGGAAGTCATGAAGACCAATGCATGAAATAACAACTGGATGCTTATGTGAAAGGACAAGATTAGTAATTTCACAATTAGGCAAATATATCACACTTTGTTTGCAAAGTTGGATGTGAACGTGATAAAAAAGAGTCTAGTTCCAAACAAGCGTTATTGAATTATAAGTAAGAGCCAACTTAGGGATCTTATGTGATGCTACTAGAAGACTAACACTTCATAGAAGCAAATATTCATGCTAGAAGCCATTTGACAGAGTCAAGCGGTGTTACAATGATCAGCTAGTGTGTTAAATATCATGAAAAAACTATAATAGGAAGCCATTTGGCATTCAAACATTGTAGACAATTGATTTATTTATTGCTTGCATTTCATTTTATTTTACAAATTTCTTGATTGGGACAGTGGAATAAAAGGAAGTAGTTTCCCACAATTGTTGATATGGTTAGCATACCATTGGTCACAAAGAAGAGTCTTCTTTTCTTTCCTTGCATCAGGAAGACTTCACGATTTATCATTATGTGTTGGAACAAAATGAATATTAAAAAAGTCATAGCAGGTGATTGTCTAAATATTACTTTGGCCACATTATGTTGTGTGAATGTAGATATGCTCCACTTGTACTTATCTCTCTCTCTCTCTCTCACAATTTATAATTTTTTTGTTTTTGGATTCTATTATCATTTGTAATCTACTACTTCATCTAGTTTTATCCTTTTGTATTAATAAAATAAAAAATTTAGGAAGCATCAAGTCTAGTGACTAATAGATATTATGAGATATCATAGAATATTAGGTAAATAGATATGTAAAAAAGTGGTAGATATCCCACTCAACTTTCACCAACAACAAATACTCTTGAAATGGTATTGCACCAACCCTAAAGGCTCAATATGAAACACAAAATATAAGAAAAGGATGGATTCTTCAACTCTCTAATTGGCTACCATTCTAAAAACTTGGAAAAATATACAACTTCTTACATGTTCAATCTTCATGCCCCATCCACTACAAACATAGGTTTCTACTCAATGGAAGCTACTTGAATTTCTCTTCCTACTTGGACAAAGTGAAATAGGGAAAATCTCCAACAAGAAAATCTATTAATAATTCAATATTGGGTGAAGCCACAATAGTGGTTTACAATTGAAGTGAGGAAGGAAAATTCACAAAAAACGAATGCATGGCAAAAAACTTGATTTTAGGGGTTCGTACAAACCTATTGGTTTGACTGAACCCATTAGGGGTTCACTAGAACCTGGGTTCGGGCGAACCCTTTTAATGCTTTCCTGCCAAAAAATCCAATAAACCCCTTATAAAAGGGGGGGTTTGAATTCGAACCCTGGTTCGAGAGAACCCCTGGGGGTTCGCTCGAACCCCCCTTATTCCTCATCCCCCCTGAACACCTTGAACTTTCAGCTCGGGTTGAGGATGAAAATGGATGAATCTTCACAAACCCAACTGGAATCGTAGTCCTCAAAACAAGCTATCCAATGAATATAATTTTAATATGTTTTGGTTTTATTATGTATTTGTTTTTTAGTTTTATTAAACATAGGTTTTATCGAAAATGAAGGTCTTTGTTTGCATGTGGAAAAATAAGCATTATCATTTTTTTTTTTGAAAAATATGAGTGCACCAGATATTGAAGTCCTTGATCCAATAAAAGAATAAAATTGAATTTCAATCTATACAAAAAAGTTGTATGGTCGTGGTATGTCTGAATTTTAATTGGTTTGACTTTGAAACTTGATTAAAGAAAAAATATTCAATAAAAACTGTCTAACCAAGTGGAAGCACTAGATATCAGAGTTAAAAATATAAATTCAAAATAATTAGAATTTTATCCTTCATGGAAAAAAAGTTATGCTATATGCGTGGTCACTTTTTAAAAATGTTGTTTTTGAGAAAAATTAGTTTTCGTGGGAGATGGAAAGAAGTGCAATCTAATTCCAAAAATTTTGAAAAAATATTTGTAGAATCTGACAAAATGTGACAAGACTCTAGTTTGCATCATCTTCAAATTCTCTCAGCTTAGCCGCTATAGGTGCCCAAATGTGAAGATTTAGTTAAAAATAATAATTTCAGTGTCCAGTTTGGCCAAAAATTGTAAACCACTATTGTGGGATCACCCTATTACAAGCTCATAGCCCCTCCTAGGTCAAATATGATGCCCAATCAATGCTCTAGCATCCTCAAACTTGCAAACACTCTTTGTAACTACATGGGAAAAGGTGTCTAAAAGATCACCAATGCTCCAACTAGGCTTGTGTACACTCCATCTAGCTAAAACAACCTTCAAGCAATGCACATCTTGGCCTAGTCACTCTAAGAATGGTGAATGAATGATAAAAATGTCTTCTGAATACTTTCTTACATGCCATTGCTAATCCTCTCTAATGCCTTTTGGAAGGTCAAATTAACATTAAAAGAATTTTGGCAAAAAATGGAAGCCTAAATGACAAGGAATTGAACACAAAGCACTTCCTAGTTGTTTCCTCTTTCACATTTTGTTTGCACAAACTGTTGGTTTCCATAGTTGAAATTATCCCAATAGTTACAAAATTGCTACTGCCCTATATGTTTCAAAATTGTCATTGACACTCATGAAACTAAAACTAATTACCGATTTTTGTTCTTCAACTTCCAAAAGCCATAATGTTTATATATTGAGTTGAAGCAGGATGCCATTTTTTTGAAAGTGCATGATTTTAGAGAGGAATTTGACTATGTAATAATATTCAAGTTTTGATGCCACAAATGTGTTGTTTTTTCCTCTATAACATAATTGCATTTATGAGGCCAATAGTGGCCAAAACCAATCACTATACATCACATTCTCTTTTCCAAAGCTTGAATCAATATGTTCAATATCATCTCAAACATTTTCCAAAATTTGTGACCTCTAAAATTTGTACTAAAGATTTCTTTTCCTAAATCACACCTCCCCAATATGAAGGTTTTTGGTCCTTGAAAGCTTAGTAGTATGAATAATGGGAAATAAATACCAAGTTCCTTTTATTTGTCTTCAACTTGTCCTCTTAGCCTAGGGTCTTACAAATGTTTCCCTTTGTGGGTTTGATCAATGTTACAACAACACTAACAATTCAACAAATGTGCCCTCTCAACATGGGGTCTTACAAATTTTTCCCATCATGGGTCTTTCTCTTTTACAAGCATTGCCCTCTAAGGATCTTACACAAACTTGCAACAACAAAAAACAAGAACTTGCAACATAACTAAAAGCAAATGTGAACAATCTCAACACAACTACCTCATCTTGGGTCTTAAAGTAGAAATTTCATTTTAGCAGTACAATGTAAAAGAGAATGAAAAAGTGCAATATTGACAATAACAGAGTGCCAACACAAATATAAACAATTCAAATGGCATCAACCAACACATTACTTTGAGTTCCTCCCACCTTGCACACTATTAATATCTTCTTCATTTGCTCACACACTTTACAAATTGTTATACCCCCTTGGGAGAACCTTTCGGGCCATGATCATGTTTCAAATGCTCTTAAAAAGTTGATGTCATACGAAAACCAACTTTGACTTGTTGCATCATCCCATGAGTGCATGCAATAGCCAAAACAAGCATTCCATCTTTCCACAGCTGTTCATGGGTGCATACCAAAACATTTTTGAGGCATGCTACAACCTTTGAAAACTAAAATGGGGCAATAAAGTCCATGCTACAATACTCAATACATGCTTCATTAACAAACATGCTACCATTAATGTATTTTATAATGAAATTGCATGGAAAAGTGACAACAAATTTGTTATCACCTCTTTACTTTAGTGGGATGCTCACACCTCAGTTCCACCATTGGCTTATGGCTCCACTATACTCCTTGAATTCTTGTACAAAAGGAGTTAGTTCCTTTTCAATCAATAAGTGGAACACAAACAATAATTTGGAGGAAGGCATGCTAACTAGCTTTGTAACTACAACCAATGAAATCCTTAAACTCAAGCTTACATGAAAGACTTCTTATGATTACCCTCTTGAATTGGAGGTGTTGAATCCTCTTTGGGTTGTTTCATGTTAATGGCTTCTTCCTCCAATGGCGGTTCATCCTCCTTTGGTAACCTCCTCTTCCTTGCTTATGGATAACTCTTCCATAATAAAAATTGCCCAAGTGGTTACATAATTATCACTAACACTTTTGAAACCACCATGTAGTTTCAAAAATTCCATTGGCATTTGTGAAATTGCTATTATCTAGTAGTTTTTGTCCAACTTTTGGAAGCCATAACTTTTGTATATAGAGTCAAAATGAGGTGCTAGTTTTTAGAAAGTGCATGATTTTTCAAAAGGAATTTGTATACGTAATATTATTCAAGTTTTGATGATACTGGAGCTCTTTTTTTTACCCCAACAACATAATTTCAATTATGAGGCTAGTGGTAGCCAAAATGAATCACTAAACCAATTTTTTTTTGCCAAAACTTGAATCAAGATGTCCCATATTATCTCAAACCTTCAACAACATTTGTTTCCTTTGATTTTGTACTTGAGGACATTGTTTTCCAGATCATAAACTAATAATTTGTTTAACCAACCAAATGCACTCATAAGAATAATGTTGTTTGTTTGTGAATTGGTTGTGTTGTATATATAGGTGTAAACACTTAAATTTGACTAATGTATTTCTTTCAAAACATGTCACTTTTGGTCATTTGACTTATCTAATTCATTTTCAATATTTAATTAACTAATTTCATTATTTGATTAAATTAGTGATCATTTTCACTTCATCATGATAATTAAATGTTTTTTATAATTATTTAATTATTTTTTAATTTCAAATTTTCTCTCAATTCCACTTTAATTAATTAATTTCAATTTTTTTAATTAAATTATCTATTTCACCATTATTCATTTGTATTGATTAAATAATTAACATTAATTAATTAATTATTCTTCTATTTCAAAGTTTTAATTAAATAATTTATAATTATTTAATTAATGCATTTTCTAATTCCCACTTCTCAAATTAAATAATTACTTTTAATTATTTAATTTATCTAATTATTTCTCAACATTATCCAAAATAAATAAAATCCTTTATTTTATTTATTTATTCCCACCTTGCACATGTAATTAATAATTAATTCATTTAGTTATTAATTACCCATGCATTTCCACCTCATCAATTGATTGAGACTTACTCTTAGTCCACTCAATTAAATCCACTTCACTCCCACTTACTTCGAGTTCACTAAGCAATCAATTCAGTCCACTAATCGTCTGTCTCAGTTATCACTCAAATCAATCCTCTTAATTGATCCATACAATCAGTTAACTGCAATCAAGAGATTAGTTAACTCCCTCTCAATTCCTCTCATCAGTTCTGAACCATTGATCTTTTCAATCTCTCCTCATATCTTGAACATTGATTGGTGTCCCCAAACATCTATAAATTCAGCCTTCCTATCATCTATTCCTCCTCCCATATCGTTGCAAAGAAACTATACTTGTATTGAATTTAGTGCTTTATGCTATTGTGCTACCCAAAATCTAAGAGTAAGTACTATTAAACTATTCTCCAAGGTGAAAAGAGGAGAACAATGGAGCAAAGTGAAAGATTCACACACATTTATGGTATTGTTTTTGAGTGATTCTTTTATTCTTGATTGAGATCTTTTGTTGAATTTGATTGTGGATTTTGATTTTTTTATTCTTGTTATTGGGTTTCCTAATCATTTTCCAGGTCATACAATAGGAAATATTGGAATTTAATGTTATTAACTATGTATTCAAGTATATATGGTATTAAAGTCAAGTTTTTGTATGTTGTAAGGAATATTTTGGAGTTTGTTGAAATTAGATATTGTTGGGTAGTCTTCAAAAAATTGTTAGGATCCCTACACACAATATGAGAAATATGTGAGATAATAAGAACAATATACAAAATAAGAATAGAGATCACATAACATAAGAGATGTCTATAGTCTAAGATGCTCTAATATCCAATATACTTAGAATAAAGGTAGGTCAACATTGTACAATACTCCTAATGGTAAAAGCCACTTCATGCCATATCTCAACATGAGATCCCAAATACATTCTATACTCTTCACATATCCTTGACAATGATATTCACATAACCACTATTTCTGATATAGGCCAACTCACTCAATATTATTAATTAAATAGGTTATCCACATGACTCTTTTTAACTAACTAAATATTGTTTGTGCCACATGTCAAAACCTTCATCATCCCATAATAGCATATGCCTAAGTACATCATATGCCATCCCTCCTTGATATGTTTCTTCTCAAAAACATGAGAAAAAATCAAATAATATTTTGCACATCATTGCACATGTGATGCTATGCTCTATCATCGAACTATCCTTATGTGATACTTCTTGGATAGTTTTTCTTGATTGTACCTATCTCCCAACCTTGTTCCATATTTATTTTTTTGTCACTTTGATTCCATTCACCTCCATAAGAGTTCCTTACATGAATAACCATTGCTTCATTGATGCTATAAATTTCCATAGTCATTGCTCCTTTGGTTCCATGTAGATCCATAGAGGTTGCTTCTTTGATTTCATGTATGTCCATAGCTATTCCCTTGATTCCTCTTGTATAAATGTAGTGATTGTTCCTTTGATCCTGTGTGTGTCCATGGTCAGTGTGTCTTTGATGCATAGCACCAAGCTTCCATGATTGTTCACTCCCTTGATGATGTGGATGTTTATTTTTTGTGCCCTTAGTTTCCTTTTTGCTAATGGTAGATCCTTCTTCAAGAAATTTGATTCTTAACCCTTTTTTCCACTTGTTTCTTTGGCTCTTGAATAGAAGCACTCCTTTCCTCATTGTTACTTTTCTTCATTTGCCTCCTTTTATTTTATTTTTATTTTGATTCTTACTTTCCTTTAGATTCATTTACTTTCTCTACCTTGACCTTGCTTTGGTCCACATTATGTGTAACACCCTTCAAAGTTACACTTTTTTCTTGTACCCAAGTTTCATGCATTTCTTTTGCACTTTAATGTTGATTGTTCCTACAATCTCTAACCAAGAATATTCAAGAATAATATCCAATTATAGAGGTGAAAAGTGCATACTTACCACTTTTCCCTCTTGTTTTCTGTTTGGTTTAATGCTCTCCTTTTTATAAACATGATTGATGATTGTCTACCAAGAATATTCAAGAATAATATGCAATTGCAGAGGTGAAAAGTACATACTTCCTACTTTTCCCTCTTGTTTTGAGTTTGGTTTAATGTTTTCCTTTTCATAAACATGATTGATGATTGTCTTGTTCCTTTTGGTCATTTTTCCATCCCTTACTCATTCCCTTTATCTATTCTCAGGCTCGCTTCACTCTTGCGTCACCACATGTCTTAACTTTGATGTCCACTTGTCCAAGAGGACATTAGTGCCCTTGCTTGTGTCTTCTCAAACTCGCCTTGGGCATGTGTGCGCACTAGTGTTCCTTGTGTTCAAATTTGACTTTTCCTCTTAAATGTTCTTTCTTTCACCTAACACTAACCTTAGCTTGTCTCCAACAACTAGAAATGGCTAGTAAACACATCACATTTTATAAAATGGTTTTCTAAAGGAAAGTGAACCATGAATCTAGGTAAAAAGGAGCATTTGCACCCATAGCCAAACCCACTTTAGCAAACTGCCATTCATACTCCATATCAGTAGGACTCCATTAGAGCTTCACTCTTTATTGCACACACCATTTTATCTCACATCTGCATAATCATTCACATGCTCCAATTTTCAATATCAAAATTATTGAATCAACCTTGAGATCTGATCAAGGCAGATCTTAAGGATCTTAGAAATAACTCACAAACACCATTTTATTTTAGAAATAAATAATACATTTGAATCAACCATTTGTAGAGGAAACTAGCATACTTAGCAAACACTAGTACACCAAAAGGACAAGAGTGTGGTACCTAAAGACACGAGTGTGCAAAGCAAGCTATTACTAATTATTGTTCGATATTTTTTTTAGATTTAATCTACAAATTTTTTGGTCCTCCTTTAGTCATATTTTCAGACATCTTTAGCCTCATGTAGTCACTTAACTAGACACACCCTCACTAACTCTTGTTTATTTTACTAGTTCTAGCATACAACCTCAACATAGTAATTTTATTTCATCTAAAATTTGGAATGACATGATAAATGGTTTTGTTATGGTTATTGCATTAGGTCCTAGATAAATATAGAAAATCACATTGTGTTTAGAAGTAGACATTGCAACACATATTTGTCCATGGTTAACTTTAAATCTTCAAAAAATCAATATTCTTACCGCCTATTTGAGTCTCACACTTTTTTTCTTGAAACTTCAATTGCTTGGCTATCAATGTTAATGAATTTATATGCATTGCTAGAGCTTCTGGATACCATATCTCACATACTTAGACTCAACTTGAACTTGGTAGACCAAGAATCTTTGACTTGACAAAACTTGACAACTTAAAAATAAACTTAAATGTCTTTAAAATACACAAATTATATGCAAGATATAGTTACAAGATGTATCAAATGAGTATAAAATGTTGGGGAAGTGTTTTCTATCAGATTTGGATACATATAGAGTACAAAATTGCATCATCATGTGAATACAACTAACTGATACTATTTTGAATTTATGATGATTTTGTGTGAAAATCATCATCATAAATTACATATCTAGGCAATTTACAAATTAAAAGATTTTACAATTTTCTCCTCCCCATTCTAGTGAGCATTGAGAAAAGACTTCAATTTTTTTTACTTGGTGTTTGGGTGGATCTCTTTTTGATAGCTAGTGGCAAAGAAAAGATCTTGCTCTTAGCTTACTTATAATTTTGTAATTTTAAATAATGAGGTCTCTCCCCTCAAGATTAGTTATCATCCTCTCAATGCATGTTGAGAAGCCCCTCCATAACCTTCTCATTAGCATTTGCAAATCTATCAAAGAAGAAAAACTTGGGGTTGATGTTACATCCCAATCGTGTAATTACTATTTACTATTACTATGCAAGGTAAAATGTGAATGTAATGTGAATTCTGGAGATGAATAAATTGTGCTCATACCATGTTATCAATGTGAATGTTATCTCATTTGATATTATCTCATTAGATGTTATCTCAGTTGATGTTATTTCATGGGAAATACTTAATATATGTGAATAGATGGTTATTGAATTATTATTCTAAATTTGGAGATGTTTATGTATATTGCATATGTTGTGAACAATCGATTGCCGTGTGCATGTGTTAGTGGATGCAGGTATGTGTTCCATTCCTCCAGGTAGAGGGGAAGTATCACTCGGGATAATATCTTGGTCGGGTAACCGGTAACATAAACTATCTGAGCATACACACACCACAATAGTTTGGTTGAGTCTAGACATAGAAGTGGGAAGTTGATAAGCCATCCCTAGTTTGAAATATCTGCATAAGCAAAGGTCTTGTTTACTATCGAGTGCATTATTGGGTGATGTTTATTTGTTTGAGCTTTTGAGAACTTCCTTATTTTATTGTGCTTGTTTGTGTGGTGGATTGAGTATAGGGATATATGCATATATACATATATCGACATACGTGTATAATGGGATGTCCATACGAGTATGACGACATATGTATAGACATGCATATATGTACATAAATGCTATTATGATGTTATGTTTCTTTGGGATTTATGAATGGTTACTTTTACGTTGTTTCATATGAACATAAAATGTAGCACGTATAAGGGCATATATATATACATATACATGGACCCATGTATGAGAGCATTAACAAATGCACATGTATGTAAGTAGAAATACTCATAGAGGTACATACATGAGGATATGTATATATATGTGTGTATATAGTTACTAGGTCATAATCATTTGATATCGAATGGATCATTTGACTATCATATTGCCATTATATATATATATATACATGCATATGCATACGTAAGCATTAATGCTCATTATATAAGTGTGTATATATATATGTATGCATGCATGTATGTATGTATGTATGTATGAATACTTACATATTGTTCAATGGGAATGATAATTTGGATGTATGCATTCGGTTATCGAATGATGATTTGGCAATGCTAATATATATTATATATATGTTTGTAAATAAATATACATATGTACATAATATAATATGTGGATATATATATTATATTATGTATACAATGCATAACCTTATAGATAACATACATCATGTATGTACGTTGTGTTCAAGTTCGATAAGCAAGATAAACATTATATATATATATATGTATGTATGTATGTATGTATGTATGTATGTATGTATGTATGTATGTATGTATGTATGTATGATTATTTACTTGTTGACTTGACAAAAAATGTTTTTTTTAATTTTATAGTGCTGCTCTAATAGCGCATAGATTAGACTATGGAATAGTATATGAGCGCAGTATATATATATATATATATATATATATATATATATATAGCATTGAAACATGGAAACACATAAGACTACCATCTATACAAAGGAAGTTGAAAAGTCAGCAATACAACTATAGTAAAGATGAGGTTTCTTCAATCATGTAGCATGCTTTTAGGTGCAACCTTTGGTGGTGTAATAACCACACACATGTATAGGAAGACGGAGGACTAAGAATAGATATGTGGTGTAGAAGATATCAAGTAATATGAGAGAAAATATAGGGTGAACTAAACGCAATACATAGTGCAACATATATTGGAAGTATATAATTCGATTACTTGTGGTTGTATGTTAGATAGAGGCTGATTTATAAAAGCGTTTATAGTCGATAGAGACTATGATAATGGAGGTCAATAATAGTCATTATTGACTATATTTAATATAGCCGATTAAATAACTTATGACTGTTAATATAAACTGATTATCATTCTGTAAATCACACAATATAAGACATGATATAGTGTTTGATATTGTTGTCTATGATAAGCTTGACTTGGTCGACGCCATTAGTAAGACCAACCTTGACTTTTTCAAATGTATTTAGATATGCTCAAGTTGATTCATCCTCCAAATGGATCGATGGAAACTTGTTGTCATAAAATGGAAGTTGACTATTTCATTGATAGTTAAACCGTGCCAAATATAAGGGAGAGATAAACGAAATTGCGCCACCTTTGAATCTAAGTTGTTGTAGATGTCTTTTCTTTGTTGAAATTTGAAATAAGCATATGCAGATTGAATAAGTCTTCAGATTTCTATCACTAAACAAGTTGACTTGTAGGTGATTAAGCTGAGTATTAGCTTAAGAAGTCGCCACCTTTCTGATATGTTTCATGTGTTGCTTTGCATGGAGCTTGTTGTCCATTAGCATGCCTAAACTATAGGATTTGAGGTTGCTTGGTTTCTCTATAAATAGCAGAACCATTTCATTTGGAAGGGACATATTCCTTCATAAGATAATGCATCTTTTGTAATTCGGTGATCCCACAATACTAGTTTACAATTTTTGGCCAAACTGGACATTGAACTGAACTTTTTTAACTAAATCTTCACTTTCAGGCACCTATAGTTGCTAAACCATGAGGAATTTGAAGATGATGCAAACTAGTGATTTCTGAAATTTTGTCTATAGATTCTAAATATATATTTTAAAAAAATTTGGAATCAGATTGCATTTATTTTTCCATCTCCTTAGAAAACTAGTTTTTAACAATAAACACCATTTTTAAAGAGTGATGTTCACCGTATACAACATAAAATTTTTTCTATGAAGGATAAAATTCTATTTTTTTGAATTTAGATTTGTAAATATGACATCTAGCACTTTCATTTGGTTTCATAGTGTTTTATTCGATATTTTTTCTTAATTTAGTTTTGAAGTCAAACCAATTACAATTTTGACTTAGGTAGACCGTATACAAAACTTTTTTCGTATGTATCGAAATTCTTTTTTTTTTGTTGGATCAAGGACATCAATATCTAGCACAAACATATTTTTCAAGTTTTTTTGGTAATCTACTATTTTTCCACATGTGCAAAATATAGAGCTTGATTTTCGGTGAAAAACCTACATTCACAAAAAATAAAATATAAATATAATAATCAAATTAAATATATTTAGAATTATACTTTTTGGGAAGCTTATAATAAGGACTACATACTTACAAAAAATAAATTTTAAATGAATTCATTTGATCCCCTAAAGGGTAAATCAAAAGTGGTTTGATCAAACCCTCTTTAATTGGAATCCTTTAAATGGAACTTTTCAAGGCTTAAATCATTATATTTTCTAAAAATATGTGATTTCAGCAAAAATCAGGATGTCCCAAAAAGTGTAAACCACTATTGTGGGATCACCCAATTCATAATTCTATATTTTTCCAGCTATACTTTGCTTTGCATTGAGAGAAAGGAAGTGAGTTCATATAGTTTGTGAGGAGGCTATATTTTGAGAGAAGTAAGCTATCAACAAGTGAGATAGAGTTATTTGTGACATTCTTGAGAAGTTGTTTATCAAGCTAATTGCTATTGGAGAGGGCTGCATTGTTGTCTTTAGTTTGGATAAGCGATAATAGGCATGAAGATATCTTCTTATCTATTATTTTACTTTGAATGATGTGTCTTGCATGCATGGTTGAGTTGTCTTTTCCAATAGATGCATTAGAGAATTTAGATTATTTTGAAAAGGAAGTTGAAGCTATTATGTTGTTCTCATAGTGTGTTTTTAAGTACTTCATAGTAGGAGATGGGTGTTTATCATAGGTATTATATAATAAGTATGATTGAACATGAAAGGAACATATGATACACTTAGCTAAGTTATTGATTTAACTAGGAAAGCTTGTGTTTACTCCTAGGAGAGATAATCCAGTATGGGAGGGAGTTTTAAATACTTACGTGAGTAGGTAGGGTAATCCAAGTATGTAGGTTATCTAGGATGATGGACTATCCATTGAAGGAAATACCTAGCTTGTATACTTACTAGTTAAGTAGTTTATTCCAAGTAGATTAATATGATTGTAGGTTATCTGGGATGATGGACTGTCCATTGAAGGATATACCTATGTGTAGCTTAAGATAGCCTTAAGTCAAATTGACCCTGAGTAGTGTATGTGATAGATGACCCTCAGTAGAACATACTGAATGAAACACTTTGGCCAAAGTAGTGTGACAACCTTTGGCTCCATTGTTAGTTCACCATGATCCAGTATTACATGCTAGACAAATATTGTGGGATTACAAGTTCTAGTTATGTAGGACACAACACTATGCTTAGTTGGTTGTTGTTATCGGTTACTCTACCAATATCTTCAACGAAGGGAAGGGCAATCTATCGAATGATAGATGTGTGGGGGACCACATTATGAGTTCGTGGTTGGTGTAAAAGTTCCTGAGTGATGCTTCTCCTCCACAACAAGCAACAAAAGAACCAAGATTTGAAAGGAAGAATCTTGGACTATCTTACAGATATTTGTTCTAAAACTCATTGAGCTATGTATGTAATTGTATGCTTTCTTACGTTGATATATTTTATGAAATGAAAAGGAATTCATGTTGTAATATGTTATGCATCTCGAATGGAATAATCAATAAAGAATTTTTTTTTTCTATTGCAATATCTTGTTACTTAGTTTATTTACACGTAAGGTGTAAAGTTAGAAATTTTTACTTCATTAAAGGGTTAGTATGTTATAGTTGAGGTGGTATTCTGCTATATGAATGGGTTGGTGGAGTTTATTTTTCCACTTTTGATCAATGATCTCCCAAATGAGATCAAATTTGTGTCTTACTCCCTTATAATAGTTTTGGATAGCATCATAAATGTATCCCATTGGGTTTTCTTCCCATCCACTAATCACAAATCTCTCACCAAAGCCTTTGAAACTTACAAAGTACAAAAAAATTGTAATTTAAAGTTTGAAATTTAAATTTAAATTCAAGTTTGAAGTTATGTTGACGATCTCTGTAACTCTCTTTGAAAAGGAATCATACAAAATATCATTGCAACTCTCTCTGTCAACCTTCTTTTAATATGTTGAATCTAGTCATGCTTAACTCATTGACATCTTGCTTCAAGGATATCAATGAACCAAAAATGCTTTGCAATGTCAAAAAATTAGTTACAAACCTTGTGACATTTGGTCGCCCAATCTCTTTCCCATTTGTGTGATCTCATTAAGTTGAGAACCTCAGGTTGATTTTAAATATATTTTGTGATGCTCCTTACATCTTCTACAATTAATCTCATTCAATCAATTTTTCCCATGTTCTCTAAAAGAAGGTCAAGGGAATGCGATGTGCAAGGTGTCCAAAAGAGTGACATATGTCTTTCTTCAAGCATTATCTTTACCATCATGCATGTTGTTGCATCATAAGTACTGACAACTTGCACCACATTATTTATGTCCAACTCTAATACAATCTCCTCAAACATCAATTTTGAAGTATTTGCATTTTTTATTTTGTTAGAGGTATCAATTGACTTGAAGAAAATTGGATCACCATTTGAGGCAATTAAAAAAATGATGTTGTAATTCTTTCCATTTGTCTACCCATTTGAAAGAATGACACTTCCAAACTTTCACTCCTTTTTTTGATCTTCC
The DNA here is from genome assembly GCA_007258455.2 of Sequoia sempervirens. Lineage (NCBI taxonomy): Eukaryota > Viridiplantae > Streptophyta > Pinopsida > Cupressales > Cupressaceae > Sequoia > Sequoia sempervirens. The sequence continues at coordinate 31,478,035 of VDFB02000015.1, forward strand.
ACAATTGTCTTTGCATTTGCAACAATATCTTGGAGCAACCTCCCACTTAACATGTGTTATCTGCCTCCTTGTGCACCTCCTTGATCTACCATGTACCTTATAGCAAGGGTTGTGCTCTAGGCATAAAAAAACCCTATGATAGGGCTTTACTCGAGTTGTATGAGGTGGATGTGTTGTGTATGCATGGACAATAACTAGAGCCCACATTATTTGTCATATTTATTTTCATTTCCTTTGCCAAGTTGGGATTGGTGGCTATTGCTATGACTGATCATGCCCTCCCTCTCTCTAGTTTCTTCTCATACAATAATGCAAGGATTGGTTGCATCTCTCATTTATCCTCCTCTATGGAATTTTCACACGACTTGGCATCATGGTTAGAAATGCCTTCAATGTGGTATTTGAGGTGATTGATGCCTCCTTTAAGCTTCTTCATGCAAGAGAGATAAATCACATCCCTTGATTTGGTCCTATTATGACATATTTCCAAGCGAGCTCATGGCTTCTAGTGGGTTTACTTACAACATGATAGCTTCCACTTTCCAATTTTGAGCTTGATGTAAAGTTGGATGCCATTGCATGCTATCTTGTAGCATTTTCAAGGACAAAAACATTTTAAAAAAATGCAGTGATTTGAGCACAAAAAGAAAAATCATGTAAATGCATTTCAAATGTAATATGGTAATTGAATAGCAATATCATTAATTGATTTAACATAAATAATATTTTTTTATTGTAAAGCATAAATTCCATGTTCAAGGAAAAAGCCCAAAAATTTCTTTTACAAAACCTTGTGTAAAGTAGCAATAAAATTTATGTAAATTGAATTCAATTATTTAAAATAATAAAATATATATGTTATAAGGAATTTAACATGCTAGAAATAATTTACAAAAACTAACTTGGAAACTCATAATTCCTCAAATTTACTCTTCAAATTTGCTATAAATTCACTCCAATTTGTTCAAGAATGCTCAAATGTTGGTGTGATCTTTTCCCTTGGGCATGCAGGGCTTATAAAGACAAAAATATATTTTTAGTGGCCAAATGTGGATTTTCTAGTTTGATGCAACATAAGTTTTACCCTTGGACTCACTGAGTACTTGTGCAAGTCGAAGGTAAAAAAATTCCAAAAACTCAATTTTGTAGACTTGATATCTTGAAAAATTCAGCATTAAAAAAGCCCATAATTACTTAGCAACTCACAGAGTATTGGGTGGGTAGTTAAACTATGATGGATGCAATTGCCTTCTTGTGAATGCATCCATGAAATACAAATATTGAATCTTCCTTCTTGCTGTAGTGATACCTCGGGGGGTTGAATGAAACAATTGCCGAATAGGCTCATAGAACACACAAATGGAAGCAAAACAAGGAAGAAACAAAGGGGAAACAATAGAAACCAAATAAAATTTCAAAAAATAATGAGAATAATATGAAGGGCCACCAATATGTGAAATCTAGTTGCATTATGTTACCCAATCCTATATGTATACATGCATAAATTCTTTGCAACTATAATCCAGCTATAAGCTCTACCCAAAACCCAAATTGTTCCTCTCATATGGCCAACTTGTTCAAATGACCAAAACTTTGCATTATATAGTGCATACCACTTGTGTTTCCACATAGGATAAAAGTTTATCACAAAAATAAGTGCACAATTAGAAAGGTAGCTCAACTAGTAGGGTGTTGTTTTCCAGAAAACAACCCAACCATTCTTTAGTAAATCTGAACTAACATTTTTTTGACTATAGAATTGAAATTCTTTTAGAAGATCTAATCGTGTCATATGATAGAATGACCAACTCCTTGAAATTTTACATTAGCTAATCACTATGAAGGATGAGTGTGGGAAATATGTTACATGAAGGATCAATGACTAGTCTTTGATGCACAAGAATTTGCACGTTACAAAAATTCTTGGGAACATGTCAACATGCAATAGAATGTTCAAGACACTAAAAACCACTTAACACAAGACAATGTGCATACTTAAGGAAACATGCTACAAACTAACATAAAACATAACATGCACAAGATAAATTTGCACATGGGAAGATAAACAACTTTTTTCTTGGGTGATTCAAGATTTCAAGAAACCAAGGATTGCAAGCTTGGACTCACAATATGGACTATGTGAAAAACTATTTGACCACCCAAGTTGGCTCACTTCAGCTTTAGGAATTCTTTGTACTCACTCCACCACATCCTCTTTCCCAAGTGCATATCCAAAATTTGTGTGATTTCCTCTCATTTTTTTTTCTAGTATATCTTTCCTCCAATTAGGCATGTCCATAGGTTGCATATTTGAACCTTCAAATGCATGGTAGGAATATAGATTAGGTACATTGAATATTGATGAGATATCCAACTCTTTCAGTAGATTGATCTCATGGGTATTCTAAAATAACTTATGCAAAATGTGGCATGGATTGTTCTTGGGATTCAACTTACTACATGTTGCTCTAGTAAATTGCACTTTTTTCAGATGCACCATGACTAATTCCCCTTAGAGAAAGCCTTAACCCTTCGATGCTCATTGAAAAGAGACGTGTACCTTGTGCCACTCCAACTACTTCTTGACTTGTGCATGAATATCCTTCATGTATTGTGTAAATTCCTCAACTTCTACACTTGTTTTCCTTCCTTTGGCTTTTACTCCCAACAAATTTGTGACATTTCATGGGGATTCCCCATATGCCAACCAATTTTTTTGTTGAGATGTACACAATATTTGCTTGCACCAACTCATAGTTCCACTATGCATATTTCTCTCCTACAAGACATCTAAGTACATTACTAAGGCTTTGATTGGCAACCTCTGTTTATTTGTCTATTTGTGAATGATATGTAGAGATATTTGAGCTACATACTCAATTTATTCCAAATGGTGCACCAACAAAGGTACAATCTAACTTCATGTTGCAATCTAACATGATGTTGTACGACAACCAATGCAATTGAACTATCTCCTTGAAGAAAAAATATGTTGTCTTGGATTAGTCATTTGGCTTTTGACAAGGAACAAACTATGCCATTTTAGAAAATTTGTCCACCACTATGAAGATATTTATTGCCCCTCCAAGTGCATGACAATCTAAGGACAAAATTCATGGATAATTCCTTCCATGGTCTATCAATATGTGCAATGGCTTGTACAACCTAGTGTTTGGCACCATTTCCTTCATTTTTTGGTAGAGCTTGCACATTTCCATAAGTTGCACACATCTTTGTGCAAACTTAGGTTGTGATACCTCTTCTCCAACATGGCTTGCATCTTGTTTGTGCCAAAGTGTCCTTCAACTCTAAATCTATGCAACTCTTTGATGAGGTTCTCCCTCATTGAACTTTGTATGATGCACAATTGTTTCCTCTTGAAAAGGTATCCCTCTTGCACAAATTATTCCTTGTACATGCCTTTGTTTCCAATGCAAGGCTTTGTACATGTGTGCCATGTATTTGTGAAATATGGATTTGTGCCATACAAATCCTTCATCATCTCCATACCGACCAGTTTAATTGTCATTTTGGACAAGCTTCCCATTATTAAATTTCATTCCAATAATTTTTCAACTCACTTGTTCAACTTTGCACTTAGTTTAGGACTCATTTTGTGCAATGCTTTGATTAGCAAATTGGAGCCTAGAGTGGCATCCATGCAGTGTGAAATGCTGCACATTATTGGAAATCCTTTTTATATTCCTTTGCCAATCACATTTACAATCTTATTGATTATAATGGTGATTTTTTACTCCTCAGAGTTACGAGGCTTCATCTATTATTTTTACATGGGCTTGATTACTAGCACATAGCAATCTTGTGAGTCTTCCATCTCCTTGAGAAACACTTAAATTGTTGATAACAACAATTTGTCTCACGTGGATTCCTCTTTGCCCTTTATGGTAAGTAACTTGAGATTTTTTACATCCTTCTTGATGGCGAAGGTGTTCTTGTGAACATCATGTATAGTGCATTGATCACACTACCAATTTCTTCTTGATAACACATGGTAGGAATCCATTGGAATCACATCACATCATACTTCATTTGCATATCCTCCAATGTGAAATGCAACTTGACATTGCTTTGTGATTATGAATTGTTGTCACATTTGCAACCAAGAGACTTTGTATGGCATGGGGTGCATGACAGCCTTTGGATCCAACTTTTGTACCATCTTTATGGATAGTAAATGATTGATGTTGCCTCCATCAATGATCAACTAGTAGCATGTCCTTCCCAACTTTCACTTCATTCGAAATAGGCTCCTTCCTCAACCATAACTCATCATCTTTGTGTGCAAGTTTTAATAAAACCTTCCACATCATTAGGTTCTCTCTAGCCTTGGGGCTAGCACTTTCTACTTTACTATTGATGAAATTTTCTCTTTAGCATATGCAACATGCATGATGTCTAGACACTCAAACACAAGGTGACTTGCTTGCCCACATTTTAAGCAAGTCCCAATGTCACCCTTTCTGTGACAATGGCTTTTATCTCCATGTTGGTTGGAGATCTTTTTGCACTTTTCAATCATCACAATGCCACTATTTTTTGTACTATCTTCTATGCAAAGGTATGTCTTCTTGTGCTCTACTTGCTCTTCTTTTCCTTTCCCTTGAAACTTTTGCATATACTTTGTTGTTGACAAGAAAACTTCTCTTCCACCTTGAGTGTGCGTAGGTGGACCTTCTTGAATAAATTTACAAGTAAGCACATCTCATGTTGGATGGAGATGTAATGTGCAATCCATTTACAAACCATGACACTTTATTAGTGTTGTCTTCCACATGACCAATGTGAATGCATAGTTTATAGAACTATTATTGTACTCCATGAATGTCTCTTGTCGGTGTAGGTTTTATAGCTTCTTAGGTAAATTCAAATGGGTAGAACTTGTTAGTAGAAATTTCCTCTTAATCTTGGTCACTATGCAATCCTATTGCAAGATCTTGTGCTTCTTCTACACATGATTTTTTGGATCGAGTCCCACAGGTAGCATGCCCTTTCAACTTTTTGGCAGCATGCTTGACTATTCTTAGGTCCTTGATTTCTTCAAACTCAAAATATCTCTCCATTTCTTTGATCTAGTTAATCAACTTTAATGGATTTAAGTTTCTTGAGTAGCTTGAGAGATCAAGCCTTGGCTTGTTCTTAACCTTCAACAAGGTGATGGTGAATTTTTCCTCTATTGTGATGTTCTCCTCATCACCATTTACATCTATGGCACCTCCCTGCATGTCACCATCCTCTCTTCCACCTTTGTCGATGTCCTCCAATGCCATATGACCTCTTGGCTATGTTGTCTCCATGGGCTTGAGTTGAGCATGAATGGATCCCAACCCATCAACTAGAGATCTAAAATGGGGGTTTGTTGTTAGTTTCTTGCACCTCTTTTTCCTACTCTATGAGCCATCTTCATTTGTTCACTTGCAATGCAACAACACTTTGCACAAAAGATTTATTAATGGAACTCTTGCAAGCTCACCTCTAGAACTCATAACACACAAAGCCTTGATAGTAGACTGGTGTAACAACAAATTGGGGATCAAATGAACAATCATTGAACAGGTGCATAGAGCACACACATAGAAACAAAACAAGGAAGACACAAAGGGGCAATAATGGAAATAATACAAAGGGCTAGCAACATGGCAATATGTGAAACCTAGTTGTGTTATGCTACCCAATCTTAGAGTATATGTGTAGAGACTCTTTGCAACTACAATTAAGCTCTAAGTTCTACCAAAAAGTGAAACTATTCCTCATAGATGACCTTTACTAACCTAGCCAAGCTATTAAAATGACTAGGACTTCTCATTATATAGTACATGCCACTTGCATTGCCACATACGAGTTGATTATTTTGTCCAAATACTTTTGTCAAACAACACGATTTTATCTTCTTTTGTTGCTCATCTATCTAAGAAAGCTCATTCCACTTTTGCCCAAGAGAATAAGCTTCCTTTTTCTTCATTATATTTTCTAAAAGATCCTCATATCACCTTCTTCTTTCCTTAGAAAATTTTAGACCAAGATCAACTATCCAACTATATTTTTCAAAATAGAGTTGTTCAAATTAGAACCACCAATCTCCAACATCAATGTCACCCTTCCCATCACACTTAGGTAGCTCCATTCTACCATAGAGCTGAAAATAAACAATGTTGTGAGATACATCCACACATTTCCTTTCACCTATATATTTAGAATTCAATTTCCTCACCTAGATTGTAATGTACACAATTTTTGCTAGGGTCAGACCTTGAAATTTTGTCAAATTTGGATCTTGAAGGTCCACTTGAGAAGGTGATCAAGTTAGAAACAATTCATTATTGTACTAATTGTAAGTCTAAGAGGGTGGTTGGTTACTCTCAAGAAGTTTTTGGAGTTTTTTTTGGGACTGTTTATAGAGGGATTCTATTGGGGCCTCACTCGTAGCATAAGTGAACAAAATACATAAGGATTGAGCAAAAAAAAAGGTGGACATAGACCTACAACCTTGACTATAGCCGGCCATTCTCCTTCATTGTTGGAATGAAAAGCTAGAAAAATGGATCACCTTTCATAAAGGTACTTTGGTTATTCCTTATGCCGAGCCAGAATCTTGCTTTGATGCACCATTGAAGTTAAGTTTAAGGAAATCATTGGTAGGCTTAGACCATCAAGCATTCTCTTGAACTACTTTTTAGCATTTAAGCCTTTAATATGAAAAATGTAATTGTATGCTGCATATTTTGTTTGTTGCTCTATCAAGTGCTATCAGAGTGGGTTTTAATTAAATGCTTGGTAAAGATTAGACCAAAAATTGGGTCTATTGAGTGTTGTATTCAATCAAAAACTATGCCGATGAGTGTGATTGGCAGTATCTGACACCTATTGTTAGTTCATCATGAGTAGAAGGTTAAGATTCTTTTGAGATCATCTGCGAATCTTTAGAACTATTTGTTCTGCTTATGGGGGCGTATGATTGTATGGAGATGTATAAGGATGTGCCCATTGGCTATACCTGAGCAGTTTTGGTGGTACTCGACTTGGCTTGTTCTTTGCATGTTGCATTGTTTGGAGTATTTTTATTTGAAATCTGTTCATTTTTCATTATGGGATCTAGATAATGTGCTAATGAAATTTTATCTCCATGCATAAAAGGTAAAACTCCACATGAAGCAAACTTGATCAGTGAGTGTTGGTGACAGCTAAGCCCTTGTTTATGCAATTTTGTGATAAATACACTCTTTTGAGAATGAAGATAGATCTCATCCATTGAATATTGAAGATAGATATGTCTATGGATCTATCTTCATTCTAATCCATTAATCCGTTTACGCTACATCCTGTTGGTGGGATTAAGGAGTCTTGACAACTTATAATTCAAGTCGAGCTTCACTTCTGTTGTGACATTTTTCACACATCGCCCCATTCAAGATGGGGACCCCCTAATTTTTGCTCCATTCTGGTCTTTTGGCTTGGGTTTTTCTCTCTCTTTCTCGCTCTGTCTCTTTTCTGATGTCCTCCTTTTCGAGGGTTGCACCCGTCATCGAGCTTAAACGTGAAATTTGGCCAAGTCTGAAAATTAGGGTTTCGTCTTCCTGGTCAGTTTGAGGTCGAGTAAGGTGAATAACTTGAAATTTGAGACTAACGTTGTTATCAGCATGTTTCCAACAGGCTTCCAGTAAAATTTCATCAAGATCCGAGGTACTTACTATTTTTAGTAAGTGTGAAATTACATGTAGTTCGTCAGCATTTTTGAGTTTCCGACAGTCACACAGCATTCAGAGTACATCAGATTACTCGTATGCAAAATTTGAGCAAAACAGACAACTTACTATTTTTAGCGATCAGCTTCTGGGACAAATTTCAGGGTTCAGATGCAAAGTTTTTCTTTGCATGTTGGCATATTCCTACTGGGTTTTTCGAGACCTTCGCGATGATATAACATGCAAGACGAGGCGACCACTTTCGAGAATTCAACCTTCCGAGGCTATTTTGAGGGTTTGCATGTCGGGTTTCTTTTGCATGTCGGGTCATTCCTGATGGGTTTTTCGAGAGCTTCGCGATGGTGTGACATGCAAACAAAGATAACCACTCAGTAAGGAACTTGCTATTTTTAGCAGGTGTGTCCCGGCGGCCGCTTCCCAACAGCTCAAAATCACGAGCTGATCGCAGTGCCACAGAAACGAATAGAAACAGAGTTCATTTGATATCCATGCAGAGCGAATTAGGGTTTCCAGCTTCGGGACCCAAAAAGAGGCATAAAAAGTCAGAATTTTCGAAAACCGGTGTAAACCACCGCGATTGGCATCCTTCAGGCTATCTGCTGGTGAAATTTTGAGTCAAACGGAGCACTTACTATTTATAGTAAGTCAATTTGGAAACTGGCTAAAAATAGTAAATCAGCTGCATGCGTCAATGTCAGCCGACAGGTCACGTGGTGAGGAACGCCTCATTAAAATTTCAAGTCAAGTCGAACAATGGAGCTATCAGAAACATGAGGTTACTATTTATAGTAAACTACCTTCAGAAGCATGCTAAAAATAGCAGGGTGATTAAAAATGGCAGTGTCTACAGGGCAACAGGGTTATGAGGATGCAGTGCGCAAAATTTCAAGCCGTTCCGAGCTTCAGAGATGCAAATTCAGAGGACTTACTATAAATAGCAGGGCATGAGAAGCTGGCGAAGACGAGAAAAATAGCTAAGTCTGGAACTTCATCCTTCACTTCCTTGAAAATGCGCCCATCTCAGCTGGAGGTCATGAAATTTCTCTAAGTGTTGGGCTCGTCCTTCACACAGGCCAAAATGCGCCCAAGGAGGAAAAGGTCAAAGGAAAGTCAACACGTTTATCCTGCAGGCATAGCAAAATGCGCCCTCAAGCACAAATGGCTGAGAAAATTTCTAAGTCAAAAAAAAAAAACTCCATCCACCTGCCTAGGCTAAATGCGCCCACCTTGAAGGCAAGTTGCTAAAAAATTTCTAAGTATAAGTTTCATCCTGCTCAGGGGGTAAAATGCGCCCATCTTAAGAAAGTCAAACAGGTCAATGATTTTCATCCTTAGCTGGGCCAAAATGCGCCCAAGGGATGTTGATAGCATGGAAAATTTCTAAGTGTCAAGGTTTATCCTCCACCCCCTTCAAAATGCGCCCACATGCTAGCAAGAAACATAAAAAAAATTCTAAGGCAAACTCGTCCTCCTCCTGGGTAGAAATGCGCCCAAAAGGCAAATGGTCAAAGAAGTCAAACGTTTTCATCCTCCTCCTAGGTGGAAATGCGCCCAAAGCATGGCAAGTAAAGACAAGAATAAGGAAGTCAAAGGTGGCGTTGCATGTGTTTCATCCCTCTATACATGCAAAATGCGCCCATGAATCAAAGCAAGCAAGAGAAAGTCAAAGGGTCAACATATTTTATTCTCCACCACCTCAAATTTGCGCCCATCCTCCTTGCATGCCTAAATGCGCCCAAGTTAGGATGATAAAAGTAAATGAAGCTGGTAAATGAGGTGAAACGTGGTTAAAAATGCCTCAAGGTGTGGTCAATGCTTGGTAAATGCAAGGCGTTATCCCTCATCACATGCAAAATGCGCCAAGGGTGATGGGAGTTATAAGGTGTTAGAAAAAGTTCCAAGACGTGTGAAGGATGAAACAAAATGCTAGAAGCTTTTATTTTATTTTATTTTTCTCCAAGTGTTACTTGTGCCTGAGGTGATGTGTTAAAGGTGTTGAAAATGATTGCTTGGGCGTTGGAAATTTTATAAAATACAAAAGATGAATAATGCATGCCTAGGCGTTGGAAGTTGCCAGGTGAAAAATAAAATATGTTGTGCTTGCGAGGAAAATTTTCCAAGTGAAGCAAAATAAAATTTTCTCCACCACAGGGAGAGTGATTGAGGAGTGAATAAAATTTTCTAAGGAAAAATTTTCAAATTTTTTTTTCAAAGTGATCAAAAAATTTTCTAAGGCACAAAATATTTTCCTGAAGCATGAGCAGAGTTGCCAGAGATGAAGTCAGTGAGTGCCAGCTGCACGGGTTGATAAAATTTTCCAAGTCAGAGCAAAATTCTCAGAGGGGATCGAAGAACGAGAATAAATTTGATGAAAGAATATTTTCTAAGGTTCCAAAATTCAAGAAAATTAAATGAACCCGTTCGTTGGGTACCCATGACTTTGAGACATTCTGGAGAAAATTTTCTTCTGGGTACTGAACGTTTGCAATGATAGATGGATTTCAAAGTCTTCCGAACTTCGCCGACTCTTTTTTAGTGAAGAATTTGATCAGTGCTCAAATTGTGAATTTTCCTAAGGGAAAATTTTAAATTTTCTAAGGCAAATGTGAAGAAAATGTGTTTTCAAGATAAAAATATGCCTCAGACGATGAATTTGAAAGAAACTGCCTAGGTGAATTTTCCTAAGCTCCTCGTGAAGATAGTTTTCTTGAGCCAAAGATGGATAAAACCAAGGTTGTCAGAGCTACAACAGGTGAAATGAATTTCTTGAAGATGCAGTTGAAGTTAATATTGTCAAAGATGATACGCCCTTGAGGGAGATGGGTTGAAAATTTGGCTAAGGCATGAGGAATTATGAAGAAAGCGGAGGTTGGCTACTGGAGGCGATGAACGTGAGAATCCTGGTAAGTGAGTTAAGTTTACATTATGAGGTGTTCTAATGCTCTCCTCCTCGCTTGTTTTGCAGGAGGAATGTCGAAGCCGGAGCACGATGACTTGAAGAGGTGAAGCACGATGATATTACAACCTTCAGAGGAAGATAAAGTTATAAGTTTCACATGAAGGAAGAAAAAGTTGCAAGAAATTGGCTAAGTGTTGGCTCAAGTGACAAAGAAGTTAAAGAAGAAAAGTCGAGAAGAAGATCAAGAACAGTGTGAACGCGTCTACAAACGGAATCTTCTAGAAGGATGATGGTGGACATTATGGCGCATTTATTACCCCACTCTCCTTTATGGCGGTTTTTAGGGAAAATCTTGTTTAGGGCTGAGGTGGCACGATTCTGGCCACTCTATTGATTGTAACCCTAGCCGTCTTTTGGGACTTGGCTAGCTATAAAAGGGGGAGTCCCCCTCATTTGTAACTCAGTAGACATTAGATAGTAGAATTAGAGTAGAAGTCGGAGTAGAGGGACAACTAGGTGATAGCTTAGAGTAACTTAGTATAGATTGGTAGTGTAGTTTGAAGAAGAGGGAAAGTTTTCCCTTTGAAAACTTTGTAAGAAATTGTTGTGAACACTCTCTCAATAAAAGAGTTTTTCATTGATGGTGAATTTCGTCTTTGTTGTGAGTAGCTAGCAAGGTTTCTTCGTCCTTCGGATTCAAATGGTAGCATAGTTCTAAGTAGTATAATTTTCATTCCATGCAAGTAGATGTTAGCTGTGGAATGTGGTGTTTGATTTAAGCAACTTCGTCTATCCATACCACTAGTGTATTTGCTGATGGTGAATGCGCCTTGTGTGGTCAACTGGAAACGTTTGGGCCTAACTTCAATCATGTTTGAATGGTGGTATGCGTCGTTGTGATGGTATCTTCATGTCAAGTGGTGGTTTGAACATCTTTAGTCATCTCCCTTGAAGATTGCACCGACTCGTGGAAGCTGTCCGATGCGAGGCAAAGCAAAGTTCGGTTAGAAGTTTGCTGAAGTCAAGCTCCATATCCCACACTTAGAATAGATTTAGACTCTCTAAACCCTACACCATTTCATTCAGTACTTTCTAGTTAGAATAGGAAACCCGCGCTTCATAGACAAATCTTTTGAGCATTTGAATTCCTTTCTCCGCTGCCGAACAATTCCGTAAGTCCCCTTGAAATACCAGCAAATCACATCGAGCCAAACTGAGCCTATTCGCACTGAAAGAACCTTGGAGTTGAACGCATGAACTTTCTTGCAATCTTAGCATGCTGGATACTTTGATCAAGAGAGAATAGGGTAGCTGTTGGCGACTTTATTCTGCGTTGGTGCGGTCACGAAAAACACATCAACAACTTCCCCATTGGTTCTTCTGATTTAAGGACCTTAGTCAATAATGTCATCAAGATTTTTCAAAGCACTGTTATCATATGTTTTAGTGCTATTGATATAAGCAAAAGGCACGATTTACTATTCCTTTCATATTATAGTCAACAATTTTACACCTTGCAATTTTTATCTGAAGATCAGCATCTAATATAACATTCATCTTAATATCTCAAGAGGAGTGCATATCTAAACAACAGCAACAGGAATGCATCTAAGTCAAACAAAATATTCACTACTTTTTTCTAGGTAGAGGGATGCCCTACAGTCATCCGTATGTGACTGTGTTCTATACATTCAATCATGCATGACTGCAAGTTTATCAATCTAACATTCCCTGTTGGAGATCTTTTGCAACTTACTAAGTACAATTCCACTGACAACATTGACCTTCATTCAAAATTTCAACCAACCAATTTATTCAAGATGCAAGACAGATCATTTAAACAGTGACTTGGTCATTCTTAATAGGGATGCAACTGGTGTTCTCTCACAGTCTCTTCAACGATTATGATTATAACAGTTATCCATACAAATTACACTATCAAAGAGCTTTAGGTCAAAAACATTAATTATAAAGATCAAGTCAACTTGTTTTGTTAAAAGGACAGGTAGAAAATTGTCCATGACTACCCAGTTCATACTAGGACACATGGAAGCCATTGAACAGTTCATAGTCACTCAAACATAATGCTAGTTTAAGGAGTATGTAAAAGATATAACAAAGAATTGACAAACCCTGTCCATGAACATTAGAACCTTCAGTTTTAGTCCAAGCAGTCATAGTACTAAAGAACATGTCACATCCCATATGACTGTCGTCTCCTGAATGTTCTCAATAAGTTAAGGGCAACCGGTCAATTGCCTTATAGCATTTGGGCCAAATAATGAGCAGAAAACAAGGTGGAAAAAAACAATAGAACAGACAAATTGATTAATTTAAGAATTATATGGTATAAATTTTTGGTGAATTATCCAAAAAAAGGTATCAAAATTAGCCAACTCTAAGTTTTGAGAGTGTTAGTATTCTCTATAGGGAGAGGGAGAGAGGGAGGAGGAGAGGATGGGGAAGGCTGCGGGGCGAAGTGAGCAAGAAGTTGAACTTGTTACAATTTCTCTTTAAGATTGAGAAGTGATTAAACTATTCAAATTTGTACTTCAATAGTAGTAAAACTATGATTTTAGATTCAAATTGAGCACTTTGAAAATATTGAGTTCCAAATGTGATTGGGAATATAGGTTTTATTTCTTGATGGACCATGTTTTAAATAGATTGTACTCAATTAAAAACATTAAGACATGCTTTTTCTTTTTTGGTATCTTTCTACCTCCTGTGCGCTGTAACTATCTAGGCTACTTACATTTGGTGTTTCACATATATCAGAGTTTTATTTGTTGTGAAATGATTTTACTGATGGCAGAAGATTACCATATTTTGCTTTCAGCATAGATAATAATGAAGCATTTGCAAGAATAAAGTTGTTATATGTTTTGAACTGCTTAGAATCAGGCACTAGAGTTCAGCAATGGTCAAGTTATAGGGGATCAAGTCCTCATTATTATTGTTAAATATAAATTTTGTTTTTCTTCCATTGAACTGTATCCTGCAAGTGGTATTTTATCATGAATACCTCTATTAATTATAACTCTGTTGAGATTTTGCTTTCCTTTATCTCTATTCCCCCAGTTTTTGATAGGACAGGAAATGCTTTACCATATGTTTGGTACTTGTTGTCAAGCAATAATTCACAATGCATATAATTCTGCAGTTGCTTCAAGAACTAAACACGGGAGGAGTTCTTGCTTCCGGAGGTAGTTTTAATTCGGATGGAAAAGGTATGTGATTTCTTAGTGCTTCAATGTCAACTGAATCTGTATCATTAGTATTTTTGTGAATGTAATCAAACGCTTCCAAATGTTGTATTGCAGATTGGGAGAGAACATCGCTTGCAAACAATGTTATTAGATTTCCACAATTCATAAGAATATGAATAGTTGTTTCTGGATTCGATTGTGTAAGCTTTTTTGAATCAATGTTTCGAATCACGGAGTGTGATTCGAAACGTTGATTCAAAAAAGCTTACACAATCGAATCCAGAAACAACTATTCATATCGCTTGCAAAGTCAATTTATCTTTTCAGATCAGTATTTTTACATCCATTTTTGAAATCATGCAGGGTAAGTAGGCTTTCCACTAGGAGACGTAGAAATTCTAGTGTCTTTACCATAAAAAACAGACCCAGGGGGCTTTCACATCTTCAATATTTGGGGATATAGGTAGTACACCGACTTGAATCATATATCTGATAGACGCTGCATACATTACTTTTGTGGTTGATGTCCATAATCTTTCTCATATTCACTTCTTAGGGTTGTTTTTTCTACTCCATTAATCTGGAGCGAGGCATTCTTTACACTGGTAAAACCTTTCCGGTGGTAGGCTAGGTAGTGAAGAAACTGCAAGGTTAATGTGCTAATGTGATTATCCCTGCAATTAAACAGACTTTCTTCTGGGATAGTTTGTAATGTAAATGTTTCGGGTGGAACATTCTTGCTATCTAATATAGCAGCGTACAGATATTTTCTTCAGCGCCATGTAAAACTTTTTTTCCATTTGTTATTTTCGACAATCACGCTGGGAAAAAGGAAGTTCCCATGATTCGAGGAAGTATTTTTTAACCTATTTCAAAAGCACATAGGGGAGAGGGGTCTATAGTGGAGCACCCTAATTTTGCGTTTCTCAAAATCTTATATGGAAATTTCAAATCACTCCCAATTTTATATAATAGTTTATTTGGCAATTCACATGTTTCTATATTTCCTTTTAGGGCGACATCATCAAATATGATGCCACATCAGCATGCTTTTTGTGCACTACGTCATGTTTTATTGGTGCACTGATGTGGCATCACATGATTTGTCAGTTTGTATACTTTATGGATAAAAAGTGTTTTGTAATTGGATATTAAGGTGCTCCACTATGGGACCCACTAAAAACTACTTCTATCCCCACTATAGGCCCCTCTCCCCTATGTCCTAGAAAATTCTAAGTATTTTTTTAATTTATACATTATTAAATAAAGCAAATAATCGTTATGTTTTATATATTTTTTTATTTTTGAAAAATAACTTTTAATATTTTTAATATTTTAAAAAATAAATAAGTTTTAAAATCAATGTTGTATTTATTAATATGTTTAAATGCATGTAATAAATTAAATTATTAAAAATTGATATTTTTATAAGTCGTAAATAATATATGTATTAAATATTTTTATTTATTTTTAAAATTTAGTTTAGATTAATAAAATGACATATTTATAATTCGATATAAATTAATAATTTAAAGTTAAGTTTAGTTTTGTCAATTAATGTATTTTGATATTAATGTTAAATTTTGAGTAAATAGAATAGATAGAGATATTTAATTTTACAATTAGAGAATGAATGTTCTAATGTTTAAGAATAATTAACTTACATTATCAATATAATTTAGTGGTATTTTAGACTTTTGATAATGCAAATTAATTATTTTATACATATATTATTAAAAAATAAATAAAAATATTTTATACATATAAATAAAATAAAAATTCTTATACATATATTATTAAAAAATAATAAAAACCTTTTATACATATATTATTAAAAAATAAATAAAAATATTTTATACATATATTATTAAAAAATAAATAAAAATATTTTATACATATTTTATTAAAAAATAAATAAAAATATTTTATACATACATTATTAAAAAATAAATAAAAATATCTTATACATATATTATTAAAAAATAAATAAAATCTCTTATACATATATTATTAAAAAATAAATAAAAATATCTTATACATATATTATTAAAAAATAAATAAATCTCTTATACATATATTATTAATAAATAAATAAAAAATCTCTTATACATATATTATTAAAAAATAAATAAAAATCTCTTATACATATATTATTAAAAAATAAATAAAAATATCTTATACATATATTATTAAAAAATAAATAAATCTCTTATACATATATTATTAAAAAATAAATAAAAATCTCTTATACATATATTATTAAAAAATAAATAAAAATCTCTTATACATATATTATAAAAAAATAAATAAAAATCTCTTATACATATATTATTAAAAAATAAATAAAAATCTCTTATACATATATTATTAAAAAATAAAAATATCTTATACATATATTATTAAAAAATAAATAAAAATCTCTTATACATATAAAATTAATAAATAAATAAAAATATCTTATACATATATTATTAAAAAATAAATAAAAATCTTTTATGCAAAAATCAATTATTCTTTTTGTTAAGTAACCATAACTTAGTGCAAGTTTAAAGCGAAGTAAATCCTGCAAATTGCAGTAAGTCTTCCCTGCGAAGCAAATCTAAGTTGATAAAGCCAATTCAAATTTCTCCCACTCACGTGACACTCCTAGCCGTCAATTTCATGGTCTGCTACTAGTTTTATAAAGTTTAGGTTAATTATTAAACATAGTTTAGAAAATAAATTTAGGATATTATTTTAATTAAAAATATGAGAGGTAAGTTTATTTTGGATTTATTTGTTTTGAATGTAATAATTGGTGTATATATATATATATATATAACAAGATAGTCACTTTCATCTTGTTTGAGGGGTGGTATTTTCTTTACATGAGCTCCTTCAAAGCTTCCCCCTGTTTTTTTTCTCTAATTTACCTTTTAGCTTCTTGATATTATTAAGCAAATATCTTAGTTCCTACTTTAGGTGTATATTATACGTTACTCATAGAAATTTGTTCTTGCAAATTTCAACATAGAACTTTCATTACAAGGAGTGTGGGCGGAATCATCATCCATACCTATATCATTTTAATGAGTATGATTGTTATTTACTTTCATGTTGATTGATTATTTACTTTTGCATACATCTTCATAATAGTTCAATCTATGCACAACTTGAATCAAAACTGAAATGGTATGATAATGTAGGGTTGATCATAATTATCATACTAACAAGACTATAAATCAATGGGCGATGAGTCAAAAGTGAAAATCAATGTAGAGAGGGGTTTTTTTAAGAAATTTTTTTTGAAACCAAGCATTAATAATAATAGAAATTTACAAAAGGAAGAGCAACCTGAAGGTTGCAAAAGCCAGTCAAACACTATGAATGGTACACAACAACCCATACTAGGCGAAGAACATCACCAAACTTGACATAATGTCAATGACCAACAACACTACAAAATACATACATAGAATTTCATAAAAAGCCACCCCTAATGAGCAAGGAACACCTCACAAAACTGTCAAAGCTCTCAGTAAATAACTGCATTAACTTTTGAATTTGAACATGCATTGTAACTGCATAGAACACAAGGAGTCTTTTGCATAGAGTTGAAGTATTTGGTACTTTATCTTATCCAAGTGTTTGTTGATTTTCACCTTTTTTTAGGCACCCCCTGCAATTGAGAACACAACACAACAATTTGGAAAATAATATTAGAGTAAAAATTTAGCATGTCTCCTTCTTGGTGAAAAGTATGATTAGCAAAAAATGATAAGCATCTACTTTTCCATATATTAAGTAAAATCACATGTCTCATAGAATCTGCAACAACATTATTTTGCATGCCAAACCCCAATAAAGCTTCTTTCCAACTCAATTTATGCTCAAAAATTGCTGGAAGAAATTTAAAGATAGTATTCCATTTCCTTTTGGTCCATGAACAGTCCCAAAAGATGTGTTTCAAACTTTCATTATACTGGCTGAAGGGACATTTATCCAGCTACACCAACATGAGTCTCAGCCTGTCACTAACAGATAATTTGAAATGTAACACTTTTCTAGCCAAAATTTGAGCATTAGCCTCAGCTTTTGACCTAACTATCTATGCACTTAGTCTTCTCCAAGTCTTTTCTTTGAAGTTACATTGTCATTTTTAATTAAGCCTTGGATTTAAATGCAAAGAAGGAAGCAAACTTAGGTAGACTATTTTCAAAGGAAAACAACCAAATTGGATTTTGGATAGCCACCACCAATCTTTGAGGGCATCGTAGTGCAAGGGAGTACACAGTTTTATAATAAGGTCCATGGGAACCAAAGCTCTCACAAATATAACAAAGCTTTGAAGCTTATTATTTAAACTAAATTTATTCTTAATACTTTTCCAAACAGCCAAGTCAAGCACATTATAGTCCCACAAGTCTCCAACCTGTTGAATCCCTTTATTAAAAAGGTGGAGTGTCTATCTCAGAAAAACAACAATAAGAGGTTTTCCTTGGTATTGAATCATTTTATTTCACCAAATGGATGATGTAGATGATGCACCAAAACTGAACCCATGCTGTAAAGAAGCACCTTTCCAATTTAAACAATTACATATGAGTTGTCAAGCCTTCCATATGGACTGCAAAGGGAATGAAGCTTTAAGCTGAAAAAAGAAAGGAGCAAGCAAGATTTTATCAATCCATCAAACCAAATGCCATTTATTTTTAACAACTTGTGTGATTTGGTAATGAACCAAAATCTTCCAAGGCTAATCCCCAACCATCACTCTAACTATCCATTTAGCAGCCAAACAAACACCTTGGGTTTTGGGATCTAACAGCCCCAACCCTCCTTTTGATTTAGGTTGAATGGAATGCAGCCACAAAGTTGACTTAAAACCAACATCACCATTCCAATTAGACCAAAGAAACTATCTAATAAGTTTGATAAGGTCTTCATATTATTTTTTTGAAGGCATCCAACATGATGAGTAATACACATGTGAAGCCAAAAATATGCGATTGACAACTTGAATCTTCCCAGCTAAGGGAACAAAATTATTCCCCCAAGAGTAGATCTTATTTTTTAGCTTGGTAAGAAACCATTTCCACATATCAGATAGAGTAACACCTATCCCAAAGGGGATGCCCAAGTAATGAGAAATTTCTCCATGCTTAATTTGTTTCCAATCTTTTGGTATCCAATCCAGAACAAGATCAGTATTCACCATAAGAAATTCAGTTTTATGATGAGCTAATTTAGAACCAAAAACAACACAATAGAGTTCAAGAACCCCCATCACATTATGAATCTCTTCTTCAGAATTTTGAAGAAAAGGCATGCTATCATTAGTGAAATGTGAGTTAAGAAAAACAATATCAGTAGGTATCGAAACCTCCTTATTAATCTCATCTAATTATACTTTTGTAGAAGATACCCAAGTGCGTCAACAACTAGCACATAAAGGAATGGTGATAACAGACAACCCTGTCGGATTGAACATTGCAAAGGAAAGGAGTTAGATAATTCTTTGTTAACAACCGGCTAATCATTAGCATCCTTGAACAACATTTGGATGTGCTTGCAAATCTTAGGACCAAAACCTAGCCAATGCATCATCTTAAGAATGAAACTCCATCACATTATGTCATAAGTTTGATCAAAGTCAAGTTTTACTAATAATGCATTTTGACCTGATTGTTGAGCCCATTCAATAGTTTCCCATGCAAGGATCAAGTTATCAATAATAAATCTCCCTCCCAAGAACCCAGTTTGTTCAAGCCTAATAATCATTTTTACCACCGGTTTAATTCTCGAAGTAATAGCTTTAGCAATAATTTTGTAAGAAGTGTTAAGTAGAGTTATAGGACACCATGCAACAATAGAATCTTTATTCTTCCCTTTCAAAAGGATTTTGATAAGGCCCTTATTAATATTAGGGCCCCAAAGAGCCTTGAGTTAAAGCCTCCAAATACATCAGATATAAATCATCTTTAATGTGTTGCCTCATAGTTTGATAAAATTCCATTGACAACCCATCAATACCAAGGCTCTTATTGTAAGGCATTGAAAAGACTAATTTTCTAAATCTTCCATAGAGAGTTCACGGTCCAAAAAATTACTATACTCAATTTCCACCTTTGTGTGAATAATATCTTTGATCATGTCTTCCAGAATTGGTTGAGCATCTTGCCAATGAGGGTCTTCCTTGAAAATCTTCTCATAAAAATTATGAAATAATTCCTAATCTCTTCTGAGCTGGTATGCACATGACCATAATAATCTTGAATAGCCCCAATTTACTCCTTCTTATGTTTATAGTTAAAAAATTTAAAGAAGTATTTGGAACCTCTATTTCCTTCATTAACCCAATGAAGCTTGGCTCTTATTTTTGCTCCTTTCCCACTATAAGAATCAATTTTTCGAAGATGGCTTTCCAAAGAAGCTATAGCAGATTGTAGGGCAATATTGTTAGGATCAACATTAAGAAGTTTCCTGTGGTGAACAAGTTTCCCTTGTAAAGATTTCTCCTTGCACTTTCACTTCCAAGCTAATCTTTTGCCAAAGGCATGGAGGAACTCATCACAATAAGAAATAGCCAAATTCCACCACTCCCTATAAGACTCCCTTTTACTAGGTTTAGGTATAGAGTTCCAAATACCAACTAAAGCAACCATTCAAGAAGGATTTTTAAGATGGGAAGTATTAAGTTTATAAGGCAGATTTGAATTCCACATTGTTATAATCATTTCCAACAATAGAACAAACAATAGGAAAGTGGTCTGAAGGGGTAGTAGAATAGTCCTCTTTCACACTACCACTAGAGGTTTCATGGATAACATGAAGGTTAGGGGAAATGTAAAATCTGTCAAGTCTACTCAACTTTCTATCATCCCTAATTCTACAACTAGACCATGTGAAAAAATTGTACCCATGATTGGGGCTATTAGTATGAACTGGGTCAAACACTCCCATGGAGTTTCAATGGGACATAACTTGGAATGACTTTTCCAACTTCAATCATTATGGTACTCGACCATATTAAAATCACCTCCTATAACCCAATCTACATTAGGAAGGTTTTTTGACATCCAATCCTACAACTCACATTTGTCTTTTGCTATATTAGGAGCCTAAACTGAGCAAAACCCAATTAGTTAGCCATTGATAAAAGCGAGAGCCTACACACAACTATGTGAGGGGTCCTCACCTTTATCAATGACAAACTTATTAATCCAAGAGGCTAGACCAATAATCGCTCCCCCCTACCTTCACTATGCGACATATGAAGAAAATTAGAATTTTTCCAAACATTGGATAGAGAACAAGCAAGGCGAGAACCAACAAGTTTAACTTCTTGCAAGAAAACAACATCAGGCTTCCACTTGACAATCACATCTTTTACGCCACATTTACAATGAGGGAGAGACATCCCTCTTACATTCCAAGACATAATTTTAAAATTCATGTTAAAGAGGAGAGTGTGGGATTGTCCTCTTGTAGCAAAACATCATAACGGTTAGCAACCACAACGGAGTGATCAAGAGCATCCAAAACAGAATTAGAAGGGGATGAAGGCCTTGATCTTTGTCTTGAAGGAGTCTGGGTACAAGTGTCCAACTCAGCGTTAGAAGTAGCAAGGGATCCAGACCTTTGTCTCACATAAGGAGGTGGAGGAAGAGAAGAATGATTAACAAAATTGATGATAGGTTGTGAGGGAGAGTGGTGAAACCCATGATTATCAATTAAACCACTCTTCCTCGCAAACAAACTTGACGGTTCTTTCCTTTTCCTAAACATCTTCCAACCATCCTCCATAACAACATCTTTAAAAAAAGGGATGTAATCATAATCCTTATTGTTTTATGTATCTAATGGTGACTTAGTTGATCTTTGCACTTGGGTTAAGTCTTTAGGCAAAGAAGGAACTAAGGGTTGATTCCTAACTAGTTGTTGACTGGAATAGTTTGAAACTTGAGGCTGTGTCATTTTGTTCCTTCTACCTAGACAATCCCTTATCAAGTGGCCTTTTTAACGTCAGTAAAAGCAATCATTGGGCTTGTTTAAGTAAACTAAGGGCTGAAGAAACTCAAAACCTAGACCAATGAGCTTAATATTTTTTGCTAATTCATTGTTTAAATCCATCTCTACACAAACCCTAAGATGTACCCTTAAGCTAGAAAACTTACAAACATTATTTTTACACCAAATAACATTACTAGTTGAGCCACAATATCCCTCAAAAAGGATCTAAAGGCAAGATTCAAAAATGGGAGTTCTACCCACATAGGGTTTTGTGATCTAGAAGGCCCTTCAGGATGAAAATACAAAGTCCATGCCTGTAAATAAAAAGCTTGCCCACATATGATCCATGCTCCATATTGAGAGGGTTAATTGGGCACAAAAAAATATTAGGTGTTGAGACATAATTATAACAAATCCCCTATTCATACAAAATGAGCTAATGGTTAGTTAATATGAAATCAAATGGTAAAACTTAAAATAAGTGATGTGAGAGCTAAAGTAAGTAATGTTGGTAGACATAAAAGGTAAGTGTAAAAAGCTAAAATAATTAATGTAAGGAGATCTTAAAGGTCAAAAGTCATAAAAGGCTAAAATAACTAATGTAAAGAGATATTGAAAGTCAAAAGTCATAAAATTATGAAATATGATTCTCGTCAATGAAGAGTCTTTTAAGTATTATATGATTTTGTATGAGTTAATAATAAAAATACGTAAAATTAATGAGTGTAAATATAAATGATGTTTTTATGAAATATTTTTTCTCATATAAATATCTATTTATTCATTTTTTAGTTTGTAAATAAATTTTAAATAGTTATTAATACTCTGAAAATATTATATGTAAAGTAATGATTCAATATTTATCTTTTGTTGTTGTGTTCTAATTAGTTGAACACTTTATTTTTATTGAAAAAATTAATAGTTAATTTGTTAATAAGAGATCATTTTGTAATTATTAGATTGAACACATATTAGAATAAAAGATTATCCGATTCTATTGCTTAAACATAGTACAATTAGCTAGTTGTATAGAAAAATGAATAAATCAGTTGAAGTCTCATTTGAATTAAAATTTTCAATATAATTTAAAATATTGTTCAAATTTATATTTGAAATAGTATAATCTATTGTGTATTACCATTATTGTTATTGCTGCAATATATATATTCAATTGTTTTATACATATTTTTGTCACATTGATAGTTTTGTGTTTTGTGTTTTTTTTAAATTGATTTTGTTTTATAATTGGTGTTAAACTAACAATTTAAATGATACTTATGTCTGTTTTGACTAATTACAATTGTGATAGTAATTGTAAAAATAGTTGTAGTAATTGTAAAAATAGTTGTGTTATGGTAGCTCCAATATGTATCAATATAAAGTATTTTCATGGTGAAGATTCTTAATATTTGGCATGTGGTCAAAAAGTATTTGAGTAAGTGTATTTATTTTGTGTAGTCATAAGAATATGTTGTGGTGGCTTTCAAACTTAGTCATTGCACGTATATGTTAAAGTCTCATTTGAAAATATGATCTAATTTATTTTTGATATAGTATGATCTATAGTAATAATAATGTAATTAATTGTTGTTGGTTCAAAGTATATTTACTGTTGTAATTTGTAATTGCTTTATATAATTTCTTGTCATGATAACTTTTGTGTTTGTTCGGTAATTGTTTTTTTTAATACATGTGGCAATTCCATGCACATTATAGTTAGTAATGCAAGAGAATGTTGTAATGTATTAACAATGCCTTTGTTGGAGACATGTCTTGTAAGTATCAGACATTGGCTTGCAACAAATTGTAATAATGCAAAATGTCTTCTATGTATACTTCTAGGCTACAAGTATTGAAGATGAAATTAAAATAGTTGAGCATTAAAAATATATTCAATATAATTAAACTTATTGTAGCAAATTACGTTTCAATTGTTGTTGGTATAATATATATTTTCAATTATAATTTGTAATTGCATTATACACATTTATGTCATAATATTTTTTTTGCTTGTTCTTTGGAATTGTTTTTGTTTTGTAACTAGTATTTAATACAACAGTTTCAATGACACTTAGAGTTATGTCTATTTTTGACTAACTATGCATCAACACTTTTTATAGTAATTGTAAAGGCAATTGTGTTATGGTCAATCTAATTTGTATTAATATAGGATATTTCATAGTGAAGGTTCTTAATGTTTAGCCAAGTGTGTTCAATAAGTGTTTGTGTATGTCTTTATATTGTGTAGTAAGAAAAACATGCAATGACCATTCATATGGTTTTCTAAGATTCTAGCTTTCAAGTTTGGTTGTTGTATGTTTATTTTAAAATCTCCTATAAAATTTAAACTTATATTCAGTATAGTATGATCTACAATAGTAATTATGCTATCAACTATTGTTATCCATATAAAATATACATTTATAATTGCTTTATACATTTTTTGGTCATGATAGCTTTTGCACTTCCTCCATTAGAATAGGTTTTGTTTTGTAATTGTTGTTTCTTTTGACACATGATATTTCCATGCATATTGTAGTTGGTAATGTAAGATAAATGTTATAATATATCAAAAATACCTTTGTTGGAAGCATACATCTCTTGCAAGTATTGGACATTGATTTGCATTAAATCGTAGGCATGCAAAATGTCTTCTATGTGTGCTTCTAGACTGCAAGTATTAAAAGAAAAAATTGAAAGTCATTTTGACAATTCAATAGAATAATATTTACTTTCTAAATTCTAATTTGCTTCATTTCACAAATAGAACATTTCATTTCAATTTTTTAGATAATGATTTTTATTTTTTTTGTTATGAGAACATTTAACAAAACAAATTTCTTACACATGCCACGACTATATAAATCAAACTATGTTTACATATTTTGTGTGGATCAAATGTAATTCCATCAAAAGTCCATGTTTCTTGCACATGCTAATTGAATCGGGAATTTCTTACAGATTTTTGTATGTCTCATTTTTCACATGTTGTAAATAGTTTAGCTATTTGTAAAATAAGAGTCCAATCATGATGTTCTTTGTATATAATAGTGCAATTTTTTGGCTTGATGTTTTCTAGTGCTAGTTTCATATAATTCTACCTATATGATATTAATTTCAAATGTTTGAGTGCATTCTTTAAGTATACCATTCATTAATCTATCTTGCACACCATATTTTTAGAGAATATCTCAACTTATTGTACAAGCATAGTGTCCAATACTACTTGTGTCAATTTCATCATTTGCAAATTAATAATAATAAAATCTCTAGAAATAATTGAAAGCATTTTTTATTGTGCATTTTCACATCTTTATTATTGCAATTGATATATGTAATTTTTTATGCAAACTCTTATGTATCAACTTATATAATTAGGGGAGAGGGCCTAATAATGGGGTACCCTATCTTACAATTTCCATATGGAGAGCCACATGAGACGAATGTCAAAAAATTATTTTGATGTAGTGATGTAGCAAACTTAAAATATTCTATCCAAGGGTGTTCAAGTCAGCAACCACATGGAGGATGATGTTGAGAGGGGACCCCACAATTCCTTATGCTTTTAAAAGTTGATCGAAGGTGGACCATGTGGATCCCCACCATGTTGTAGGATCAAACAATGGATGGACACATTTAATTCCAAAATATTAACATTTATCCCATGCCACCTCACACTCCATTGCCACCCCATCACATTTACTTTGAACTTCATTAGTTCTTAGTGTTTAGAATGTTGTTATGTCTTGAAATGATGTAGCCTTAAATATTGCATACTACAACATTTATCTTCCATCATCACTTCATTATCGACTATCTTATTTATGAAAGATTGTTTGCTTTGGCATTGGAAGTTGTTCATTTTTGCTAACCTTCAGCCATGGCTTCTAGGTGATTTCTCGGTGTTAACACAAGAGGTTCATGGGCCTACATTTGGAGGTGAGGTTATTAAACCTTGCTAAGGTAATGAACCAATTTTTAAAACCTTTGTATATATTTTTTTTAATTTTTGAAAAGACATTTATTCACTTCACTTCTATGTATTGATTTAAATGGAAGGTGAGGTCGTCATACATTACTTCATCTCTATTTGTTTGGGTTTTGTATATTTGTTAATCAAATCTAGTCCTTTGTATGGTTTTAAATGGAATGTGATATTGTCTACATTACTTTGGGATCTATATATTTGTTAATCAACTTTAGTCCTTTGTATGCCTATAAATAGAATGTGAGGTCATCATACATTACTTTGTCTCAATTTTTTTGGGTTATTTATTTTTTTAATTTATTATAATCTTCAAAGGAACTCTTTTTTTTTTTTGATTGATTAAGCAAGGAGAGGGCCCTGACTCAAACAGATTAATACAACATTATGAGAATAGCAAGTGGCAAGAAACAACAAAAAAAGGAAGCCCACCAAACTTCCCCCCTCCCACAAGTAAAAAGCCTAACCAATACCCATTCAATCAAACATTGCAGTTCTACCAACAATATCAAAAAACTTTATCCCACTATCAGCAACATCCATCTTACTTAACTTAATAAACCTATTAATAAATTTCAAATTGTCCATGTTGAAACTAAAAATATTATTAGTCATACAGATAGTATATAATAGGCCCCAACGACCATTAACCGAAGTTTGAAAGATAACAAAATTGACCATCTAATAAAAAAAAAAAGAACAAGAACACGAAGCATCATTGTTATGCTTCCTCAATTAGTTTCCATGCTATCAACAGGTCCTCCACCGTGTCCTTCACTGCTTCCTTTAGCTCCATCTTCCCAGCCAAGTCCTCCTTCTCATCTGTTGCTTTTTTCTTTTGTTGTTTTTTAATTTTTCCTTCCAAAAATAGTGGCCATTATAACCTTCTTCATAACAACATCGACCACAGAGCATAAGATTTTAATAGCATTTTCCAGGGTTTGAATTATGTTGTATTTATCTTGTTCTTGCATTGCTTCCTCTAAAACTTGCAGTCTTTCCTCAATATTTCTCTTCTCAATGATTTCAATAACTTGAATTATACCATCCTTATCCTTCCCTTTCCTCCATTTTTCCAAGGCATTCAACCTTTCCTCCAATTTTTTGACCCTCTCATTACCATCATCTTCGACGTTTTCTTCCTCCTTGTCTTCTAATTCCGTCCTCTCTTGAATGTCAATAGCATTACCACCATCTTCCTCCCAATTCATCTCTTGCTGCAAGTCCTCATCCTTATCCTCATTCTCATTTCCATCATCACTTTCCACTTCTGAATCTTCCTCCTCCACTGAATCCTTTCCCAAGCTATCTGGGACCTCTTCCGTGGAAGTCATTCTCTTCCATCACCTCTTTTTCTTTACTTTCTTGCAGACTATAGGTGCTTTTCTCCTCAGGGCTCTACGAATTTTTGTTACTGTCTTGACCTTTTGACGCCGCCAAATCCATTCTTTTAGACCTTCTCCCACCTGGGTTAGATCTGATCGCCTCATTGTCATCAGGAATGGTAATCATATCCGGTTCCTCCCCCAATTTGCGCAACAATAGTTTCCTCTTCTTTTTAGCCCCTAGGTCCATGGAGTCATCCCTTCACTTTTCAGGTGTAATAACCAGCAGATCCTTCCACAAAGCCTCATCAGGTTTAGTAGATTTCTTGTTAGGTTTTTTGGCCGTGGGGTGGGGAGTGTCTTCAATAAACTCAATTTTTATCGAGCTTTTGGGTTTGGGTTTTCAATCAATTTGAGGGTAGGGTTTCTTTGGAGAGCATTAGCTAAAAAAAACTTGCAAATGGCTCTAATGAGTCCCTAGTGTAAAGGCGGGTTGGCTCCGTGAGTTAAACTTTGATTCAACTCTATTTTTTCGTAGAATGTCTAGTTCAATTCTTCATGTACTTCATCACTTTAGTCCTTCATATGGCTATAAATAGAATTTGAGGTTGTCATACATAGCTTTGTCTTTTTTTTTTTGGCTTCTATATTTTTTATTATTGAACTATTATAGGGCTAGTTTCTTTCAGTATTTTGGATAGTGCTAGGTCTTGAAACAATGGAGCCTTCAATGTTGCATATTGCAACATTATTCTTCTATCACCAATTCATTATCGACCCTCTTTTTCATGAAAGATCATTTGGTTTCACAACATAAACTATTCACTTTTGATCTCCTTTGGCCATAGTTTCTAGGGGATTTCTAGGCATCAATGAGAGGGAATTGGTTTACATTTGTATATGAGTTATTAAACCTTAGTAAGGCAATGAACCAGAGGTTTAATATCATCTTCTATGGTTGAACAAATGTAAACTCTAAACTCTAGGTCTATAAGGTTTGCATTTGGAGGTGAGGTTATTAAAACTTGATAAGGCAATGAACCATCACTTTCTAGAACTTTTGTATCTTTGAATTTAGTATTTTAAATTGATTTTCTTCACTTCATTCTTCTCTATGGCTATAATAGAAGGTAGGGTTATCATACATTGCTTGGCCATTGGTTTTTAGGTTTTGTATATTTGATACATTGGTTTATTTTGGTTCTTTGTGATTGCTATAATCTTAAAATGCACCCTATTTGTTTGTAGAATGTTGTGTTCAATGCTTGGTCTCTAGTTTTTTAGGTTTTGTATATTTGTTACTTTTCCTAGTTTATTTTTGTTCTTTGTGATTGTTATATTCTTTAAATGCATATTCATTCATGGAATGTTGAGTTGAATGCTCCATCTCTATTTTTTTGGATTTTGTATATTTGTTATCAAACTACCATAAGCCTAGTTTATTTTGATTATTTGTAATTATTATAATTTTTTTCTCAAACTTTATATTGAAATGAGGCAAAAGTTATTAAAATTGCAAAACTAATGTTGAAGGGTGTTTGTTCTAGAAATTTGTGCTTTCAGTTATGAAGTTAATTTTAGACACTTTTGCTTCAAATTTATTATGTTTTTGAACATATTTATTAATTTAAAAAGTTATAATATTTTATTCAAGAATCATTATGACCTCTCCAATTTATGTTACAAGTTTAAATTTTAAGTTTTTTCAATTGATAACTTAAATTAACATATTTTATGAAAATGAGTAATCAAAAGTTCTATTGGTTGTGAAAAAATATTGTAAATAGGTTTGTAGTTCCTTCAACTAGTAAGAAAAATGAATTGTTAAACTTGTGAGTGGGATTAGATTGTAGTTACAATCAATTTTTGTCCATAATTACAACTGCATGGGCAAGGGAGACATCAAATTCTAAGCTTAAACTGACATAAATTATTAGTAAGTTATTTGTTGATATGGATCTTTCTCCTCTAAACCTATGGATATTTAGGGTTTAGAGATTAAATAGGTTTGATCATAGAAGATCATATGTATCTTTCTTCTTTGGACCTATGGATATGTAGGGATTAGAGCATAAATAGGTTCGACCATAGAAGATGATATGCATATTTCTCCTTTGAACAAGTATGGATATGTACAATTAAGAGATTAGATAGGTTTGGCCATAGAAGATGATATGTATCTTTATCCTTCAAACCTATGGATATGTATGGTTTAGAGATTAGATAGTTTTTACCATAGAAGATGATATGTATCTTTCTCCTTTGAAACTAAATTCAGTGATATAAAAGTTAAAAAAATGCTAGTTCATTGCCTTAGCAAGGTTTAATAAGCTCACCTCCAAATGTATAAAATATAATAAAATTGATAAATCATCAAAGTTCTCTATTGACATACAAGAATACACTAATCCACATGTAAAGGCAAATACATTTTTTAAATCTTGCCTTTCAAGGAATTTCATATCTCCTAACCTATCACTAGATCAATAAGATTTGTTTCTTTCTACAAACTAACTTCTTTAGGTTATAGTAAATGTTATTTACACTAACGACTTACTTAATCCAACTCTTGCAACAAGTGACTTTAGCTAAATCACTACCCAAGGTCTCTACGATAATAATTATGTCCTACTAAAGCTTCCAAATTTTACTAAGAAAAAAAGAGACATTTCATGACAACCTTAAACTAATTGACACGTTCCTTGTTCAAAACATTTGAACTTCATATTGTAATATTCAATCCAAAAATGGAAAATATACACTTTAATTATCCTTGATACACATGATACTTTATAACATAGACATATTAATTTTCCTAGCTACACATGAAGTGACCACCCATAACAAATTAGTATTTTTTAAGATAAAGTCCCTTATGATTTGATCCATCATCAAGATGAAGAATTTTGTTACATTTGATGGTTCTTCATCTTGATGATGGATGTGATTGGAAACATTCTTACAATCATATCTAGAAACATTTCAAGCTATATATCTTTTTTATCAATCAAAGGAGAATATATTTCTTATCAATCTTTTCTATTAATCAAAGGAGTTAAGGGATTCTTATCAATCTTGTCTATTAATCAAAGGAGTAAAAATATTCTTATGAACCTTTTATATAGTAATCTAGAGAAATACAAATTGATTAATATAGTTCAAACCTGATTATCAAAGTAATTGATTAAAACATTCTTATTTCTTCCTTTAAAAGGAATAAAAATATTCTAAATTTAATTCTCTTTTATATTATTAATCAATAAAATTAGAAGAAGTCTTCTAAATTTAAATCTCTTTTATATTATTAATCAATAAAATCAAAGGAGAAATGAGCTAAGGGATACAAACCCTAGATGATCCAAGTAATAGATTAACACGATTGCTTAACACAATTCAAACCCTAAACTATAATATAAATAAGACAAGGAATTAATTGAAAACATAGTTAAAATCTAAGACCAATATATACAAGCTCAACTATTAATACAAGGATTAAAAATAAAGATTGATTAAGATATGATTTTAAAACATATAATTCTAGTTTATATTAGTGAACGTTAATTTTTTTTAGTTATGATTTCAAATTATCTCACCATCATATATTGATAAAAAATCACTTACTTTATACAACTTGAACTAAAATTGAAACTTTAAGTGTGCACTCTAATCAACACAAAAGTCATTCAATCTATACAACTTGAATCAAAACTAAAAAGTCTATGATTGTAAAGTTGATCCCACAAACATAGATAATAACATATGATAATACTAACATGATTATACATCAATACTCTATGCAATGAGTGAAAGGTTAAAATCAATATGTAGAGTGTTGATATTGGGCACAAAAAATTATTAGATGCAAAGATATAAATATAAAAGTCGCTTGTTCATACAACATGCACTAATTATGAGATTATAGGAAATTAAGTGTTAAAAAGCTCAAACATGTAAATATGGAGAGCTAAAGTAAGTAATGTGGGTATACATGAAAGGTACGTGTAAAAAGAAAAAATAAGTAATGTAAGGAGAAATGGAGGGTCAAAAGTAGTAAAATTACAATTTATGATTTTGATCAATATGGCAAGTGTCTTGATGTATTTTATGATTTTGTATGTAAAATAATAAAAAATGATTAATAAATATTGATTGGTACAAACTAGTTTGAGAACATCAATTATAAATGACATTATTTTATTAAATTTATTTATTTACATATGTAGATTATAATTAAAAATATTTCATAAGAACCTCTAACAATGCATACTATGTTAAAGACTAAATCATGTATGCATTTGCTATTCACTATAAAATTTATTATAATAAATGATTTATTTTATTCACCATATTTAAAAATTACATTTTTAAAAACAATTTTCTTTGTCAATAGTTATAATCAACATTCACCAAAAAGATGTTATACAAAATTATTGAACACTAATTGTTTTATAAAAGATTAAGAATTAAAAAAAAAAAACTTTATTATTGAAAATTAAGAAGAAAGTAAAATAAAATACTAAAATTATATTTATTGATAGAAGAAAAAAGTAACTAAATATATTTTTTCTTTAAATTGAAGCTCATCATAGCTTTCTAGAATATGATGAACTAAATATTTGAAGAAGTGAAAAAAAAAGTAATATTTTAAGAAAATTGATAATATATCTCTCCTTTCAAATTAAAATATAATATGTAATGATTTGGTGAAATAGTGTGAGATAATATTATTGTGATTTAAAGTAAAATCACCTTGTACATAAAAATCATATATAAAATGAATTGTAGACTAGTCAATGTGTGAGATAATATTGTTGTGATTCAAAGTAAGATCACCTCTACTTCAAAATCATCTTAACATATAGACAACTACAAATAGTTTAGTTTCTGATGGAAGCTATGGAATAAAAACCCACAGAACTCAAATGAATCCATGTTGTATATATAGAAATGGTGCCCTAGCTTCGATCTCATGGTGTTTTCACTATACTATTAGACTATAATCTTCCATTGGAATATTGATCGATTGAAAGTATTTCAGAAATTGGGAATTGTGTTGGAAT
The DNA here is from genome assembly GCA_007258455.2 of Sequoia sempervirens. Taxonomy (NCBI): domain Eukaryota; kingdom Viridiplantae; phylum Streptophyta; class Pinopsida; order Cupressales; family Cupressaceae; genus Sequoia; species Sequoia sempervirens. The sequence continues at coordinate 31,510,226 of VDFB02000015.1, forward strand.
GATGATTGATATAAATCATGAGATATTTGAGAATGATTCATACCTCTATGTCAAACTTAAGGTGGTAACAATTAAGGTGATTCTAAAATAAATCATCTTTTCTTCCCCAACGAGTGAATGGAAGAAATTTCTTGGGGTGGAGGAGGAAAAATATTTTGTCTAAAATACAAGGGTAAAGACCATTTGGTGATAATGTGTGTTATTTCCTTCTAATCCTACTTGAAATTGGGTTTCCTAAGCACTAGGTTGATCTGTTAATCTAGAAAGGGAGGTTTTGGGAAAAGGAAAGGGTTTGGTCGATTTCTCAGACAAAATTGATTAGAAAGGTGGTTTTCACTCAAATATTGCACTAGTTCCATTCTAAAAATAGTGGTAACAAAGGATTCGAAATAAATTGTGAAGGATTTGGAAGCATGAGATTGCTCATATAATGAGTTGGAAGAGGAAGTGGATATCATAGACCTAAAGTGTATTAGCCAATTTGTCTCAAAATTGTTAAACAACAATTATAGTTTCAGTGCAAAAATAGGGAGGAAAGCTAACAAACAAAGAAGGGAAGAAACTATTATGTCTATTGGTAAATAAAAAATAAATAATTACCTATTCAGATATAAAGGAGGAGTCCCCTCCATTAGAGAGCCATAAATATTATCACATAGAATGTTAGGGGATTAAATTCCTTTAATATGAGTGCATGACTAAGCGTCATTTGGACAAACTATTGGTCGATATTATATTGCTCCATGAAACATTTTTTTATATTAGAAACTATTCACAAAAAGGAGTTATTATAATATAAGGAGCAACTACTCCATCAAACTGAAGACTATAGCCCACATTATATCTAGACTATACTAAACATATTTAAAGCCCAAAAAACAAAGATAAACATATTTAAAGCCCAAAAAATCAAAGATTATTAATAGTGCAGACACAACATGATTACCAAAAAATAAGATAAAAATCCCTCCTATCCCATCACTACTCCTAGAAACATCTTTGGTTACTATTGTGATCAAAATGGTCACACATAAAGGTACTAATAGGTGGATCAACTTTGTCTTCTAGGTCTAGGTCTTTAACTATTGGCTCAAATCTATTCGTCACAATAGGCTTGTACTTCCTTCTCTTTTTTGTTCTTCAAGGATATTGTGCTTCTACATATATTTATATAACTTGTTCAATCCTTCTTTATTTAAATTGCTCCTACCATACGACCAAAAGTGGGCCCTCTTCGCCTCCTTTTTGTAAACAATGACGAGTCTTTCTTCAAGTAGAATAAATAACCTCTCCTTTGGGATCTCAAGCACCATAGAGATCTATAAAATAATATCATCAAGGGCGAGTTCACACTGATTCTCAATAAGGTACTCCCTTTTTCCTTGGAATACCTCTTCATTCCTCCTTTTTCAAATATGTCATAATAATTCATTGGTAAAATAAAGCCATAATTTATTAAGTTCCACATGCATGCAACCAATTCATTGAAATAATCAAAACAAACATTAAATAGAAGATTTTGAATTCACTATTTCGTCTAGTTTCTCCATGTCAAGGCACCTTGAAACTTTTGGTTGTGTACGTTCCTTCTTCTTCTCAATGTTAGATGGCGGGTTGGGAGGAACAACATCATCTTGTGCTTTCATGCACTAGTAGAATTTGACAAGTAAATGACTTCGTGACTAAAACTTTTAGTCACGACAACTAAAAATGACTAAATTCTATTCATTTTTTGCAACACAACTATAAATGACTAATTTGATCATTGGATAAAATCACAACTATAAATGACTAAATAAATGACTAATATTTTGCATCAAACTTTATTTTTTGAGAGAAAATCTTCCTAGCCATCAATTTAGGCTTTAGCCAACACTTATGCATACAAATTTATATATAAATGTGTAACAAAAATCAAATGATATAATTAAGACCACCATTTTCCCACAGTTTTTAACTACTGCTTAGAAGAAATAGTCTAGGAAACCAAACAAAGGTTGAAGGGTTTTGAAGATGGAGATATTGAGCAGTAGTCGAAGGGATTTCCCAGTGGAGTAATCTCCTACCAGCAGTGCTTCAAAGTACGGGTCTAGAATGTGGCCAAATCTATCCTTTTATTAGACAGCTCCCCACCTGGAAGTAGGCCTTGAGGATTTTGAGCTTTTTGTTGTGGATCATCTCAAAGGTAAGCAAACCATTCTTAATTTTTTAAAAACTTGGATGTATACATTATGCCTATTGGGTATTTGAAAATTTTGATGTTGGGTGTTTTCGTGAAGTACTATTTGGCTATTTGAATTTTATGATGCTGGTTGTTTTGTTACTAGATATCTGGGTATGTTTTAAAATTGATGCTCGGTATTTTTTTATTGGTTGTTTGGGTATTTCGATGCTAGGTTTTCACTTGAAATGGGTATTTAAAAAAATGGTACTGGATATTTTTTGCCATTGAGATAATGTTTTTTATGAGAAACAAATGAGGTCTCAACCTTTTTTGGTATTACACAGTTTTATAAATTTTTATTTTGTTATCATTTTTCTTGGGCATTAAAAAAATTTGATGTTCAATGAACCCTTTGTTATTGACTATCTTGGTATTTAAAAAAAGGATGTTGGGCATTTTCTTTATATGGGTATTTAAAAAAACTAGTATTGGGTATTTTTTTCACTATCGAGTTAAAATTATTTTGACAAACGGACAATTCTCAATCTTTCTGGTATTGCAACCTCACTAATATGCTAGAGTTATGGTTTATGTTTCTATGGATGCCTATGGTTTTTACCTTATTCATGCTCTTACTAATGCTTCTATTGGTATTAAAAAATAACCTCAAATCTTGGGTCAAAAAATTAGTTGTCTTGATAGGGTGTGGTATGGTCTTGGATTGTATCCTAGAGTGTGTGGGAAACTTGTGTTTTGTCATTAAGGTATGTAAACTTGATCAGGGAAATGTATCCTATATAGCATGGGCCTTGCTTTAATACTTCCCATAATTCTTATTAACAAATCACATTATTATAGTTTGTGGTAACCCAAGATTGCATTCAAGTATGTAAGAAACTTGGTCTGTAGTTTAAGCTGTACACTTTTAAGTAACATTCATAAGGTTTAGAAAATCTTGATCACTCTCTAGAATAGCCCATTAAACATGGGTTGTTCTTGAATGCACTGCATAATTGATATAACACAACCACTCTACATATCAACCAGAGTTATAGGCTCTTTATTACAGCAAGAGGTAATCGCTCTTGGATCATGTTATCATTATATCGTAACCTGTTAAACTTGAGTCAACCAGAATGCACCCAATGATGATTGGCACCTAATTGTGATGACAATGATTTGTACATGAATTGTGCTCATATGCGTTCCTCCATTTCTATCACAACATAGCCACATTAAACTTGGGTCACACATGAATGCATCCTGTATTTGTTATAGCACAACTATGCCACGTGACCAATAGAGTTATGGATCACATAATTCTAGTCACAAGAATTTGTTCCTCGGTTGTTCTCTTATGGTGATTCTATTACCGTTACAACATAACCCTTTGGACTTATATTGCTCAAATCCTTACATTGCTTATTTTCTCTTTGGATGGATGGCAATTCAATGGCAGAGATTTGTATGTAGGTCATGCTCATATAAGTGCCTTCGTCACCATTACACAATAGTACATTCCATTTTTGAACCTTTACTTTATTTTTTATTGTTAGGGTTTCTTAGTGATTATTCCATTTCCACATGGCATATTGATAAAAAAAACCAAGTGAAAAATCATTATGTTTTTAGTTAACACCTGTTAACATACTTTTGGAATAAATGTTTGACTGAATTACTTTGAGTGTGAAGAATTTTGTTTTTTTCTTATAATACATTCATTGAGAGTTGTAGTAAAAATCTTTTTATGTTGAAACCCATCTTGTAAACTTGCTTTAAGCTACATTTAGGAGGATTCATGGATTTTTTGTGATTTATACAGCTTTTGTTTTGATAGTAAATGACATTGGATTCTTTCTGAAACTGAAATGATTTATCAGTTATGGTTTTATGATGATTAAATGTTTTATTTAGAAGGGGTTAATATGTGAATTTTTTATCTGCAGGAAGAATAGATTGTGATGCAACATTCGGGTATGGACGATCAGGAAAAAATGGATTGCTATTAGTGACATAACCAGGTTGGAGAGTACCTTGAGCCGATGTGAAACACTTTCGGGTGTTTTCATTGGGAAGAAAAACCTGAGTGTAGGAATACAAACTTCGGTGGACTGAAACATGTTAGTTTCCACCTGATTACATCTTAGGAGTTAGTCGATTACTCTGGATTCCTAGTTGATCGCTCTGAATATCCAACAGATAAAGTTCCTATATTCTAAAGATAAAATCATAAATCTGTTGGTCCAATTTGAGATCCAATTTGAGGTCCTAAATATCAGACAGAGAAAGTTCCTACATTCTAAAGATAAAATCATAAATATGCTTGGTCTAATTTGAGGTCCAATTGTAAGGATTTTTCTTTTTAATTATACTTTCTGACATTTGGCTTGATACAAATTGTTACTTTAGAATTATGGTATTGCTTTTCTTCTAATGTTTTCAACCCTCATTTCAGGGAAGAGCTTCAAAGATTGTTCCTTCAGATGGAGACTACACTTTTCCGCTATAGGTTTCATCTAGAACTACTAGAATCTCAGGTACTATCATACTCAGAGAAAAAGTAGGAGTCATGCAATGACGAGATACTTATTTTTGGAGCTTTGGTTAAGAACTTTAAATGTTTGGTTATGTGCATAGAGAATGTTCATGGAGGAGTGCAAACTTCCTTACAAAGCAATTACCATAGTAGAGTTTGAGGTGAATTACACTTACTATTTTATGTTGATATGGATATGTTCTAACCTGTAGTTAATTTTTGTAGCATAATAGATAGGCTAAATAGTTGTTCATATACCATTGTTTCTAATTCAAAATTGCTATACCTTATTCTAGGAGAAAATCACAAGGGGAGTCTATGCATAAGACACCATTGTTTCAAATTCAAAATTGTTGGCTCTTTCACAATTGTTTGCTTCATTTATTTGATCTAAGATAGCCTGTTGTATAGAAGATGGTCTCAAAATCACAGTAAAATCCTTTATTTTGGGAAGACTGTTTAGAATCTTCTTATCATAACAATGAAAAAAAGCATCTGTCATTAACTTGAACTTTGCAAGAGTTTCATCAAATTCAAAATTTCCACTCTCTTTTCCATTCTGAATTTTATTCCTAATTTCATCCATGTAAAACTTCCTCAGCCTGCAGATCTTGTTGTTAGCCATAAATTTACCAGGTTTCAAGGATAGCTTCATTTTTTACCTAAGCAATAATTGACAAAATTCAGACTTACCAGATACAATGTGTTGAAAATCTCTTTGAAGTTATTATTGAAAAGAGTTCCTAAGAGTATAATGTGTAGTTTTGAATTAACCTTTTTGCATGAATTCCATATCTTTGATCGGCTATTTTGAGCTTGATGACCTTCATCAAGAACAAGCAGACTCTCTAAAATTAGTTTTCCAATATGCTTAGCCTCTTTAGGAAGGCTCACATTTGTCTCATAGGTTAGGTATACAAAAATATTGTAGCCAATAACAAGCACAATTTTTCTTCTATGCCACTCACTTGTGAGACAAATGTGAGCCTTCATGAAGAGGCTAAGCATATTGGAAAACTGCTTTTAGAGAGCATAGGTCTGCTCATTCTTGATGAAGGTCATCAAGCTCGAAATAGCCGATCAAAGATATGGAATTCATGCAAAAAGGTTAATTCAAAACTACACATTATACTCTCAGGAACTCTTTTCTAGAATAACTTCAAAGAGCTTTTCAACACATTGTGTCTGGTAAGGCCAAATTTTGTCAATTACTTCTTAGGTAAAAACTCAAAGCTATCCTCAACACTTAGTAAAGTTATGGCTAATAGCAGGATCTATAGGCTAAGGAAGTTCTTCATGGATGAAATTGGGAATAAAATTCAGAATGGAAAAGAGAGTGGAAAAGTAGAATTTGATGAAACTCTTGCAAAGTTCAGGTTAATGACTAATGCTTTTGTTCATTTTTATGATGGGAATATTTTGAACAATCTTCCTAGAATAAAGGATTTTATTGTGATTTTGAGAGCATCTTCTATATAGCAGGTTGTCTTAGATCAAATAAATGAACCAAATAATTGTGAAAGAGCCAACAATTTTGAATTTGAAACAATGGTGTCTTATGTATAGACTCCCCTTGTGATTTGCTCCAAGAATAAGGTATAGCAATTTTGAATTAGAGACAATGGTATATGAACAACTATTTAGCCTATTTGTTATGCTACAACAATTAAATACAGGTTAGAACATATTCATATCAACATAAAATAGCAGGTGCAATTCACCTCAAACTCTGTGGTGGTAATTTCTTTGTAAGGAAATTTTCACTCCTCCATGAACATTCTCTATGCACATCAGTATGTTGGTTATTATCTTGATCTCCTTTGTGATCAAAAGAACAGTGAAGTTCATTGCATAACTCATGACCATTTTACAGTGCTATGATCTAGTGCTCTTTTACTTCTTACTCACTGTGTTCTCAATCACCATGTGCAAATGACTTAGAGGAAAAATATTTGTCACCATTTGATAGTAACTTTCATTGTTTTTGGACTGTTATGATTCAATCACTATTTGACAATGTTCTTCCTTTCTCAGTTCTATAGGATAGAGGACAATTCACAGTTTGCAACTCTCTAACAATGATATTCCTTTCAGTGGTCTTAGTCACCTAATTCAATGTGTTATCTTCATTTTCTGTGCCAACAAGTCCTACACAGTGTTTTCTTAGTCACAGTAACAGTGCTCCTTCATTTGAAGATATTATGTTGCTTAGACACTAATGTTTCATTGAATTCATATTTTATCTTGCAAACGTCTTGTTGCACTTGTAGAGTTTTTTTGTGCATAATATGTAGTCAAGATGCCTTCAAATGGAGCTCTTTTGCAAAGGCAGTAGGATAATGGTGTCAATAAAATAACAATGTTAGTGAGAGGTATAACAGTAGATACACTGAGAATGGAAGGTATAATGTTTTGACAATAAAAGAATCATTTATCTGCTCAGATATTGACACAAGTTTCCCTGGTACATAAGATAGTGTATAGTGTACTCTATTCCATGACATCCACCTAATTCTATACCACCTAGAGAAGCAATGACTGAGAGTGTATATGCCCTATATTTTGCAGCCCAAATGTCTCTTTCTAATGGTTTTCCACAATTAGGATGAAGGTATGTCATGAAATGTTAGTGCCCACCAAAACTAAGCCTTACAAAGAATGTTTACACCTATGAAAAATACCATAAGCTACTTCAAAATGTTATGATCCCGCACAAGAGCAAGCTATTAAGGGAGACTTGACATTTCCATTGGCATCTTTATGATTATATACACAACATCTTTTTTTCCACAGTTTAAAAATACACATTTATGATAATATTCACTCAGAAAGAACCTTGAAAGGCTGAAAACCTTGCTTTCATTCTTCCTAGGTCACTCCTTAAGAGCCCATATTAGTATTTGTGGGCTCTTTACAATAGATTATCCACTGATGATGAGGCTCCCCTCATTTTCTAATGGAATAAATTGTCATCTACTTTGCTTGAATGTGTAATGTGATGTAGCACATTCAATGTCACAAGGCATAGTTTGAGAGAAAAAAATGAGACTTGATATCCATAGAATCCAACTTCTTGCAACACAAAATGCAGAACCAACATCCCAACCAAAGCAACTTAGTTATAATATGCACCATAACCAATGTTTTCCCACATGAATGGAATTGAACTAACTTTTGGGGGTCCCTTGAATAGAAAACATACACATACACAAACTATTGTGGTAGCCAACAAGGAGAAAATAAATGGATGATACATGGCTCCATGATAGCCTGTCATCCTTGATACTCTCTTGGACACAAAGTTTGCACACTCACCACATTTCTAAGGAAGCTTAAGTACCATTTGCTGAGACAATTTTGTGTCTGAACCAACTTCCTAAATTGCACTCCCATTCAAGGAAGGTGCTTTCAAAATTATTATTGCTAACTGAGCACTCATGGTATCTCCTAGTTTTCTTCCAACTAACCAATTATATGAATGACTATTTCTCATTAAGGCATAAGCATATTTGGAAGTGGATTTTTATCAGATATTGTAGTTGCAAGTTCCACTTCGGATCACCAAAGCCTTCATAAAACCTTTGCACAACCATTGCAACACCGCACAATTGTTGTTGGGCCTTCGCGGTGATGCGGGGAAAGCACCCCACATCACCACGAAGGCCCAACAACAACCATGCGGTGTTGCGGTGGTTGTGCAAAAGGTTTTGTGAATGCTTTGGTGATTCAAAACTGTGGAACTTGCAACTACAATATTTGATTAAAATCCACTTCCAAATATGCTTTTGATGGATGTTCATATCCTAATCCAAAGCTCCAACTCACACACAGGCAAGAAGGATGCTTCAAAGGTTGAGGAGTTGGGCTTTACACCCACTGGTTGCATTTTTTTAAAATTTTCTAAGGAATTTTCATAAAAACCCATTTTGAACATATCCTTTAATCACAACATTCCATGATTTCACATTTCTTTGAGGCATTTTTTGAAACAGTTTGCTTTCCTTGTCTATGCTTCTACAGTTTCATGTATGTCTAGCAAGGCACTTGTAACTACAATATATGACAAAAAAATCCCTGTTGTTATGCTTTGATGGATGTCCCTTCGTTATTATTGGATATCTGATGTAGTGCACATTATTATAGTCCAAGCCTATTTTTCATATTGTTTCATTTAGCATCACCAATATTATCCACAAGAACATTGTCCCTGTTTAAAATGATGGGAATGGTTCACATCTCTCAGAACAATTTCTCTTACAACAATCTTGGAGATGAATTTAGATGTAGTGTGAAAATAAAAACATACTCGAAGGTTCTTAACAACCCTAATAGTTGTACCAGGGGCCATGTTTAACAAACCAAATGCAATTGCGAAATTTTCACTATGGTGGCAAATAAATGATTCTTTTTTCTTCTATTCCACAATATTAAGTAAAAGTCTTGAATTTGGAAATACCCTACTGTCTTCATTTTCCAAGCCAATTTCTCCAATTTTGCATAGCTCTCCCATGTTTTTGGATGTGATCTGTCTCCTACAATTTTTTAATTGATTTATCTTTATGTTGTGTTTGGACTTACTTTTGTAAACTTTCAATATACAAATACACTTCTATTCTTTCTGAATTGAGACTAATACTAATTTTGTTGGTTTTACTGAGGCACAACTTCATTCATGTTGAAAAAGGCAGCACCTTGTTACTCATATTAGATGGCATGTTGCATATAAAGGAGGAAAAATTCTAGGGTTATTGTTGACTGCATTGAAGGAGAGAGATTCATAAATGGGACATGATCAACACTCTCCTTCTTGGATTCTACACGTTACAACTTTGAAATATGCCAACCAATTTTTTTCTTGATTTTAATGGCAATTACAATGCAACATGCACTCGTTAAGGTTAGATCCAAACCAAAACGATGCAATATTTAGTAACTCTAACCAAGAATGCACCCTAAAACCATTGAAGGAAGAGGGGCGGGCATATGGTCAGAGGATCCCTGGGATCTAAATAACTCAACAAATGGAATTGCTTACAACTAGAAGTATAAAATAAACTCAATTCCAAGAATGTGCACACAAGATCCCTTTGAAGGTGAGGTGCTAACATATGGCGGAGTACTTATTACAAATTGAAATAAGCTTAGGCAGATAACCAACCATGGAAGTTTTTCAAACTAAACTAATTCATCTGTTGCGGTGGGCATCCACTCTTGAGTAGGGATTCTCCACCTTTTTCAGTGGGTACAATGAGAGTTACAAAGTTAATTCTCCACAATGGTGGTAAACCATCCAGGGGTAATTAATGTTTGCTTGCAATTACAAGTAAATGCAGCAATAACAAATGGTTGGATTAGTACTACTAATGCACAACCTTACAATAAAAAAACTCTACAATTTACTAGTATTACAATGATAGAACAATGTCGATATGTGAAGAATGATTCTCTCAAATTACAAAGCTCTCAAACACTGAAAATGAAGCCAAAATCTGATCTTTTGAAGTCTGATAATAAAAAACTAGCAAACTGAAACTGTAAACCAACAACTTGTGAATTAATGAAATGCTCATAACTTTATCATTTTACCTCTGAATTGAGTGAAATCAATTGCAATGAACCTCTGGAGGATGGGCGCCCTTTTCATGATGAAGAAACAACTTCAAAATCCAATCATTAATTTAATTGCACAATTCCCAATGCTCAAGAAATGGTATGACCCTTAGCAAGGGCGATTTTACAAGAACAATTCACAAACTTCGAAATAAAATTTGAAAATTACTAAGAAGGGCCGCCTTAACCATAGAATTGAGATTATTGAATGCCCACAACAAAATAAAAATCATACAAGAAGTTGGAAAGAAAATCGACCTTCAGTTGTGTAAGAATCAACAACTTGAAACTGGAATTCACACCAAAATTCACCACTTTGAAATTCTATCTGCTAGTCTGATTTGAGAAGCAGCCTGAAAACCAACTAGGTGTTATCTTTCAAACACAAAATTGGATTGAACTAGGAGGTCAACATTCCTCAAAGTACAAAATGAGTAGTCATTTCGACAACATTACTTTAGCATAAACATGAGATACCAAAATGTGGGAGCAAATCTCTCTTTTATAAAAAGAGAGGTGACTCTTCACCTTCTGTAACTCCTCCAAGAAGTGGGACACTTTTCTCACTTAGCAATATTTTTAAATTTCAAAAAAACACTTTATCTCCTCTCAAAGGCGTCCATCCCAAGGCAATAAAAACTTTAGGAAAATATTAAACATTTAACTCCATGTGGTGTATCCCCTCAATGACCCTCTTTTAAAACAACTTAAAGACATCTCCCTAGGCCAAGGGGTCAACAATGAAACATAACATTAATTACCTTGTGCTAAATAATTGACATCAAATACTGCATTTGAAAGCTACACCAAAATTACCAACTACTCCAACAAGAATAAGAACATACTGAAGCACTGCTAATAGGATCACTGCCAAAAATAGTGTTTACTATAACTAGTAAACACCTAGAATGCCACAAAACCTCCAAGCAAAGAAACCCTAATCTTCACTTCAATGAGCCTACGGGTCTCTAGAATAGGCTGAAGAGCAACGAAGTTGATTACTGATGAGAAGGGGACATTACAGTTCGCCCTCCTCGACATTGCTTGTCCTCAAGCAACTGTAAAGCTAGATGCTGCAAAAATATGTTCACCTTCCCACGTTGCATCTTCAATAGGCAAGTTCCTCCATCTAACCAAGTACTTCTTGATTGCTCTTCTCCTCAAGGAGCGCTCTCTAGTGTCAAGAATTTCCTCTAGAATCAACACCAATTTTCCTTCTTCATCTAATGGACGTAACTTTGAAGTAGCTACCACATTGTGCCCGAGCGCCTTCTTGAGGCGTGACACATGAAAAACATTGTGAACTTTTATATTAGCTGGAAGCTCTAGCTCATATGCCACTTCACCAATCCTTTTGGTGACTTTAAATGGACCATAAAAACATGGCTTTGGCTTCTTTGTACCACTCTTCTTGAGCGAAGACTGTCTATAAGGCTAGAGTCTCAAGTAAACCATGTCTTCCACTTCAAAAGACCGCTCAACATGCTGTTGATCAACGTATAACTTCTACTAGTTTTGAGCTTGTTGTAGACTTTCCTTTAACGATTTCAAGAAGTCTTGGCTCTGCTGAAGCATATCCTTCGCTTGTGGAGCTCTACTATCACCAAAAACCAAATCTACAAAGTTAGGAGCATCATATCCATAAAGAGCCATAAAAGGAGACATCTTAATTGACTTATGATAGGAAGAGTTATAACAATACTCTCCCAAATAAAGCCACTTAACCCAAGCTCTTTTTTTCCCTAAAACATAATTTCGGAGGTAGCCTTCTAACCACTTATTGACAATCTCGGATTTCCCATCCATTTGCGGGTGATAACTAGTGCTTGGAGTGAGCACTGTACCACTCAACCTAAAGATCTCTTGCCAAAAAACACTTAGGAACTTGTTGTCCCTATCACTGACAATGGTTTTAGGCAAACCGTGCAAATGGAAAATTTCTCTAAAGAATAATTCAGCCACTTGAGCTGTTGTAAATGAAGTTGTGATAGCATAAAATGTGAAAACTTAGTCAATCTATCTACCAAAACAAAAATTCAATCTCGCCCTTGCACTTTTAGTAACCCTATGATAAAATCCATTGCAATACTCTCCCACTTTTGATTCGGAATTGGCAAGGGCTGCAATAAACCAGCTAGAAAAGAGTGTTCATTTTTATTCATTTGACAAGTAGAACACTCTCTTATGTAATTCATGACCTCTTCCTTCATCCCTTTACAAGAAAACCTTTCTCTAATCTACTTATAAGTCTTAAACATGCCTTGATGACCAACAAGAGGGACATCTTGAAAAGATTGTAGAATCTTCTTTTTAAGCTTAGATTCAGGTACTAAAAAGATCCTACCCTTATAGAGAATCAACCCATCAACCAACTTATACCTTTCATCATCCAAATGACCTTCTATAATGTTGGTTGCAATCTAATTTTTTGCATAATCAGCAGCAATTAACTCCTTCCAATCTGCTGAAAGCTCACAAAGTGACTACAAATGAGGTCTACTTGATAAGGCATCAACCACTACGTTGTTTTTCCCTTTGACATATTCAATGTCGAAGTCGTAAGCTTGTAGCTTACTAACCCACTTCTGTTGTCTTTCATTTAAATCTTTTTGGTGCATAAAGTGTTTAAGACTGTTATGATCAGTCTTAACAACAAATTTACTCCCCACCAAATATTGACGAAACTTAGACAATGCGTGCATAATAGCAAGCATTTCTTAGTCATATATTGAGTAAGATTTTTTTGCTCCTCTCAACTTTTTGCTCTCAAAGACAATGGGGTGCTTGTCTTGCATGAGAACAGCTCCAACATCCTCACCTAAAGCATAGCATTTCAACTCAAAGGGATTTATGAAATCTAGTAGGGCCAACACTGGACATGAGCTCATTATGTTCTTGAACTTGTCGAAGACTCCTTGTGCCTTATCTGTCCAGAGGAAGGCTCCTTTCTTTGTAAGATCTATAAGGGGGGCTGCCATATGAGAATATCCCTTGAAAAATATTTTGTAGAATCCACACAAACCCAAAAATCCTCTCAAATGAGAAATATTCTTTGGAGGTGGCCAATCAAGGATGGCCTTTATCTTCTCAAGATCCACTTTGACACCCTTAGCATTGATAATGTTGTTGAGATATACCAGCTCTATCATCCCAAAATCACACTTTGATTCTTTGGAAAACAAGCATTCTGCCTCCAATATGCTAAGCACTTCTTCTAAGTGCTTGAGGTGCTCTTCCCAAGACTTACTAAAAATAAGGATATCGTCGAAGAAGATGAGCATGAACTTCCTCAACTGCTGTCTAAAAATCTTGTTCATGCAAGATTGAAAAGTTTTTGGAGCATTTGTCAAACTGAATGGCATGACAAGAAATTCAAAATTCCCAAAATGGCATCTAAAAGTTGTCTTCTCTATGTCCGCCTCCCTCATCCTAATTTGATGGTAGCCTGAACGAAGATCTATCTTTGAGAAAAACATAGCCCCATGGAGCTCATCAATAAGCTCATCTATCCTAGGAATAGGATATCTATTCTTGATGGTCTTTTGATTCAATGTGCAGTAGTCAACACACATACACATTGTTCCATATTTCTTTCTAACCAACACCACTGTTGAAGCAAAATGGATTTTTCTTGGTCGAATGAACCCCATCTCCAAAAGCTCCTTGATGGTCTTTTCAATCTCATCCTTTTGTTTCTTTGGGTAATGACATAGTGTGGTGATGACCGGTTTCGCTCCATCTTCTAATTCAATCACATGCTCAAAACCTCTTTTAGGAGGTCTCCCAAGAGGTAGGCTACCATATACTTTACTCTTCTTTGAAAGTAAGGCTTGAATATCAGGATGATATTGGCTTTTTTCCTCTACTGGATCAGCTGGTAGGACCAAACACTCTGCTGCCCATTCGACTTGATCATGACGGATCAGCCTTTCCATTCTCTTCAAGGACACAATTCGAGGGCCCCCATTTGACATCCCTCTCAAAACAACTTTCTTTCCATCAGCTTGAAATTTCAGCTCCATAGTTTGTAGATTCAATGTGATCTCTCCAAGAGATCGCAGCCATTGTATTCCTAACACAACATTGGTATCACCAATACCAACAACATAGAAATCATCTTTTACTTCATAATTTCCTAACTGAATAGAAAGGTTAGGAATCTTCTTTTTGCATGACATGTTGAAACCATCAACTACCATTACTTTGAAGCCTTCAAACTCTTCAGTCTTCAATCCTCTCTTCGTCACCAATCCTTCGTCAATGAAGTTGTGAGTTGCTCCACTATCAATTAGAGAAACAATCCTTTGAGAACCAACCACTCCACGAACCTAAAAGGATTCATTTTTTTGGAAACTTGATAGTTGTGCTAAAGCACTACCATCTCCAACCTCATTAGGCTTCTCTTCCGAAGCTTCTTCACCATCACTACTTGCTGATTCGTATTGCTGATTAGACAAATTAGATTTTGATCCATAATTAGAATAGCCCTCTATTTGATGTGCTTTGCCTCTACCATAGCAATGGTGACCCTTAACCCAAGGCTCACAACAAGTGTAGCAGACACCATCTTTCTTAAGCTATTCTCGGAGCTCTTCCGACATCTTTGGTGGAAACTTCTTTGGCAGATTTGAAGAATGTTTTTATCCTTCTTATGACTGAAAGGTTTTGAATGAAACTTTGGCCTTGGGGTTGCCAACTCCATGCTTCTCGCTTTCTTGATGGATTCATCTAAAGTTGGTGGATCAAAGGTTTTGACCCATCCCTTCAAAGGCTCCATTAATCCTTCAGAAAATAGAACCACAAGTCTTCTCTCAGTAATGTTAGGCACCATTACTGATAATCTTTGAAAATCAGCCACATAATTTTCTAAAGATCCTTGTTGCTTCAACTGCGCCAATTCTCTGAATCTCAACTCAGGATCCTTGGTATCAAATCTTTCAATCAACTTGTTGGTGAATTCTTCATAGGTGTAGATAAGGTTATGGCCAAGAGTGACCAAACCGTGAGTCCACCATTCATGTGCCACTCCATCTAGGTACAATGTAGCAAATTTAATTGCATCTTCTTCCAGCATTGGTCTGAGTGAAAGATAGTTATCCAATTTTTGCACCCATGCCCTAGCTATATACTTATTACTTCCATCAAAATGGTCCAAGGTTATCTTTCCCAAAGCTTGTTGAAAATCATTTCTAGGCACCATAGGAGGACGATGCTCATTCCTTCCACCATTTCTCCTACTCCTTTGATTCATGAATTGATCAAAGGTCCAAGCATCTCTCATATCAGGGCGTAGAGAAGCATACTCCATATATGCTTGTCGAGCATCATTTGTAAACAGAATAACAACCTCCCCTTATGGTTGTTCCTCCCTTGGAGTGAAGGTAGGAAAGAGGGGTCTAGCGTAAGATCCACTAGTGGTTGCAATGTGTTGTCCCACAATCCTATCACTTCTATTCACCTCAAGACTATTGTTGTTGTTATTTCCATTAACTCCACTGCTTTCACCAGTTTGATTATTTTGGGACTGAATGATATTTTGTGTTGCTTGCTAATCCAACTTGGACAATAATTGGGACATCATGTCAATCATCCCGTCAAACCTTTTTTCCATTCTTTCCTCCTTTTCTTCATAAGCTTGCCTAAGACTTTCTAACATGTTTTCAATTATTTTACTAGTTCCTTCAACTTCCTTCTCAGTACCTTCAATTGTTTTACCAAGATCTCTTAGAGCCTCTAAAAATGTGTCTACCTCTGGAACAGGTGGGAACTGATCTTGAGTTCTGGCCTGACTTCTGGTGAATGGTCTAGTGTCTCTATCACTCATCAAACAACTGATTGTTGAAAGTCACAAGATGGCAGGGTCTTCGGCTCTGATACCATTGGAATATGCCAACCAATTTTTTTCTTGATTTTAATGGCAATTACAATGCAACATGCACCTGTTAAGGTTAGCTCCAAACCAAAATGATGCGATATTTAGTAACTCTAACCAAGAATGCGCCCTAAAACCACTGAAGGAAGAGGGGTGGGCATATGGTTAGAGGATCCCTAGGATCTAAATAACTCAACAACTCCAGAATTACTTACAACTGCAAGTATAAAATAAACTCAAAGCCAAGAATGTGCACACAAGATCCCTTTGAAGGCGAGGTGCTAACATATGGCAAAGTACTTATTACAAACTGAAATAAACTTAGGTGGATAACCAACCATGGAATTTTTTCAAACTAAACTAATTCATCCGTTGCGGCAGGCATCCACTCTTGAGTGGGGATTCTCCACTTTTTTCAGTGGGTACAATGAGAGTTACAAAGTTAATTCTCCACACTGGCATTAAACCATCCAGGGGTAATTAATGTTTGCTTTAGAAATTACAAGTAAATGCAACAATAACAAATGGTTGGATTAGTACTACTAATGCACAACCTTACAATAAAAAAACTCTGCAATTTACTAGTATTACAATGATAGAACAATGCCGATATGTGAAGAATGATTCTCTCAAATTACAAAGCTCTCAAACACTGAAAATGAATCCAAAATCTGATCTATTAAAGTTTGATAATAAAAAACCAGCAAACTGAAACTGTAAACCAACAACCTGTGAATCAATGAAATGCTCATAACTTTATCATTTTACCTCTAAATTGAGTGAAATCAATTGCAATGAACCTCTGGAGGATGGGAACCATTGTCATGATGAATAAATAGCTTCAAAAGTCAATCATTAAGTTAACTGCATAATTCCCAATGCTCAAGAAATGGTACGACCCTTAGCAAGGGTAATTTTGCAAGAACAATTCACAAACTTTGAAATAAAATCTAAAAATTACTAAGGGTTTCCTTAACCATAGAATTGAGATTATTGAATGCCCACAACAAAATAAAAATCATACAAGAAGTTGGAAAAAAAATCGACCTTCAGCTGTGTAAGAATCAACAACTTGAAACTGGAATTCACACCAAAATTCACCACTTTGAAATTCTATCTACTAGTCTTATTTGAGAAGTGACTTGAAAACCAACTAGGTGTTATCTTTCAAACACGAAATTGGATTGAACTAGGAGGTCAACATTCCTCAAAGTACAAAATGAGTAGTCATTTCGACAACATTACTTTAGCATAAACATGAGATACCAAAATGTGGGAGCAAATCTCTCTTTTATAAAAAGAGAGGTGACTCTTCACCTTCTGTAACTCCTCCAAGAAGTGGGACGCTTTTCTCACTTAGCAATATTTTTAAATTTCAAAAAAACACTTTATCTCCTCTCAAAGGTGTCCATCCCAAGGCAATAAGAACTTTAGGAAAATGTCAAACATTTAACTCCATGTGGTGTACCCCCTCAATGACCCTCTTTTAAAACAACTTAAAGACAACTCCCTAGGCCAAGGGGTCAACAATGAAACATAACATTAATTTCCTTGTGGTAAATAATTGACATCAAATACTGCATTTGAAAGCTACACCAAAATTTCCAACTGCTCCAACAAGAATAAGAACATACTGAAGCACTGCTAACAGGACCACTGCCAAAAATAGTGTTTACTATAAATAGTAAACACCTAGAAATGCCACAAAACCTCCAAGCAAAGAAACCCTAATCTTCACCTCAACGAGCCTATGGGTCTCCAGAATAGGCTGAAGAGAAACAAAGCTGATTACTGATGAGAAGGGGACATTACAAGCTTGCTCTAGGAAGATTTCCCACGTTGTAGAAGTTTTAAGAGATGAAAGGGGAATGTGCTCATATTGAAGGGATCCAAGCATGCGTTTCCATCATTGCAGAATTTTTTTGGAGAAGTTTCTTTCTTGTCATTTATGTGAATTGTAACTCAAATTTTCAATCTCGTGACTGAAAATAAAAATTGTAATACTCTATTTCTAATCATTTTTCAAGCAAGCTAGATATTTTAGACTTTTGCAAGCTATAGGAACACCTTTCTTTTAATAAAGTTAAGAAATTTTGCTTTCTCAATGGTTGTCTTATTGTGTGCAATTGATGATTGATGTGTATTTCCGTGTTTTATATTTAAATCCTCAAATATCAATCAATTAAAATGACTAAATATACTACTAATTGACATCAATTAATAATTAAATTAACTAAATATACTACCAATTGACAAAAATCGATGAACAGTGAATAAATATGACTAAATATATAACCAGTGAAATCAATGAATAAAAATGACTAAATATACTACCAAATTGATCAAAATGATGATTAAAATTAATAGCTAAATACACTACCAATGGACAAAAATTAGTGAATAAAAATCACTAAATAAATGACCAGTTAACAATAATCAATGACTAAATTAACAACTAAATATATCAGTGAATAAAAAATGACTAAATAAGTGACCAAATTACAACAATCAATGACTAAATCAACGACTAAATATATTGCTGAATATATCAATCAAAATAACCAATAAATGACTAAAATTGGTTTAGTCATCAATTTAGTCACATTATAAATGACTGGCAATAAACTACTAATGGTCACGCGATCATGTTTGGTCATTTATATGCAGCTTTTAGTGGTTTATTTAATCATATATTGTTGTTTATGTACTAGTGATGGGCACTGCTTCATCTTCCAAATCAACAGTACCCTGCTCGAGGCCAACACTTCGTTGTTCATCCTTGCCTTGTAATAGCAAGAATTAAACCATCACATCAAATTCAAATGCATGCAAGCAATTCATTGAAATAATCAAAACAAACATTAAATAGAAGATTTTGAATTCATCATTTGTTCTTGATTCTTCATGTGAGAGTGCCTTGAAACTTTAGACAGTGTACGCTCCTTCTTCTTTCAATGTTCTACAATAGGTTGGGAAGAACAACATCATCTTGTGCTTTCATAGGCACTGCTTCATATTCCAAATCAACAGTACCTTGCTTGAGGCCAACACTTTGTTGTTCATCCTTTCCATGTAATAGCAGGAATTGAAACGCCACATCAAATTCAGATACATGCAACTAATTCATTGAAATAATCAAAACAAACATTAAATAGAAGATTTCAAAATCATTGTCTGTTCTTGTTTCTTCATGTGAGGGCGCCTTGAAACTTTAGACCGTGTACGCTCCTTCTTCTCAATATCAGACAATGGGATGGGAGGAACAACATCATCTTGTGCTTTTATGGGCACTACTTCATCTTCTAAATCAACAATACCTTGCTTGAGGCCAACACTTTGTTGTTCATCCTTGCCCTATAATAACAGGAATTGAAACATTACATCAAATTTAGATGCATGTTGCTAATTCATTGAAATAATCAAAACAAACATTAAATATAAGATTTGAAAATCACCTTTTTTTCTCGTTTCTTCATGTGAGGGTGCCATGAAAATTTTGACTGTGTATGCTCCTTCTCAATGTCAAACAACGAGTTGGGAGGAACAACATCATTGTATGCTTTCATGGGAACAAATTCATCTTCCAAATCAACAATACCCTGCTCAAGGCACTTCATTGTTCATCCTTGTCTTGTAATAGTAGGAATTGAAACGTCACTTTAAATTCAAATGCATGCAACCGATTCATTGAAATAATCAAAAGAAACATTAAACAAAAGATTTCAAAATCACCGTTTGTTCTCATTTCTTCATGTGAGGGCACCTTGAAACTTTTGACCGTGTACGCTCCTTCTTAATGTTAGACGTTGGGTTGGGAGGAACAACATCATCTTGGGCTTTCGTGGGCACATCTTCCTCTATCGAATGAACAATACTTTGTTGGGCAGCAAGAACCACTTGTCTACCATCACCCTATCATGTCATGTAAGTTAACGTTAAGTGAACCTTGTATGCATCAAAATAGAAAAAATGAACCAACCAAAATTTAGATTTAACAGTTCAATTTCACATTACCATTTTGTCCTTTCTCTTTTTCTCCTACAACAACAATATTTGTTTCCTTCTTTGCTCCTTGTTCTCCTCATTGTTGTATAATGCCATTTGCTCCTTCACCTCATCCTTTCCTTCCTTGGGAAGTAGATGGAAGCTATGCTTACCATAATTTCTACAAACCCTTTCAATAACACGCTTCTGCTAGATATTTTGTCGTAGCTTCAGTTGGTACTCCATATTATCCACCTTCTTTTGAAGATACTTTTTCAATTTCTCAGGGGGAGGAGGGTGGCATTTTGGTTCACCCCCTTGACACACTTTGGCCACGCTTTTGTGGTGTGAGAATAGGATGGTGGTGATCCTGAATCCTATACATGTTGAAAATTTTCCAATCATGAAATTTACTTGTACATTACTCTAAAATATAGTAATATATGTATCTCGCATTCTCCACTTCTCTTATGTATTGAGCAGCAACCTACATAGCAAACTGGGAAAAGAAAATAGCTTAATATATTTGATATTAAAATAATTTGAATGCACAACATATACACACAGCCAAACAATGCAAAAATTGAGTTATTATATCTACCTTCCCATCCTCCACATCACCCTGTGCTTCATTCACACCCTCCCCATCCTTAGGATTTCCCTTTGCACGCTCTTCCTCTTTTTCATGGACTTTGGAAAGAGCGTGATTGTCTCCTCGATTATCATCCTAAATTGAAGGAACGATATACTATCAAAATTAGCATATTCATGACAGACATGAAATTTTCTAACTAAAATTGTAAAGCATTTTGATTGACGCAATGGAAATAAAGGGCAATTGCAAGTTCACAATCAATTACTGAACATGCCGCTGCATCAGCGTTCAGTGTTTTCCTAAAATGAGGGTACATCCTCTATATAATAGTTGCTACCTCCTGATTAAAACATTCCCACTTTCCAATCAACATTGTAATAACTTATGAGAGATTAAAATTATACATTTGATTGCATCTTGTAATTACTAGATCTTACATGCACATTTGTCAAACACAACCATCCAAAAGAAGATGCACCACTACACACCCTCTCAGGTGTGTTGACCACCTCAACAACATTCATCACTATACGAAGCACTTTCCCTTTTACAACACACATCCCTAGTTGGATGTAAAATGTAAAATAGTTGCAAGTGTTGGGTATGTGCAGGATCATAATGGGCCAAAAAGTGGCGATATGATGGGTATGTGTAGGGTATGTGGATGATGACCTTTTTTTACCCAAAATTGATGAAACGAAAAGGGTTTTTCAAGGAAATTCTCAGTTTTCCACCAATATAAATTATGCTTTACTTTGAATTTAATAAATAATTATTATTCATTTTCTATTTGAATTATGACTAAAGTCCTGATTGATAGGTTGATTGAAAAACATCTATAGCTTTCAAACGGTATCACATTTTTGAATATAAAACATGTGTCACATTCTATGCTTCACATACTATAGGATTAAAAACAAAATTGAATTTCATGAAGTTTTGACCAAGTTAAGGTGGTCAGCATACGAAGTTTTTATATTTTTTAAAAGTTGTAATAAAAATTCATAATTAATTATTTATTTGGAAAAAATTACAAAAAATATGCATCACATTAGGACACGAGTCCTCTACTTATATCTAAAATATTATAAAAAATATTATCACTTTATTGTGGTTAGGTGGTTAGGCATTAATCTACTTTATTTTTTCCCTGAAATTTAAGTACTACTGCATTGAAATTTCAAAATTTCACCAAATAGATTTTATTTTTTATTAAATAAACCTAGTATTTTAGAAACTACATTCAATTTGCTACAGATTATATTCTTACATATTTTTGAAATAATATAGATAACTTATTCAAAATTTTACATCATGTTTCCTAACTCTGATTTTTATGAATTTCATCGCCACTTAAGGGCCTATTTTTCCCATCATGATCCTGCACATACCCTGTTATGGATAGTTAAAGTTCCAAAATTTATTGCACCGTCTGCTAGAAACAAGCATATACTTTTTCAATCATAAGAGGAATTTGAAATAAAAAATTTAGTCTACCTAAGACTTGTGATAAATTTTGAAGGTTCTTTTCATTACATTCTTTTTGTCTAAATAAAAAAAGGTTTTCAATACATTTATACTATTAGCAAAATTGCAGGTTGGAAAAGAGATGGTGTTATGAAACCTACAACCCACATAGTGTTATAAAAGCCTATACAAGTAACAACCCAATTTTGTAGTCACCCCTCAGCTCGATTTGGTTTCAGTTATGTTCCCCCACCTCCAGAATGAAATAACTTGCAACCCACTATGTTTTCCAACCTACAATTATTTTGTGCATTTATTTTTCAATCACATAAAGATATTGAATTGCAATTTTTACTGTAACTAATAGTTGTAAATTTTTAAGGTGTCTTTCATTACATTCATATTGTCTAAATAACAAAATATTTTCAAGAAATTCAAACTGTTATGCGAAATTTTAGGTTGGAAAACACTAGGTGTTATAAATCTTGCAACTCACATACTATTCTAAAACCCTTTACAAGTAACAACCCAATTGGTTACTCACCCCTCACCTCAATTTGGTATGTTTTGTGATTGTCTTGAGAACCCTTTTCTTTTTAGATGGCAATAATGTAATGAAACTGGAAAACATTGGGCATTAAGAAACCTGTAACCCACATAGTGTTGTAAAACCATCTACACATAACAACCCAATAGGTTAGTCACCCCTCAAGTCAATCTAGTTAGTTTTATGTATCCCCCACCTACAACTCCTCCCCATCCTCTCAACCGTTTAGATTTAAACATGTAGAATGAAATAACTAACAACCCACATTGTGTTTTCCAATCTGCCATTATTTTGCACATTTCTTTGTTTCAATCTATAGACATTTAAAAATGTCTTGATGGATCACATTGGCTAACTAACATCATTTTGTCCTAAAACCCATCCTCTTTTCACTTAATTAATTAAATTTTCCTAGTTATTTAATTAATTGCATCATATTCATCTATTGATCTAATTAATCTAATCGGGTTAATTCACCCCCTTTCATGCTAACATTTTGTCTCATTAAATTAAATACATCAGTTTATTTAATTTAAATCCCCGAGTCTTCTTATGTAATTAAATAACCCTAAGTTATTTAATTAAATATCATCTCATTTTCCCCCTTTTCATTAAAATCACTTTATTTAATGAATATCATGAAATTCCCCTAATTTGCATAATTAAAACCTTATTTAATTATCAAATTACCTAATTCATCTAATTCCCCCCACTTGCAAGGGAATAGTCCTCCTTTGCACATTCCTCTAAAAGAAATATTCCCATGGAATATTCCTTCTCTTTTGCACATTAAAATTTTGTTTTAATTTGCTAAATATCTATTTCCCTCACCCATGAGAACATTCCAAAGAATATTCTCTTTCTTCACTCATTTAAAAATGGGAATATTCATTTTTTGCAACAAACTTACAAAACTTCATGTGCAAGTTAACTCACAAGACTTCTTGTGCAAGTTAAAAGTGTGTTTTTTTGAAAGAATATAAGCCCTTTATTCTTTCCTTGATCCATGTGATCATTCATTCTCATCCGTTGATGAGAATCCATGATCCATGTTTTATCTTTCCTTCATCCTTGACCATTGATTAACCTTTTAATCTCAACCCTCCATTTCTCATTTGTCCTCCTATAGATAGGTCACTATTTGGAGACAAATGGGTCCATCTTTTAACATCAAACTTATGGTATTGAAATCACTTGCACTTGCACTCATATTTAACACTTATTTAGCATATTTTAGTTTAAATTACTTGCATATTAGCTTAGATTCCATTAATGGCTTCCATGGTAACTTAGATGCATACATTTAGCATATCTCATAATTAGGGTTTCAATATTTTTAGCTTAAACTCCATTTAAACTAGCTTTGCATACATCCATATCGATCATTTTAGTATAAATAATGTTATTTAATAGCTTGTGTCATGATCATTTAGCTTTAAATCATGTTTTCATACACATCTATAATTGGTTTCGTCAATTCTCTTCAATAGAATCGATCAGAACTTGCTCATTTATCCACGAGATTAGGAAAGGGTCACCATTCCACATCAATGCGACACCACTCCCCCAATTAGATAAGTTTAAATGGATTAGAATAGGTGTTTCTAAAGATTTCGTAGTTTAATATGTTAGTTTTAATGGATTCCCAGTTTAGTTTTTATTGATTGATCTTATTGGGATTGACGTTTAGTGGCATAATTATGCTTCGTATCCTCATGGATCAAGTGTAGTCAACCCATACTAATCCATTGGTCACACAATCATATGAAGAAATTCAAATACAATTTATACTATAACTGAGAGTTATTATATATTTTGAAGGTGAACTTCATTACATTATTATTGTCTACGAAACAAAAGGCTTCTAAGACATTCATACTATCAATATAATTGCAAGTGGAGGATACATAAAAGTATCCAAATTCACCTAAGGTGTGACCAACCAATTGGGTTCTTACTATGTAAGTAACCAAAACGTTTTCATTACATTCATATTGTTTATGTGTGTTGGGCTTGTTGTTGCACAAAAATGTTGATATGTCAATGTCTGATACAAGCGTCAAATACGATGCATGGGAGGCGGTTAAACCATATCATGAATCACACAATCAACATTGACTGAGGGGTGGAAGCGCCAAGCTTCCAACAATATCCCCCCCATAGCACGACCATAGGATTCAAACCTGCGACCCAGATCTGATACCAATTATAATAAAACTCATCATCAAACCTGATAGTGTAGTTGAATTTCAACACAACAAGCAACCATTCCTCGACAGAACCCATGTGATGACTAATTTGAGATTCCCCCCTAAGGAATCTCATAAATTTCATGCTCAACTCCTTGGGAAGATTGTTCTTCTAGATGATTACTGTTGGTTTAATGCATACCTTCCAAATGCATCTAACTAGGAAAATTTCACACATCTCTCAGTAAAAATGAATTGGTCAGTCATACAAATTTGCAATCTCTATTTTTAGATTGTGATATTGAACGTCCATGCTCATTTTCTCCCATACACCAAAGACACAATCAAATAAATGAGCATAATTATGTTATTTGACATCACTGCACTTTGGCCTTTTTCTATCAATTCTCCTTAACATCTTTTCCTGCAACCTATATAGGAGACTCAATTCCTCTATCCAAGCAAGGACATTACATGGAAGATACAGGTGGTAGTTGGTCAACCAACTAGAGACACATGCTTTTGCATTACGCGACATCTTGTATAGTTGCATCAAAGAAATTATTAGCTTTCACATCTTGACCATACGAAGCAGAATTAGAACAAGTAGAATTAAATAACACAAAACCCACCATGTTTTCCACCCTGCCAATATGTGGTGCTTTTTTGTTTTTTTTTGAAATCAAGATCTGTAGATGATACCACTAGAAAGCTCTCAAAAAACCCACATCAAATATGCAGTATATTTTCTCCTTTGACCTCTGGAAGTAACCTCTATAAAAACATGACAACATTTCATGACAATTGGGAAACTTTGAAGTGTACCTTTCTCATTTGCAAAAAATGCTCTTCTCTCCATCATACATTGATGGCACCTTTCGACATCATGGAGCTCAGTGGATCAGATTGTGGGAGAGGTGGTGATGTGTGTTGGAGAGAAGATCTTGTTTTGCAAATATTGCAAAGTTTCTCCAAAGATGCCTAGTTGTCATGAAATATTGTCATGTTTTTATAGAGGTCTTATCTGAAGCTTGTATTGGGCATTGACAGGTCAACCTTTTCATGCAATGGCAAGGCCAACAATGTGTAATTGCAAGTTGGAAAACACTAGGTGTTATGAAACTTGCAACCCAAATACCATTTTAAAAACCTTAACAAGTAATGACCCAATTCGTTACTCACCCCTTAGGTGAATTTGGATAGTTTTATGTATCCTCCACCTACAACTCCACCCTGTGCTCTCAAACCTTCAACTTTCAACATGCAGAATGAAAGAACTCACAACATAGAGTGTTTTGCAGGTTGCTCGAGAGCGTGGAAGGGAGTTGTAGGCATTAAAAGGCCAAAGAAGATCGACCATTTTCCCTACCAAAACACATTTGGCACGTGGGAAGCTAGCTAGCAGGTATGTATATCTGTCAGAAATATAAGCCATTTTTCCATTCTACCTAGGGACTTTCAAGAATTGAACGGATATTCGTTCCAAAATGCGGTATTCATTGACAGGTTTCCAAGGGTTTTCCTTGCAAAAAGGGGTTTTCATTTGATATGTAGAGTTCATTATGTGCTTTTTTGTTGAGGTTTTTATAATTTTGCAATTTTAATGTCCAGTCCAGAAGTATCACAAATGAGGAAAATTTCCCAAATTGAGCTCATGTGTGACTAACCAATTCAGTTGTTACATGTTCAGCTTTGAATGTCCTCACATAGATACGACATTTGAAAACAAGTTGTCGTTTATCAACAACACTTAATGGCATGGAACAAGCTTCAAGGTAGACATTTAAACCTGCACAGCCTGTGTGATATAACATATTGCATTTGTCAACCTCCACATCACAACATACCCAAGCCCTTTTGGTTTTTAAGCCCGTATATGTAGGTGTGCATTACAAATAGTAAGAACACCAATTTCTTGCCATTATTGGAAATAATGAATAAACTTGTTGACAATGGTGAATGTTGTGTAGTGTAGGTTGGGAAACACAATGTGTTTTGAAGCCTGCCTTTACTTATACCCAAGCTTTGTCATGAAATGAAAATATACAAATGTATAGATGGGGTTTTATTTTATCAAATAGCATATTTCTCATTAAAGGGGGGCTCTATTAACCATCAATACATAGTGTACTTCATAGTACACACTTCATTCTATTTTGTAAAAATTCATGTTGGAAAACCCTAGGTGTTAAGAAACAAGCAACCCAAATAGTGTTGTAAAACCCTCTGCAACCTAATTGGTTAGTACCCCTCACCTTGATTTGATCAGTTTTCTCCTCCAACTCCTCCACGTGCACTCCAACCTTCAGTTTTCAATGTGCAGACTGGAAATGTAGAGTATTTTCACCCTTCTTTCTCCAAACCAAAAATGCACACGTTAGTCCACCTC
Source organism: Sequoia sempervirens (assembly GCA_007258455.2). Taxonomy (NCBI): domain Eukaryota; kingdom Viridiplantae; phylum Streptophyta; class Pinopsida; order Cupressales; family Cupressaceae; genus Sequoia; species Sequoia sempervirens. The sequence goes on from VDFB02000015.1 coordinate 31,537,579, forward strand.
CAATTCTCGCGCCAAAAAAAAAGCTCTGAAAATGACAACTTCTGGCGCAAGCCACGAGGCCCAGTTTTATCAGTTGGTAGGAGGTGAGAAAACTGATCTGATGACACCGTTAACTCTTCCCTACCATTTTCCTAACATTTGGTCCCCTTTGTTTGTTTCGTCACTTTTATCCCCCGTCTAGCAGGCCCCACACTATGTTGTCTCACCATGTTATGTATGTTTCTATGTATATTTTTATGTGTGTTTTTATGTATGGTTTTATGTGTTTTTGTATGTACATAGTGTGTCTTTTTGGCATAAGCGTCTACACAATTGACAACACATTGTGTTTCTAAAGCTCCAAAATGGGCAACAAGGAAAACTCATATTTGTAAAGAGGCTTCTACATTGCAAAACACATTGTGTTTACATAAATTTTGCATTGTGTTTACAAAACAACAATTCCATTATAAAATTTGGGAAGCCTAATGGCCATTTTTGTGTTATTATGGCCTCACCTTTGCATTTTGTATGGTATATTATACTGAGTAAAAACAATTACAATAACAATGTTCCTTAATCCCAACCTTATGAAACCCAACTATGCAACGATGCTTCACAACTGAACAAAGGTACATGACTTAAATGGAGAAATACCCTAATGTAAAATCATAAATATTATGTTCTTTTGTACATGTATCTAATCTAATTACCAAGGATCCAAAGGCTCCTGTTCTATTTTGGGAGATAAATCATACCAATGTAGTGTTGGAGAAATCATCCTAAAATTAACACAAATCAATTATGAGAAGGATAATTAAAAGGATGTAGTATCACCCTTCACTGATGCTTTAAGCATTTCCCGTGCAACACTCACACTTCAATGAGGAAACATGATTCGCATAAAATTTTGGGATATAATACGCACACAATAATGTAACATTTATTTTATTTAAATTAAACTGCAAATTGTTTGCATTCCCCACACTAAGCATCTCATCTATATATAAATCAAAACTTTTAAATGCAAAATAAAGTTTGGAAATTGAACTTTCCAATACACTTGCAATTCAAGCTATGATAGCTTCTAGAATCACTTGCATTTAGTGCAGAAGCTTCACATCTCCTGAAGCGTCCTTCTTAATCCACCTACCCTTGTTTTGTTCAAATTTGTTTCCTCACCTATATCAACCACTTGGAAGAAAGCCAAGTGTTAGCAATAGATTAAATTGGAAAATTAAAGACATTTAGTGCTACAAAGAATTCACTTTATTACAAACTTCACCAATATTGGATTATATGTTGTACTGACTGCAACATGCCAGCTTGTACAGATAATAAACAAACATATTAAATTGTACAATGGGAATTTAATTTCTAATTTAACCTATCACTAACACTAGTAATATATATCATCAATTATATCTACCATTTTTCCATTTTATTGGAATTGTGAAGCACTGAACGTTCATTCAGATATATCTAAAACTCATCTCTCCTGGCATATGAAAGAGGTCATAACTAGCATAATCAATAAGGGAAAATAAGACTACCACTGTCAGACTTATGTTTATATCATTACCTGTACAGACAACTGGGTAAGTGCAAGAAGTTGAGTCCACTTCTAGTGGAAGTGTCATTTTTTAGCTTCAAAATAGGTAGTCATTCATTTTTTAGAATAGGTACCCATTTTAAAGTAGGTACTCATTCCAAAAGGTTTGAAAATCACAATCCATGTTTCTCATTTGGATTTAGGCTTAGAAAAGTCATGGTAACCCAACCCTTAGCCTTAAGTCCCTACAAGTACAAGGTCATGACAATATCGAGAGAAAAAATAGACTACGCCAATATGGTTGACAAAAATTCTTTTAGAATTATTTTATGAAATTAAAACCCATTTTATATGAGATTGTGTTGATTATAAATATGTAATTTTTTCCAATTGGATTATTCTTTTTATTTTTCAATTATTTTTTTATGAAACGGGTCCATAAACTTGAATTATCAGGGTTTTTTAGTATTTTAATAACTTTTTATTAAAATAGTTTTTTGAAAAACAATGTTACGAAAGCGTACTTTAGACAATTCTTTTCAATTTGAAAAAATAATAATCAAAAAATGATAATTTTAAGTCATCTTATGCATGACATACACGATGATTTTTCAAAACACCAAATATGGCCAATAAAAAATTACAAAAAATAGGGAAAGATTGATTAAGTGAGTTACAAATCTTTTCCCAAAAGGATTTAGAAAAAACATGATTATTTAGGTCAAAATATGGATGGCGTACACATGCATGGTATAGTACAAAAAAAGTGACTTTTAAATAGTGGTTTTTAGAAACGTCTATTGAAAATAAATTTGTATCATCTAGGTATTAAAATAAATTACATATTTGGAAACTATACTTCGAGTACTAAATTTTATGATTAGTGAATTTTTCCAAGATTCCATCTCTAAGTCCTTCAAATTTTAAGGTCAAATGTGACAAATTCTGAAAATGAGGGAAAACACTTCCACTTTTTGGCCAAAAAGTGTACTCAACTTCTTGCCAGCACCCAACTGAAAAAATACAAATTATTGCAAGACACATTAGTTTCAAATCACAGTGTGCATTGGTTATGCAAGAATAAAGGTTAAGAAGTAAATGAAAACCTTGGTGATCACCTTGATTGACCAAAAAATAGCAGGTGATCACATTAGTTAAATATGATAATGCACAAAATAATTACAGGTTGGAAAACACTCTATGTTTCATTCTCCATGCTCAAACCTAAAGGGTGAAGAGCACAGGGAGGGATTGTAGGTGGGGAATACACAAAACATATCAAATTGAAGTGAGGGGTGACTAAGCAATTCGGTTGCTACTTGTAAAGGGTTTTTAGAACAGTATGTGGGTTGCAAGTTTTATAACACCCAGTGTTTTCCAACCTGGAGTTTTAGAAAACAGTATGAATGTAATCAAATCCTTTTCTGATCAACGCAATAACAACCCAATTGGTTTGTCACCCCTCTGCTCAATTTGATTAAACACCCAGTGTTTTCTGACATGCAGTGATATATAGACAGTAAGAATGTAATGAAAAAGTTTTGTTTAGTACACAGTAAAAATGTAATGGGATGCAGCTAATCTCTCGACAAAATGCACCTATGTACATACAAAAATGCATAAAACCATACATAAAAACATACATAGAAACATACATAACCTGATGAGACGATATAGTGTGGGGCCCGCCAAATGGGGGATAAAACTAACGAAACTGGCGAACAAGAGCAAACGTTAGGGAAATGGTAGCAAGGAGATAATAGTGCCTTCAGGTTAGTTTTCCCACCTCCTACTGACCAATAAAACTAAGCCATGTGGCTTGCGTGAGCACAGGGAGGATTTGCAGGAAGGGAATACAAAAAACATACCAAAATGAGGTGAGGGGTGACTAAGCAGTTGGGTTGCTACTTGTAAAGGGTTTTAGAATGCTATGTGGGTTGTAGGTTTTATAACACTCAATGTTTTCCAACCTAGAATTTTAGAAAACAATATGAATGTAATCAAAACCTTTTATGATTAACGTCGTAACAACCCAATTGGTTTGTCACCCCTCACCTCAATTTGTTTAGACACCCAGTGTTTTCCAACATGTAGTTATATATAGACTGTATGAACATAATGAAAAAGATTTTTTTAGTACAAAATAACAATGTAATGAAGTTCACCTTTGAAATTTATGAAGACCACATTGAATGAGATAGATAAAAGATAATGTATTGAGTGAAGAGATTCTCCCTACTGTTGAGAAGTTGAGGAAGGTACATGTGCAGTATGTGCAATGGGAAAATGGTAATGTAGAGCTCGAGTAGCTGGTAGTAGAAAGTATGTAATTGAAAAGGAATCTACTCTAAAACACTTGAACATAAGCAAACTAAAGTGAATGAGATATATAATGTATTGACTTGAGAGATTGTTCCTCCTCTTCAAAAGTTGACGAAGGAGCATGTGCACTATGTGAAATGGGAAAATGGCAATGTTGAACCGGAGGTAGCAAGTACTAGAATGCATGGAATGAAAAAGGAATCTTCTCTAAAAACACTTGAAAAGAAGCAAAGCAGTTGAAAAAGGAATCTCCTCTAAAAACACTTGAATACATTTAAACAAGGAGATTCAAATAACTGAAAACCCACATTGTGTTTTCCAAATTATAATTATTTTGTGCACTTTTTTCTTCAATCATGCAAAATTTAAATGCAATTTTTACTCAATTTAAAATTCCTTATAAATCTTGAGGGGACCTTTCAATACATTCACACTATCCAAATTACAAAAGTTTTTCAAGACATTCATTCCATGTTGCAAAACCCTAGGTGTTAAGAAGAAAACTACATTCATCCTGTCTAAACAACAAAAGGTTTTGAGGACATTCATACTACTTTGTAAAATTCCATGTTGCAAAACCCTAGGTGTTAAGAAGCACACTACATTCGTGATGTCTAAACAACAAAATGTTTTCAAGCCATTCATACTATTCTGTAAAATTCCATGTTGCAAAACCTTGGGTGTTAAGAAGCAAGAAATCCACCATGAGACAACCCTTTACATTTAAACAAGGAGATTCAAATAACTGAAAATCCACATTGTGTTTTCCAAATTACAATTATTTTGTGCACTTTTTTTTTCAATCATGCAAAATTTAAATGCAATTTTTACTCAAATTAAAAGTCCTTATAAATTTTAAAGCCCGACCTTTTAATACATTTGCATTGTCTAAATTACAAAAGATTTTCAAGACATTCATTTTGTTTTGTAAAAAATCATGTTGGAAAACCCTAGGTGTTAAGAAACAAGCAACCCATATAGTGTTGTAAAACCCCCTACAACTGAGGGGAGACATTGTGTTTTCCAACACTGCAAATAATGTGAGCATTTTATTTGTTCCAATTAGATGAAGAAAGTGAAATGATATTTCGACTATAGTAAAGAGTTGTTCAAAAATTTGAAAGTGGACTTCATTACATTCTTGGAGCATAACAAAACAAAACTCTTCATAACAAATTAACTGACATGCGGCAGTGTGTTTTCCAACACTCGAAATAATGCGAGCATTTTATTTGGTCCAATTAGATGAAAAAAGGAAAATGCCATATTTACGTCACCAAAGTGTTGTTCTAAAATATGAAGGTGGACTTCATTATATTTTTGGAGCGTACGAAACAAAAACTTTTCATGAGGGAATAATTGAGAGGAGATAGTGTGTTTTCCAACACTACAAACAATGTGAGCATTTTATTTGGTCCAATCAAACGAGGAAAGTGAACTACCATTTCGACTGTACCAAAGAGTTGTTCAAAAAATTGAAAGTGAACTTCATTACATTCTTGGTCGTAACAAAACAAAAACTTTTCATGAGGGAATAACTAAGAGGAGGCAGTCTGTTTTCCAACACTACAAATAATGTGAGCATTATTTTTGTTCCAATTAGATGAAAAAAGTGAAATTCCATTTCGACTGTACCAAAGAGTTCAAAAATTTGAAAGTGGTCTTCATTACATTCTTGGAGCGTAACAAAACAAAACTTTTCATAACAAACTAACTGACATGGGATAGTGTGTTTTCCAACACTGCAAATAATGTAAGCATTTTATTTGTTCCAATCAGATGAAAAAGGGGAAATGCCATATTTACATCACCAAAGAGTTGTTCTAAAATTTGAAGGTGGACTTGATTACATTTTTGGAGCCTACAAAAAAAAAACTTTCTATGAATGAATAACTAGCATGGGACAGTGTGTTTTCCAACACTGCAAATAATGCGAGAATTTTATTTGTTCTGTCAATGGGAAAATGCCAATGCAGGACCGAAGGCAATAGGTACCAAAATGCATGGAATGAAAAAGGAATCTTCTATGAAACACTTGAAAAGAAGCATAGCAGAGTGACTAAGATGGATAATGTATTGACTGAAGAGATCCTTCATGCTCTTGAGAAGTCAAGGAACGTGGTCCATGTGTATTATATGCAATGGGAAAATAGCAATGCACAAGTGCACAAATTGAAGAGGTTTTGTATTGCACAATAATTTGTGTAGGTAAAGAAAGTGAGAGGTGATGCTATGGGTGGAGTTAAACAAGTAAATTCACATATTCTTGAACATAGGAATTCCATGAAACACATAGAATTGGAAATGGATGAAAAGAAGGTAGATACATGAAAGTCCTATGCAAATACTAGGGAGGTGTTAACAAGTAAGAGCAATGGGGATGAGGAAAAATGCATGGATGGTCAACTTGCAGATAAATAGGAACTAGTTGGAAGTGTTGAAACTGAAGTAACACAACACAAGACTACAGTTAACCACTTAGAAGAGGGATTAAGAGATAAGAAGAATATTTTATCGTCAAAAGAAAAGGAGATTAATTAATGATGTTGAGAGTTGTTGAGAGATTAGAAAATAAACATTTGCAAGAATCTGAAGGTGTTTAGAAGTTGAAATTTGATATCATGCACCTCAAGGCTCAATTATAAATGTTGAACTTACCAATAATGATCCTGTAAGGCATATTGAAACATCAAAACTGCAACATGTTGTTGCACAACTTATAAAAGTCTAAATTACATGAATGGTAAATATTGAATGTGCCTTTCATTACACTCTTGTTGTGTAATGCGAGCTCAGAAGGGAGTTGCAGGGATTCAGAGCCTGAAGCAGAGCAAAAATCCATTCAATTCTTCACAGTGCCTACTAGCTCGCTACCCGCACATGTCACATGTGTTATGGTATGGAGAATGGTTGCTCTGCTTCGGCCTTCGAACCCCTGCCACTCCCTTCCAAGCTTGCATGAATGTAGACAGTGTGTTTTCCAACACTACAAACAATGTGAGCATTTTATTTGTTCCAATCAGATGAAAAAAGAGAAATGCCATTTTGAATGTACGAAAGAGTTGTTCTAAAGTTTGAAGGTGGAATTCATTACATTTTTGGAGCGTACGAAACAAAAAAAAATCATGAGGAAACAACTGAGATGAGACAGTGTGTTTTCCAACACTACAAACAATGTGAGTATTTTATTTGTTCCAATTAGATGAAAAAAGGGAAATGTCATTTTGAGTGTACCAGAGAGTTGTTCTAAAAATTGAAGGTGGACTTCATTACATTTTTGGAGCGTACGAAACAAAAAATTTCATGAGGTAATAACTGAGAGGAGAGACATTGTATTTCCAACACTACAAACAATGTGAACATTTTATTTGTTCCAATCAGATGAAGAAAGGGAAATTCCATTTTGAGTGTACGAAAGAGTTGTTCTAAAATTTGAAGGTGGACTTCATTACATTTTTGGAGCATACGAAACAAAAAAAAATATGAGGAAACAATTGAGAGGAGATAGTGTGTTTCCCAACACTACAAACAATGTATAACAACAATGTGGGTTGCAGGTATCATAATACCTACTATTTTCCAATTTCATTACATTCTTACTATCTAATTCACAAAAGGTTCTCAAGACAATAAAAAAACATACCAAATTAAGGTGAGGAGTGACTTAGCATTTGGATTGTTACTTGTAAAGGATTTTAGAATAGTATGTGAGTTGCGGGTTTTATAACACCCAGTGTTTTCCAACCTAGAATTTTACATAACAGTTTGAATGTCTTGAAAAGATTTTGTTATTTAGACAGTATGAATTTAATGAAACACAACTTCAAAATTTATAACAAGTCTTACGTAGAGAAAAAATTGTGTTTCAATTTCTTAATATGATCCAAATATGCATGCACAGTATGATTGCAGGTTGGAAAATACGGTGGGAGGTGAGTACATAATTTATGAAACCTCCAGCCAACACAATGTTGTAAAACCCTCTACACACTGAGGGAAAATGAAAACCCTTGTTTTCCCATCAATGAAAACCCATCTTCCTAATGAATAATCATTCAATTCTTCACAGTCCCTAGGTAGAATGAAAAAATGGCATATATTTCTCACAGATATACATACCTACTAGCTAGTTTCCCACACCTGTCACATGCATTATGGTAGGAGAGAATAGTCGCTTTGCTTCAGACTCTGAACCCCTCCAAACCCTATAACCTTCAAAATGAGAATGCCAAAAATGGCTACGTTATGGGCTTTATGTGGTTTTCAAAATATATCATTTCATTGTAGACCCCACATTGTGTTTTCCATCCTCATTATATATTATGCATGGTTTCTGGTTTCTCTAAACGTTATTCAGTTATTTCACTCATATTTCCACAATGGGTTATCAGTTATTTCATTCGACTTCCTCTTAAAGTTTTGTATTGTGAGAACATTCAAATGGAAAAATTTCAAAACCAGTAGACAGGAGGAAACCAAAATTTAAAAACCCCTCAACACAAAAACAACTTTGCATTTCAAATGAAAACCCCTTTTCCCAAGGAAAACCCTTTGTTTTTTCGTCAATGAAAACCCATCTTCCCAACGAATAGTCGTTCATTTCTTCATAGTTCCTAGGAATTTAAATGGAAAATGACATATATTTCTGGTGAATATACATACTTTCTAGCTAGCTAGCTGCCCATGCTTGTCAAATGCGTTTTTGTATGGAGAGTGGCCACTCTACTTCAGCCTCTGAACGCCTGCAACTCCTTTTTGCACTCTCCAACAACTTGTAAAACGTGAATGTCAAAAATGGCGGCCAAAATGTCAATGGTCTGGGCTTGGGGGAAATGGTTTCTTACCAAGTTGAAAAATAAGATCTACTCTTGGGGGAATAAATTTATGCCCTTAGCTAGGAAGATTCAAGTTGTCAACCGCATATTTTTGGCTTCACATGTGTATTACTCATCATCTTGGTGCCTTCAAAAAAAGGCTATGAAGACCTTATCAAACTTATTAGACAATTTCTTTGGTCTAATTCAAATGGTGATGTTGGTTTTAAGTCAACTTTGTGGATGCAATGCATTCAACCTAAATCAAAAGGAGGGTTGGTGTTGTTAGATCCCAAAACCCAAGGCGTTTGTTTGGTTGCTAAATGGATAGTTAGAGTGGTGGTCGGGGATGAACCTTGGAAGATTTTGGTTTGTTATTGAATCACACAAGAACTGTTGTTAAAAAGAAATGGCAATCAGTTTGATGGATTGATAAAATATTGCTTGCTCCCTTTTTTCAACTTAAAGCTTCATTCCTTTTGTAGTCCATATGGAAGGCTTGGCAGCTCATTTGTAATTGTTTAAATTGGAAAGGTGCTTCTTTACAACATGGGTTCAGTTTTGGTGCATCATCCATTTGGTAGAATAAAATGATTCAATACCAAGGACAACCTCTTGTTTTTGCTTTTCTGAGACATGCACTCCACCTTTTTAATAAAGGGATTCAATAGGTTGGAGACTTGTGGGACTATAATGTGCTTGACTAAGCTGCTTGGAAAAGTATTAAGAATAAATTTAGTTTAAATAATAAGCTTCAAAGCTTTGTTATATTTGTGAGAGCTTTGGTTCCCATGGACCTTGTTATAAAACTATGTACTCCCTTGCACTGCAATGCCCTCAAAGATTGGTGGTGGTTGTCCAAAATCCAATTTGGTTATTTTCCTTTGGAAAAAATATACCTAAGTCTACTTCCTTCTTTGCATTTAAATCCAAGGCTTAATCAGAAATGGCAATGTAACTTCAAAGAAAAGACTTGGAGAAGACTAAGTGCATGGATATGGAGGTCAAAAGCTGGGGCTAATGCTCAAATTTTGGCTTGGAAAGTGTTACATTTTAAATTACATGTTAGTGATAGGTTGAGACTAATGTTGGTGCAGCCGGTTAAATGTCCTGTCGACCAATATAATGAAAGTCTGAAACACATATTTGGGACTATTCATGGACCAAAAGGAAATGGAATACTATCTTTAAATTTCTTCCAACAATTTTTGAGCATAAATTGAATTGGAAAAAAGCTTTATTAAGGTTTGACATGCAAAATAATGTTGTTGTAGATTCTATGAGACATGTGATTTTACTTAATATATCGAAAAGTAGATGCTTATCAATTTTTTCTAATCATAATTTTCACTAGGAAGTAGACATGCTAAATTTTTACTTTGGTATTATTTTCCAAATTGTTGTGTTGTGTTCTCAATTGCAAGGGGTGCCTAAAGAAAAGGTGAAAATCAACAAACACTTGGATAAGATAAAGTACCAGATACTTCAACTCTATGCAAAAGACTCCTTGTGTTCTATGCAGTTACAATGCATTTTCAAATTCAAAATTTAATGCAGTTGTTTACTGAGAGCTTTGACAGTTTTGTGAGGTGTTCCTTGCTCATTAGGGGTGGTTTTCTATGAAAGTCTATGTATGTATTATGTAGTGTTGTTGGTCATTAACATTATGTCAAGTTTGGTGATGTTCTTCGCCTAGTATGGGTTGATGTGTACCATTGATAGTGTTTGACTGGTTTTTGCAACCTTCAGGTTGCTCTTCCTCTTGTAAATATTTATTATTATTAATGCTTGGTTTCATTTTTTATTTTTTTGAAAAAAACCCTCTCCACATTGATTTTCACTTTTGACTTATCGCCCATTGATTTATAGTCTTGTTAGTATGATCATTACAATCAACCCTACATTATCATACCATTTTAGTTTTGATTCAAGTTGTGTATAGATTGAACTATTATGAAGATGCATGCAAAAGTAAATAATCAATCAACATGAAAGTAAATAACAACCATACTCATTAAAAAGATATAGATATGAATGATGATTCCACCCACACTCTGTGTAATGAAAGCTCTATGTTGAAACTTGCAAGAACAAATTTCTATGAGTAGCATATAATAGAAATCTAAAGTAGGAACTAAGATAATTGCTTAATAATATCAATAAGCTAAAAGGTAAATTAGAGAAAAAAAGAGAGGGAGACTTTGAAGAGACTCATGTGAAGAAAATACAACCCCTCAAACAAGATGAAAGTGACACAAAAAAATAAAATAATATCCTAAATTTCTTTTCTAAACTATGTTTAATAATTAACCTAAACTTTATAAAACTAGTAGCAGACCATGAAATTGACGGCTAGGAGTGTCACGTCACTTGCATGTCGCCACAACGCAGAAATATGAATTGGCATTATCAACTTAGATTTGCTTCGCCGCCTTTACAGTGGGAGACTTACTGCAATTTGCAGGATTTACTTGGCTTTAAATTAAGTCGGTGTGCTTGGTTTGGACTTAGAAAAGAATAATTGAATCTCACTTTGCATTTAGTGCGCCTTTCTCCATCAATTATTCCACGATTTGATTAAATTGTCTTGTCATGTAAGATGCGCGGACTGAAGTGTCTTGTCTGCAAAGAAGATATCGTTTAAATATAACTTAATTCCGCAAAGAAGATATTTAGGATTGCGATTTCTGTGCTTAAATTGGAGTCACAATGTCTGGTTGAATTTGCATTGCATTGATGGATAATTCAGATTCAGGCCATGCTGAACAGAAAAATACCAATACCGTTGAGACGCCTTCCCATTCTGTGGGATTTTTCAAGCTTTTTGCATTTGCAGATAAGTTTGATTGGATGCTCATGTTTGTTGGATCCCTCTCAGCAATTATTGCTGGTTTACCTCTTCCTTTTTGACATGCTTGTTCGGAGATGTATTTGATGCCCTTGGCGGCCAGGGAATCCCGGCGCACATACTTTTACATAAAATCACTGTGGTATGTAATTTATCCAAATACTGTTCTGTTATTTTGTTTTATTTTGATTGAACTGAACTACTGTTATTCTGTTTTCTTGTTTTATCGAGCTGTTTCGTATGAACTAAGTTTACGACTGGCTTTAACTATAAGTCTAAGCGGTGTAGCGGTCACTTAATCTGAACTCAAATTTCAAAAAATTCTGTCTGTCCTCTATGTCAGTTTATAGGCTTATAGTTTACTTAACACTTCAGCCATATTTGGCTCATTGAAACATCATGCTCAATTGCAATTAGGGGATCTAGTAGTTGAGTATCTTAACTTCGCGCTTCTTAAAATCTTATCTGGAAATTTCAAATCACTCCCAATTTTTTACAGCAGCTCATTTGTAAGGCCCCTGTTTATAACTAAGATTTCAAGGCCACATCATCAAATATGATGCCACATTAGCATATTTTTTGTCAAGGTGTCAAAAAAACTCAAAAAGAAAGTGAGACCAATACTTTGCATCTACATCATGTTTTATTGGGCACTGATGTGACATCACATGATTGGTTGTTTTTTAATCTAAAAATACATTTAATTGGGCACTGATGTGACATCACATGATTGGTTGCTTTTTAAATCTAAGGGTACATTTTATTGGTTGTTGCTGTGACATCACATGATTGGTTGCTTTTGAGATCTAAGGATACATTTCATTGGTTGTTGATGTCCCATGGGTAGTCATCATCAACACTAATAACTTTGAAGTCAACTATTTGTCCAATATTGTTAAAAATATTGGGCATTTTATAAACAAATGCTATCACAACTATTGGAACATGCTCAAGTAGTGGGCCCTTTCCCCTAAATAATAACAATATGTTGAGTTTTTACCAGTAAAATATAAACCAACCTTTTTGAATTGTTTTGTATTTAGCATACTTACCACAAGCGTGGATTAAGCTAGGCTGCCATATTTAACATCTCTCTTGCTTTAGAATGTCAATAGAATAAGGTAATTGTAAGGATGAGGTCTCATGGAGGGGGGCTTCCTCAAAATTTTAGTGGGTGTTGTTAAGATTTTTTAGGAATATTTTTAAGCTGGTGGTCTTATGATTTTAATAGTGTGATTCAGTTTAAAATTTTAAGCTCCAAAATTTAAGGAATGAGTTGCAGTGTTTTGATAAAAACTAATAAATAAATAAAAATTCTCTCATTTTGATTCTTTGATAGGAATTTAAAATTTTATATGATAGACAAGTGGTAGAAAAAATTCTTAAGCTGTAGGGGCAATTTCTAGCCCCACTTCAATTTCACCAACTAAAATTTGTAGTCCTAAAAGGTAGGGGCAGGAAAGATTCCAATTAATCCTCTAGCATAATTATTTTTTTCCCATGAGACCTCTAGCTCCATGAAAATAGATGCCCAAGCCCCCCCATGGGACCATACTGTAATGGTAGGTATTCTTAGGGTTGGGTCTCATGAAGGGGGGCTTCCTAAAAGATTTAAGTGGGTGTTGTTGAGATTTTTTAGAATTATTTTAAAGTGGGTGGTCCCATGAATTATATAGTGTAGTTTAAGATTAAAAATTTAAGCTTCTAAATTTATGGAAGCTGGTGGTCTCATGAATTTTGTTATTTTGCATATTCAATTTAAGAAAGCAAATAAATATAAAATAAAACAAAAATTAATTGATGAGAATTTAGAAACTTCATTATCATTGACAAGTGGTTGAAAAAAACCTAAGCCGATGGGGCAATTTTCAGCCTCACCTCATTTGCACCAGCTTAAATTTTCGAACTAAAATGTAGGGGCTATTATTGTTGAGGAAAAGATTCTAATTAATCTTGTAGCATTTTTTTTTTTGCTTCATGGGACCCCCTCTCTATAAAATCCGCCCCTAGGGCACTACAATTTTTTATTTATTTTTCATTCGCAACATCTACCAACTTAAATGATTGAGCATCTTCCATGAAGCTTAGTAGTGTTAACTTTAATACTTCTCCATTCCCATGGTGGCATCAACTCATTATTGCCAATTATATGCTTGCACAAAAAAGTGATATATTCCTAGACCTACGACCTAAGCCTCGAGGGTTCATGATGACCTTGCCTATGTATCCCCTCATGGGAAATCAGAGGCTTCGTAGTTCGCCCCACAATGATAGAGGGAGTTCAAACTCTCCTCTTGTATGAGATCTATTATCTCACCTTTAACCCATAACTATTAATTTAGTACTTAAAAGCTATCAACATAGTCAATTATAATATACTGATAATAATCTTGCCATCAAGTGTTGGGTCCATACCAAACATTACCAAGCATTAGTGTACAAACATTCATAATATCCACAAGGTGTCATTCATACCATAATCTCAAATAATATACATAATGGAAATCATGAGCATACCCCTATATACACAAGTTGATTAGCTCATACACAGTACAAGTACAACAATGACTAGATCATACACAGATCACAAGTATAACATTGACTAGATCATACACCGATCACAAGTATAACAATGACTGGATCATACATAGTTCACAAGTACAACGGTGATCAACTCATATGTACATCACAAGTACCATAATTATTATCTCATTCACATATCACAATTTCATTAACGATTGGATCCAACATATATTGCAAATACATATTGACAAGCTCTAACATACATCACATATACACAATGACAAGTTCCACCATACATCACGAATGTGCAATAACAAGCTCTAACATACATCATGAATACCTAGTGACGAGCTCCTACATGCATCACATGCACAGTGGCAAGCTCAACATTCATCACATACACCTAGTGATGAGCTCCAACATACATCACATCCATAATGGTTGATTAGCGCATCACACTGGCTAACACATCACAATGGCTAACACATGTCCATGATGCATCCCGGATAGAAAGAATATGAGTGCATTGTGCACTACACCGTGAATCCTATCCTTTCCCCAATCTTTTGCACCATTGGACAAATGGGAAGAGGATTCACTGAATTACATACTACACCGTGGGTCCATCCTCAACTCCACAAGGCTAGGTATACAGTCTAACAACTGGGAAGGGGATTTGGTGCATCTTATACTACACCGTGGGTCTTTCCACCATCCCAAGGGTTTCCCCAAGTAGTGAACCTACCAAACCTGGTGGATTCTGACTTCAATTGTCTATAGTCCACCGACAACAAGTCTGTCCACCTAGGAAGAAGTAGCTCCTGACATATACCACCTTTTAACCTTAGTGGTATTGTCAACTATCTTCTTCACAATCCTGAGTAACACTGGCCTCGGTCACTTCTATGCCCTCAATTACAGCCAATGAACCCCCTTGATACAATGATTAGCCTCGGATTACCGTTACTCACACAGATGGGTACCTGTGCAATCGTTACTGTATCTTAATCATAACCAGTGTAGCCGCTACCTTCACCTCTGTGAACCAGGTGAATGTTAACTAATCCCTAGCAGTAGCCCAGACATTGATCATTGGCGTGGTCCAATGACTGTTTGTCACTGCTCAACTATCCCGGAGGTTCATACTTGGGTGGGTCATACATAACATGAAACACAATCACAATTAACATATATACGAGCCTATACATAAAGACCTCTAGATGTGGAGTCAATTTTCACAACACATAAAGTCAGATGGAACCAACACGAGATGGACTTTTCCAAACTTATACATATATTCAATTACCAATTATATGTAGTTAAATCACTTACTTTATTCATTTACTATTCAAAACACATCATGCATTAAATACAAGTTATTAGATTCCCTTGACTCATTCATACCCATTTTAGCCTCAACTGAAGCTTATGGAGGAGGAAAGGTCCACCACTTAGGAATAACTCCAACCCTTGGAGTTCCCCTCCCCAAACCCTCCCCCTACAGACTTGAAGTCATAGGGGCATCCTTCGCCCAAGGACCTCCTACATTTCCGCTTCCAAATGGGTCAAAGTCACACATAGTTCTCCTTACAAGGCTTCTCTCAAGGAGCCTACACTTGGAATACCAATATTGAAACCCCCTAGTACAATTAATAAGGGTAATATGATTGTCCACCCAAGGGAGTTATTTAAGAATTAGCAATAATAATAATTTTCTTCCAACACATTGAGGTTCTATTCATCTTAAGATTATCTTACTCGAAATATACAAGTGGACTAGGTTTTGTCAAGAATATTGTTGTCTCGAATATATCTCCTCAAGCATGGAGATCCAACCATGACTAGGTACAAGGTTGTTAGGCAATCCTAACTCAATCTAACCTTAGGACTTTGATAAAGTGAATACGTCTCTATAAGTAGTCAAAAGTTTAAATATCGTTAAATATATAACAGTTATGTGGAAAACCTAAACATGGGTCCAAGTGGGGTTTCCAACCCATAATATGGTTCTATAAAATAAAATATCATAATCCTATAGAACATCCTTCTAGACCTCAAAATACATACAACAATAATTACATACTTGATCTACCCATGATCAATGTTTGAGTCATACTGGAGGCAAATGGGCCATACTATACCATTTATTTCATTATATGAAGATGGTATGAAACATGACTATTTATGAGATTACTCAAATAGTTCAATTCAACATGTTAAGACGACACATTACCAAGAACAAGGTTCTATAATAGCCTTTATATGTAATGGTCCCTATTATCATACACCTACATATTTAGCTAGGCACTAAAATACCACCCATCATAAACAACATATCTTGGACCATAGTGTCTTATAAGAGAAAATCCTCCAAATTGATTCTATACACAATAATTATGTAATGCATTATAGTCATTATAAAATAAGTTCAATATTGACTTTCTTATACTCTAGGGGTCAATAGATATTTTCTAATCATATTAAACATTTACCCTAATACCCAAATACCATGCCTTACCTTTGCATTAAGTAGGGAGGATAAAATCACATTAAAGGAATCATATTGCACATATTGCCACTACAATAGGATTTCTTAAATGGTCCATAATCACATGCATCTTGATATCTTCTCAATATGATTAACACTTTTAAATAGACTTATATAAAAATGACAAGGTCATCATTGCACCCTTTTCAACTTTATAATCATTACATGTTCTCTAGGGTATTCCCTTGACACAAAAGATGCCTTAAATATTAGTTTAAGTATAGATTAAATTTATAGACCAGCAAGGAATAAACACAATATATTGGCACTCAATGCATTTTTGTAGCCTCTAAATAGGTGTCAAGTAGACATAACTATATTAGTTGTTTAAAAGGCACATTATGAATTAACACCATTTGTGATGTTCAGGGTGTTTCTTAATAAGGTTAAGAGTCTCCCGATTTTACATCTGCCATATAGTTTATCATGCTTTTGACCAAAATATTTCACACTATTACTCAAATAGAGTTTTATTTGAATTTAAAACAAGATACCCACAACTTGAAGATACAATTAAATTAATCTCATACTTGTCGTTTCCTATCTCAATCCCAACCTTTTTCTAACAAGAATCCTTTTATTTCCACTCCCAAACTATATTACAACCAAGTATATCTTATACAATTAAGACCCAGGGTGAAGCGTAATTACACAATTTACCCGCCTTTCTTTCTCTATATACACTAAAACATACAAAGATGCATCCACTAATGATATGATGAAACATCAGTAAACATATGATCTCCTAATCAAATGCATTAAGAAAGGTCTCATAGACAAATTTTATTTGAAGCAATTTTTAGCCATTGACTTTATGAGACAATCAAATATGACATAGCAAAACTTCAATGAAACGGAGAGAGAATAACTCAAAATTAGTAGTATTTCAAGAAAGTAATTATGAAGGGATATACTTAGCTCTTGAATCAATGTGGAAGATATTTCTCCTAAAACCATTGAAATCTTCCTACCTCCTTTCCCTACATCCTCATCTTGACTGGCTTTTACTGCGAACTTCTTTGGAATTGTTGAAGGTAGTTTGAAATAGAGTATAAGCTTACTCCCTTCCCATGTTGTGAATAACCCCGTGTGACCCCCTTTATTTATGATACTTCATGCACTTATGTAGAGGTTGCTAACAAAGGTCTTGAGATTTTTTTCTTACATTTGTTAGTTTCTAGCATCTTTTCACAATTCCATTTTGTACCCATTATGCTAACGTTACCCCTGAAACCTCATTTCTTCGAGGCATATTGTCAAACACTTATCATGCATGCCTTAGCTAGATTGTGGCCTTGGTGTTGAGCCTGTTTAGGTCAAGCATTTCACGTACCTTATCTATGATTCCATATCTTGGATACATGTCTCTCAATTGATTACAGTTGTAACGATTAACAAAAATTCCTTCTCCTTTATGTTGCGATAGATGTCCATACCCTCTTCCAACGTCTCCATTTTGGCATAGGTGTGAGATGTGAGCAAGGCTTGTGGAATTTGGAGTTACATCTTCCAATTGCATTTTCTAGAAAGTTCCTCTTTTTCTTCTCTGCAAAATTCCTCTCCCTCTCCTATGCAAGTCCTCCATTGAGGTCTTGCCTTAAAATTGCCTCCCACAAATTTTCTAACTCCACACATTCCTCTGCTCTCTTCTCGTTTCCACACAATAATTTGTTTCTCCTTTTTTTTCTTTCTTTTCTTTTTTTCCTACACGTGCCCCTTCGTCTTTTCTTTCCCTACCTTTTTGTTTTCATTCTCTCTGCCTACATGATTTTTTTGATCTTCCCCTCTCATTTTCCTCCTATAGTGCATGTTTCCCCATGCCTTCTCACACTTGCCTCTATCCTAGACTTGAACGAGGAATTAAGGGGTCGTGAGGGTTTTTTTTAATCTGCTCTCCCTTCTTCCACAACCTACCTGCACTTACTCCACTCATGTGGGAAAGTGGACGAAAGTATGAGGGGATGAGTAGGGGGTTTCCATGCTTATTAATTGCATGATCTTGTTTGTTACCCACACCCACTCCTCATCAATGCACCTTGTCTCCTACCATCATCTTTCTTATTTTAGCCAATAGTTTAATTTTAATTTAATTTATTTTATTTTCTCATTAACCGCCTATGCCCATACAAAATGGTCCTTTGACGGGGATGTGACACTCTTCTTCAAAATAGATCATCAAGCCCCCATCATGAGATTGTACCCTTAGGGTAAGGTCCCATGGAGGGGGGCTTCCTTAAAAGTTTTAGTGGATGCTCCTAATACTTTTTTAGGAATATTTTAAATCTTTTGGTCCCATGGATTTAATAGTGTAGTTCTACTTAAAAGTTTAAACTCTGAAATTTAAGGAAGTTGGTGGTCTCATGAATTTAGTAGTGCAATTCTACATCATTTTCCCTCTCTTTTTTATTTTTGACAAGAGTCTAAATTACTAGATGTGTGACAAGTGGCAAAAAAACTCCTAAGCTAGTAGAGCAATTTCTAGCTGAAATATTTAGCCCTAAAAAATAGGGGCTGCTATTTTTCAGGAGAAGATTCCAATTAATCCTCTAGCATAATTAATTTTTCCCCATGAGACATCCTACTACATGAAAATAGAAGCCCAAACCCTCCCATAAGACCATACTCTTAGAGAAGGTTAAGGAAATATGTAAGCAAATATTGAAAAACTAAATGAAACTTGTTAAGAGTACTCTCATTTTGTTTTCAATTTATTAATTTCTTTTGCCAATGAATTAAATTCACAAGTATTTTAATTAAATTGAGGAGCACGTTATAAGTCTCCCGCTATGGTCCTATGGAAGGGGGATACATTTTTAAGTAGACGCTGCTCATAAAAAAGTAGGAACCCATTTAAAGTAAGGGATCTCATGGATTTTTTAAATTTCATTGTTTAAAAATTTTAAGTAAACGAAACAGATATGTAGAGGAGAAATCATAGCAGCTAAATAATAATAGTTAGAATTAAGAAAAAGATTCATATTAATTTTGTAGCTCTATTTTTTAATTTTACAGGACTGCCTGCCAAGTAAAAATAGAAAGTCCAAACCTCCTCCATAAGACCATTTTCTTAATGATGCAGTACAAAGACCAGGGGTCTATTGAAAGACTAACCTTAACCTTGCTTCATTTTCTCAAAATCTATGACCGGCCAAGCTAAATCTCTGTACAGCAGTACACTAATAAGAATGCACAAATATGAAATCGTTTGGATTCATTTAGGGGAGGGGATGTTTTTAATTTAGGGTTTTGGAAATAGCACTGTGATTTTTCACGAGAATGGGCGACGATGATAAAAATGCATTTCTGACACCTCTTGCAGGAGGGCGGCTTCGGCTGCCCGTTGAACGCATATGCATAAATGCTGAGCCCAATTTATCTACTCATTTCCGTTGTATACATCTGTTTATCTGTTTGCAAAGCTGTGGAACTCTTGTTGCCTTTGATTTTTCGCTCTGTTTCTGAAAGCAAGCTATGGCTTCTACAGCATGTGGATATGCTCTTTCTGGGTCACAGGCTTTATTTCCTTATATTTGATAGAACATACATTGTTTGAATGCTCAGATTGATCTCCCTAGTTAATATCTGATGTAGGCCCTAAGCCAATCAATTTGGGTGCTTGTGATTTTAAAGGGTTTCGAGTTTCTATGAAGGAAGTGTTTCTAATGTGAAGTGTCATAGAAGTAAATTCAATTATTTTTTTAAATTAAAAAAAAAGAATGCACAAATATATGTGGAAGATTTCAACATACATCCTAATTATTAAAATATTCAAAATTGAATCAACGTACCCTGTTGGAATTTGCAAGGGTAACGCACTTCGGGACTTCATCATACTCTGCTGCACATCTGACAGCATAAAAATAAAATTGTAAAAATAAAAATAGTTCAGTTGAATCGTCATTATTAGCCATTGGCTATCTGCCTAGAACTATTCTACAAGTTCGACCATCTCTTACAAGTCATTTCAATGTTTATTACATCTCTCGGGCCCCTCTGTGTCCTTCCCCTTTACTCACTTAAGACTGATTTGTATCTTTTTTTTTGAACTCTGTGACCTCACTTAATTTCCATGGATGCAAACGGCTGAGAGCAATTTCTTTCTAAATCTTGTTTTTGCCTGATTCTTCAACAGTGCCAACTCTTTCACGTCCCGCTCTCTGTAGTCTGTCCTAGGTCCGCCTTTGATGTTTAAGATTGATTTCTTCATGCCTGAACTACCTCTCCCCAACCGTCATTTAACTGCTGGTGGTTTTCCCTTAAAACTGAGCAAAGAAGCCTCCTTTTCTTCCCTCCCAAAAAGTCTCCCAGTCAAAGGAAAAACCCATTTTTACTTAAATGAAATGCCGCAGTCACGTCCAAAATTTCAGGGGAACTCGACTGCAATTAATTTATACCCCCTTTTCTCCCCTAATATATGACTTCTGACTGTCACATCTTCCAGTTTGAATGATAGATTCTTAAGGAGGATTAATGGAATTCCTTGGATCTCTATAATGGCTGTGAATGCTCCTTGGAATTGTGGAAATCAGTTTAATTGCATGTGAATGAAATGTTTGACAAAAAGTCAAGACCTGAAGCAGAACAACAAAAACAAAGAGATTATAAATAAATTTTTTATTATTATTTATTTTCTTTTTGTGTGATGGAGATTGCTAAAGAACCAAGGATTCTCCTGCATCATACACATCTGGTAGGAATTTTGTGAGCATAGTGCTTACAAACATAGGCAGAGTGGTAGAACTACTCTTTTAGCCACCTGCCATGGCCATGGTGTTCTTTTCCACCATATCAAGTACTTCTTGGTTTGTGATCACTTTTGTCTCCTTCCTTTCCAACTCACCTCTCTGTCATGTAATCTTTCCTTTGGATATAACAACCCACTAGCTACCCTTCTCTTAGTTATGACTATCCTCCTCTTTTTCGATTTTGTTGAGGTGAA
The DNA here is from genome assembly GCA_007258455.2 of Sequoia sempervirens. Taxonomy (NCBI): domain Eukaryota; kingdom Viridiplantae; phylum Streptophyta; class Pinopsida; order Cupressales; family Cupressaceae; genus Sequoia; species Sequoia sempervirens. Next base: position 31,559,104 of record VDFB02000015.1, read on the forward strand.
TTTCTCAACTATATCTGTCCATTCCCAATGAATATCTTCCTCCTCTTTTGCATCCTGCATACCAACAGTCTCATCACACCTTAGGATTTCCAAATGTTTTCCTATTACCTCCATTACTAAACTTAGAAGAACCTCCATGTCCTCCTCGATACCACTTTCATTGCAATGCCAAGTAACTCCTCGACTTCTGCTGAAATAAATCTCCTTCGCACATTTCAGTCTTCATGGTTTTGGCGAAAATATCACCCAACTCACTCTAGAAGGCTTCTTTTGCTTGGTCAAACACTTCTATACCCGGACTTTCATGTTCTTTCTCTTCACTGCACGCAGCCATGTCATACACTTCAATCTCTTCCTGGTCATCCTTAGCACATTTATACCCTCTTTTCTCGTTGCTGCAATATGAGAAAGTTCTGACTTTGCTTCTATTTTCTCTTTCGTAAATGCTTTCTCCATTAGCTTCTCAATTTCCATTGTCTTCTCATCCAATATGAAGCTCTCTTCACTTTTATCTTCTTCGTCATATATGGGCCCCTCATAGGCCACTTTCACAACTTCCAATCTGCTTCTCTCATAAGCTCCTCCGCTTCATTCTTGTCTAAGGAAATACCCTCTTCTCCTCTACCTGCTTCATCCTTTTCATTTTCTTCCCTCGGGAGAACTTTTGCTTTTGAAATTAAGCCACTCCATAACTACTTGTCATTTTCTTGCTCAAGTGGGGCTGCTCCCAACCTTTATCTTCTCCATTGTAGTATCTAAACCTTCCCTTTCCTTAGGATCTGCTAATACATCATCATCTTCCTCTAATTGCTGATCTTCTTCTTCTACTACCTCCCTTGCAATATCAATATCAATTTCTATATTTTCTAAAGTGGCTTTTACAAACATCTTTTGTAGCTCTTAAATATTTGGCATGGGTGGTATAGAACCACTCATCTTCTTCCTTCTGCTTACCTTAGCTTCCACTTGAGCTTGTGTTACCCTTGACGCAGCTTTCAACTCAGTCACTTGGGCTTTATGCTTCTCATACATCTCACATACTTTTCAAACACCTATCCCATTGTTGCAATCTTCCCATTGCAATTTTGCGAAAGATATATTTCTCTCTAGACCACTCTTGGTCCTTTCTCACTTCTTGTTCTTTATCCAGCTATACAAGATGAAGAATAACTCTCTTCTACCCACTGTTTCCTCAATAGAGGATATAAGATGGCCTCTATTTGGACCTTTAGTTGTCTAATAACTCTCTTGTTGGAGAACTCTTCTCTGTATATAAGATCTTCTATCTAACTCTCTTGCTGGAATACGTCTTCTTTCATGCTAAACCTGACTTTCTTTCCCTCTACCCACCTTTCACTGGTGGAGAACAAGCTTCTCTTTCTTGTTTCTCCTAACCCTGCCCACCTACAATAGTGGAGAGCAATTTTCCATCCTTCATTTGCTGGCTTATTGCTGCAATTTCTTCCTTTTCCACTTTCATTGGCTTCTCTCTTTCACTTTCTTCTATTTCTTAGAGCTGTAATGAGCTCTGATGTCAAACTGATGCAGATCCAAGGACAAGGGGGTCTGTCAAAAGACTAACTTAAACTTCCAGCAATTACTCAAAGTCTTATACCAGCCTCAAGCTAGATCTCTGCACAACAGTACACTAATAAGAATGTAGAAATATCTTTGGAATGCTTCAACACACAACATTCATTGGAAACACCTAAAAATGCATCAAGCACAACCTGTTTGGATTTGCAACAGTAACACACATCAGGACACCGACAGACTCTGCTGTATATTTTACAACATTAAAAATAAAAACAAAAACTTGAGTTGAGTGATTATTCTTAGCCGTTGGTTATCCACCTAGAACTATTCTACATGTTCTACCATCTCTTACAAGGCATCTCAATTCTTAATAGACCTCTCAGTCATTCACCTTTAGTAATTTAAAAATTAAAACTGATTTCTGTGTTTTTTTTAAGGATACCAAAGTTTTGGTGGAGGAAGATAATTTCTTTAAGAGGAAACTTCTTGAAGCCATCCTTATTAAAGACCACCCCACCAATCTCAATCGTGATGAAGGATAGCATCTCAACCCATCCTGACACCTTTTATTAATTTCCTCCCAGAGACATTCCCATCCCTCACGATTCATCTCTCTCCCCCTCCTTCCTCCCTTCCCGCTTTCTCTCTAACCTCATTTCCTCTCACCCCATGTTCTCCCAAACCCCTCCCTTCCCTTTTGTTTCCTCCCCCTCCTTGAATCCTTCTTTTGCCCTCTCCATCCCCTCCTACCCTCTCCTTCCTATCTTAGTTTCCTCCCCCTTTCTTGCATCATCTGTCTTATCCCGCACCCCTTTATTTATTTTGTTCCTTTGTCCTTTTCGTCTCTTCCTCTTGTCAAACCTTCTTGTTATCTTTATCCTTTCTTGGTTCTCATCCTCCCTTCTTGTCCTTTGTTCCTTCTCACTTTTAGGTGCCTTTATATCTTTTTTGGTTATTTTTTGATCCATTGTGCTTCTTTCTTCCTTGTTAACTCTCCCTCCTTTCTCTTATTGTATGCGTTGTGACTCCCACTCTAATATTTTTAGTAGTACCATATCTTAGCCAAATTCTTTTTTGTTGGTTATATTGGATGTTATTGATTGAGTTCATTTATTTCTTTATTTTGTTTTATCTTCATATAAGTTAATGGTTTAATTTTGTATTTATTTATTTAAAATTTCAATATCTTAGTTATAATTAATTAGCATTTATAACATTTATAATAATTTAATTAATAACATTCAATATCTAATTATAATTTTATTTAACATTTATAACATTATTAATTAAATTATATAATTTAATTAATAATAATTAAATTAGAAGGATTGGAGTCCTTCTAATAATATTTAATAGATTGTTATACTTATGTTATAAATATTATAAAATAATAATATAAATAATTTGCTTATATAATAAATATTATTCATATCTTTATTTTATATATATATAAGTTATATCAATAATTAAATATGATTGTTTAATCTTTTCTTCTTATTGTTTAACCTATAAGGATAGATAAATGTTATTAATTTATCTATTCTTCTTTATAAATAAAATCCTTATATAATAATATAATAATTTAAATAATTTGTTTATATAATAAAATCCTTCTAATTTGCTTATATATTGAATGTTATTCATATCTTTATCATATATATATATAAGTTATATTAATAATTAAATGTTATTATTTAATCTATTCTTCTTATTTATCTATAAGAATATGTAAATGTTATTAATTTATCTTTTCTTCTTTATAAATAAAATCATTATATAATAAAAGTTATATCAATAATAATATATTATTATATTTATTATTATTTTAATCTCTTTTTTAGTTCCTTAATTCTTGGTTAATTTTTTGCATTTTTTCTTCATTTATCTTGTATCATTTTTATTGCATTTATTTTCTTCTTTATCTTTAATTATTTCAATTAGCTTGGTTATTTGGCATTTTGCTTGTTAATTAATGAATTATTTTTATTTTAAGTTCTAATAATTTTGCTTATTTCCTATAGCTTTGTCATTTTTTTTTTTACTTTTTCCCTTATAGACATAGTTAGTCTATATTTATTAACTAATTAATCATTTTTGTTTGTTAGTCATTTTTTGTTATCTTTGCATTTATTAAGCTTTTATTTTATTAGTCTTTTTTAATTTCCTGAGTTTTAATGAACTTTTTTCATAGTCTTTTAAATTGTCATTCTATTGCAATATAATAGTGTTCAATTATTCTTGTAATTTAGAAATAACATATTTATCCTATCTTTATCATATATCATGTCACCTTATTTCATAATTTTCTTATGTTCATTCTATTTATCTCGTTAATTACAATTTTATACCATTGAGTTATTTTTCAATTATATCATTATCATAATATTATTCTTATAATAAAATATTTATCCCATTAATTATGTCGTATTTCATTCTTCTAATTATTACACTTTAATTTCATTAATATTTTAGCTATTACTTTTCTCCCTTTTTCTTTTTACATTAAGTCTTCTTCTCTTTCTCTTTACTATTTTTCCTTCCTAGTTGTCTCTCCTACCTTCTCCAACCATCTCTCCCTCCATTCTTCATTTTCCAATCCTTACCTCACCTCTCCCTAAAGTCTTCTTAAAGATCATTTTTGCAATCCATTTCATTAATTTCCTCTTCCTAAAGATGAATCACTCAAAACATCCATACAAATAAATAAACACAATTGAATCCAATTTTTTTTGTCTAAATCTCATGGACTGTGGAGAAATCATTCCTACTAAGTATATGATTCCAAGTGTTTTAAGAATATGTTACAAGTTAATTGATATTCTCAGACATCTTGTTCAAGTTCAGAAATAGTTGATTTTCTAAATAGTTGATAAATTTTGATTGAATTTTGGTTAAGAGTAGATTGATATTTATAGATGTCTAGCACAAATTAGAAGTATTTGTTGAGTTTAATCACTTTAATTGCAATAAAATATTTAAGTTAACTGATATTCTTAAATGTTCTGCAGGTCATGCTAAAGTCTTTTTTTGTTGCCGGTGTTACTGGTATTGCACTTTTCACAGGTAAGAGGAGGCATTATTAAGATTTAGTGTGTCTTATGGTTATCGTCAGTCCATGTTCCTTATTTAGCTTGAGGCATGATTTTTTTCTGAACCGTATATTTCTGTCTGATATGATTTCAGATGTAGTATGTTGGAGGGTAACAGCAGAGAGACAGACAGCTAGAATGAGGCATGTGTATTTAAGCTCCCTGTTACACCAAGACATATCCTTCTTTGACACACAAATTTCGAGTGGGGAGATGATAGAAACCATATCTGCTGACATTCTAAATATTCGTGAAATCATTGGAACAAAGGTACGGTGGCTGAAGGGATCATTAGATTTTTGTTTAATTTTGAAAAAGAATAGAAGGGATTGGATTTTAAAGGTCCTTGAAGATCTACGAAACACAGCAAAAATTATTACGGATTTTGTACTTATAACAAAATGTAACAATAAACTATGTTGTTGAGCTCTGATTCTTTGCCCATCATTTCTTTTCTTTTAATAGAGAATGCAGAGTTTTGTTACAACCTTGCTTATACCTTGCCATTTTATGGACATTGATATGATGCTTTTTTCTGATGGAAATATATGCAGGCTGGTAAGATGTTCCAACTATGTGCAACATTTCTAAGTGGATTTGTGATAGCTTTTATAAGGGGATGGAGGCTTACTGTGGTGGTCGTAGCAGCATTGCCTTTTATTGTTGCAGCAGGTGCCATAGGACCAATTGTGTGCTCAAGAATTTCAAAGAAATTGAATGCCTCCGACACAGAAGTGGGAAATATTGTTGGCGAAGCTATTAGTGCTATTAGGACGGTAAGTATAAATAATCAACTTTTATACCCAAATGCACAAACCGTGAATCTCCCAACATCATTATTTATTGACAGTGTTGTCTGCAACTTACCTTTTATTATATATATATTTTTAGTCCATTACCTTTGTGTATCCTTTTCACATCTTTTTATTATATATATATATTAGTCCATTGTTATTTGTCATGGAATGGGAAAATAGAGAAAAAATGATGTTTTGTTATGCTTCAGTCACTATTTAAATAGCCGTTTGGTTGGCTTGTTCGACTATGATTTGATTAGCAATCTGTTATGCTAGAGCTATAGTTTGTCCTTGTTGCATAACTGGCTTACTGAAGACAGAAAGGCTGTATCTCTAGAAAAGCTTGCAGTGGGAATTTCAATGTACTATCTAGTTTCAAGTCTTAATACAGAAAAGAAGAGAAATCAATTTATAAATATTATGAATTTTAGCTAATTGTGGTTATTTTCTGGGAGGTAACACAGTCAGCCACGCCATTATTATATATAGAGCAAGTAAAGCAGATTATAGCCAGAAGCGATGTGGCATTCTTCTAATTTTCTTAACAAATTTGACAATGAACCAAATGTATTGAGATAGGTGTTGAGAATGTACACAGCATTTTTTGTTTTATATGAGTCTTGGTTGAGGAGGATAGGGAATGAAGTATGAATAACGCTTTTAGATCAGATGAGCCACTAAAGGTGGAACCTGAATATTGTTCTGCAGGCCAGAAAGTCTTTGTAGATCAAATTTATATCTTCTTCATAATACAAAAATCATATGTCTGTACTAAAATGAATTCCAATTCCACCCCTTTAGTTAGCCATCACATTTCACCTGTAAACCTTTTTTCTCTTTTCTTCCACTTCAGTTGCACTTTTAACAGGAACCTTCCCATTCCAGGTTGCATCCTTTGGTGGTGAAAAGAAAGTTGTAGATTCCTCTAGAACAGCTATGACAAAGTTATATGGAGTTTCTCTTCAACTTGGTATGGCATCTGGATTTGGTCATGGTTTATTGTTAGGTGGTACATGTAGTGTATATGCCTTCACTTTCTGGTATGGGGCATGGATCGTAATTCACAACGGCTATTCTGGTGGAAAAGTTATTACAGTTCTATTTGCAGTTCTTGCAGGAGGCGGGTAAGGCTGGTAAATATGACATGTGATGTTATTGCTTATATTATTTATACTGGTGATTGCTACATGCTTCAAGAACATATGGTTCCAATGAATGAAACATTCTGCTCAACTAACAATGCTTGTGTTTTGTTCTATTAACATACTGCAAAAGAAAACTATGATGTTCTGTGACAATTTGTAAAGAACTTAATGGTTTTGCATTCTTTACTTGATTTGCAGGGCACTGGGTCAAGCTTTTCCGTGCTTTAATGCATTTACAGCTGCTAAAACTCAAGCAGCCAGGGTATTCAAGGTTATTGAATGTGTGCCTGAAATGGATAGAAGCAAGGAAAAGGGCGTAGTTCCTGAGGGTGTAATAGGCAATATTGAATTTCAAAATGTGTCATTCCGGTATCCTTCACGACCAGATGTGGAAATTCTGGAGAGCTTTTCCTTGGTAATTCAGCCTGGTGAGACTGTAGCCCTTGTTGGAGAGAGTGGGAGTGGTAAATCTACATTAGTCAGCTTACTTGAGAGATTCTATGACCCTCAGATAGGAAGTATTTTCTTGGACAGTGTAGAGATCAAGGACATTCAGATACAATGGCTGCGCCAGCAGATTGGACTGGTAAGCCAAGAGCCTGTTCTTTTTGGAGCTTCCATAAGGGACAACATAGGATTTGGCGAACACACAGCAACATTGGAAGAAATTCAGAAAGCGGCAAAGCTTGCAAATGTTAAAGAGTTTATAGAAAGCTTGCCAGAGGTAACAATCAGAACCTTACGCAGTAGGATGAAACTTTTATATCAACCTTTTGTAGTTAAAATTTAAATTGCAATGAAACATAAAACTTCATATCAATCTTCACTAGACACCCTGTAGGGACAAGTGACAAGAAAATTACACACAATTTGACCATAAAATTATCTAAATCCAAGTAGCAAAAAAACCCCAAATTGAGAAAAAATGTTTTCTCGTTTATCAATACCACAGTTTTTGCAGAGAGTCAAAGTTGACTCTTTTTCTCACTCTCTCTAACCGTAAGTGGACCCTAAACAAAAAAATTCAGTATGATGGAAGTTCCCCATGCATGGGGATGCTTTGGAAATTTTCTCTCTTTTTCTTCTCATTTTTCCATATTTGTTGTTGCTCAAGTGCATTTCACTGCATTCTTGACCCTCTCACATTTCATTAAATTATTAGTGCCTCTATAAATATGAAGGAAGGTCTATATGCATTTGGGATATATTCTTCAAAGGAATCTGCCAATTTATCCCATTCTTTCCCTATGTTTTGTGGCTCAACCACATTTCAGTTTTCTGACCTCTTGTATTTCTTGTTCTTACAAACATGGCTACTATGACCTAAATTATTAGTGTGTCTGTATTTCAGTTGCTTCGATGTATCTCTCCAGAATGCTTTGCTTTGATTACCTAGCTACACATATGTTTATTTTATATAAAATCACATTTTATATTAAGCACGTCTTAACTTGATGGCATTACACCTGAAATGTTTTTAATTTTGGCATCCTAACCAACACTCTTTAAGTGTGGTAGTACACAGACAGTATCCAGATATTCTCACTGAACTCACTTTACAACTTTTATCCACTTCATCAGTTGCTGGACAAACGCGAGTGTTAGAAATAGGAATACCAAACACTTTAAAAAGAACATCACCTGCTCCCCTTAGCCCAAGCTATTTTCTGGAAAACATTATTAGACTGTCTTGACGATGGTCTTCAAATTGGTGACTGGATATACGTGAGTGTTAGGAATATGAATATCAGATCACTAGGAATAAAATCACCTGCTGACTTTAGTCCCAAGCTATTATCTGGATGATATTATTAGACTGTATGAAGGACATTCTTCAAATTGGTAGCTTGAATGATACTTGTTATACTACTGCAAGATGATCAACATCGAATGGTACTCTTTTGGCTCATTAATTTGGCATGTATTAGTAAGACTTAAGTAAATGAGATGCTTTCATAGCTGTTGTCTATTTTTAGCTAGTTGTAGTTTAGCCCATTGATCTGTTATGCACATTTGATTTTTTCAGGGCTATGATACAATGGTGGGGGATCGAGGTGCCCAGCTTTCAGGAGGTCAGAAGCAGAGAATTGCAATAGCAAGAGCTATCCTGAAAAATCCACGCATCTTACTGCTGGATGAAGCAACAAGCGCTTTAGACTCTGGTTCAGAAAGAGCTGTTCAGGAAGCCCTGGAGCAAGTCATGGTGGAGAGGACTACTGTTGTGATTGCTCACAGACTCAGCACCATAAGAAATGCACACTCTATATGCGTTCTTAAGAAAGGAAAGCTGATAGAACAAGGTACTTCCTATTCAAATTCTATGGTCTAGAATTAGATTGAACTGTGCTTTTGAAAAGGCATAATCAGTGGTATGTGCCTACAGGCACCCATGCTGAGCTGATAAAGAGGAGAGATGGTGCATATACTCGAATGGTCAAGCAAAAAGAATTACAAGAAGAAGAAGAAACAGATGAATCTGAGAGTGATAGAGAGAATGTTGTTGAGGATCTTCATCAGGCTAATATTTTTGGCAGAAGTGGAAGTTTTATAGGAAGGAGTTCAAGGCATTCATCTTCTAGAAGTGAAAGTGGAAATATTAGCAGAGATGGAAGTTCTATAGAAAGGAATTCAAAACATTTGTCTTTTAAAAGTCTAAGTAGTATGGGTCTCACTGAGGAAGATAATTTTCAGAGTTTAGAAGTTTCCATGAACTTACATACCAATATGCAGAGGTCAATATTCAAGCTAGCTCCTCTCAACAGACAAGAACTTCCTGTGCTGTTGTTTGGGTCCTTGGCTGCAGGTGCAAGTGGCACCATCTTACCACTGTTTGGTCTCCTTTTAGCAAATGTGCTCAGCAGCTTCTATGAGACAAAATCTAAACTTAAGAAAGACAGTATTTTCTGGTCAGGCATGTTCTTGCTTTTAGCATTTGCAGCTTTAATCGTCAATCCAGTACAGATATCCTGCTTCACACACAGTGGCAGCAAGCTTGTTAATCATCTTCGCATAATGACTATTCGACATGTTATGCGACAGGAGATGGCATGGTTTGATAAGCATGAAACTTCCAGGTGAGATCTTATTCATGTTCAGGGAAGGCAAGTGCTGGTAATAGAAGTAGGATATAATAACAGAAGTAATATGTTAACAAATTTTTGATTCCCCTGCTTTCTATTGCGTTGGTAATGTGACTAGGAAGAGTACCTTAAGATGCAATGATCAAAATGGGGTTACCTATACTATCGATTCTTTGTAGGCTTTTATTCTTTCCCTCAGTTGACATGTATGTTTAATTTCATATCAACAGAATTTTTATAGATGCTATATACTTGGATGAAGTAAGAAAGAAATCAAACAGACAAAAACAATGCTGGAATCACAGAGTGGAATAGCAAATAAAATAAATTTTATAGGTAGACCATCATAACCTATTATCTATATTCCAAAATATGCTAAACCCATAAACCTCTTAGTTTCTTTCAACTTTTGTTTGAACTTCATTTTATCTTCTCAAACTATCATACGATTGAAAGTGCACTCTGTCCTCAAATGCTCACGCCTGAATTGGTTCAGTTTTAGGTTTGAGATAAATACACCACATTATTTTGTATATAGGAGTGTGTAAAAAAATATTATTCTAGTAAGGTTTAACATAAATACACCACATTCTCTTGTATTTTTATAATTACTTAAACAATGTGCATGCCCTATAGTGTCATCAATAGGCTGGCTGCTGGATAACTCTAATGAGAAGGCTGGATGATGTGCAACAAAGTAGAATATTGGAATATGTGTGACAAACAATTAAGAAAGGCCCTGACCATGATTCAAAAATATTAGAAATCTTCGATACCAATATATGACACAAAATATGATTCTTCTAATTTAAAATAACATACAAGTTTACATGACTCGGTTTATTTAGACTCAAGATAGAGAAACCTTGCAAAACTCCCTGTTACGAAGTACGAACACAAATGTGATGTATGGGTTGGCAAATGAACTGAAGGACTGTTGTTTTACAGTTCACTTACCTTGCATATTTTTATTGTTTGATTAATCTTAGTTAGCAGAAGAGTTGTCTTTATCTCTTGCCATTATAAATGAGAGCTCCCCTATGCTTTTGTTTTTAGTTATTAAAATTTGGCTTGCCCATGCCTTACACACTTATTTTTATATTGTTACAGGCTGTGATGTTAGTCCATTGATAAATTCCAGTCATCTTCTTCTCGATTTTTGTTCATAGACATTGCATCACTAACCAGTTTTGTTTGTTTATTTTTATTACGGCAGCGGCTTGATAAGTTCTAGACTCTCAACGCACTGTGCATCAATTAAAAGCCTGGTTAAAGACGGACCGTCTCTTATGGTACAAAATGCAGCTACCATAACTTCGGGGCTTTTTATTGCTTTTTTATCCAGCTGGCACATGGCTTTGGTGTTGATTACTCTGCTTGTTCTGATAGTGTTCCAATCATGGGGGCAACTGAAGATGGTAAAGAAATTCAGTGCCAAATCCCAGGTACTTTTGACCATAGCTGCTGATCATTATTTTCTTTATGCAAGGTTCCATAACCAGAAAAATAGTATGCATGTCTTTTTTCTGGCGTGGTATTACATACACAGGAGAGTGAGACCTGGATTGAGATTTGGGGCTCTAAGCCACTAAAGTTTGAGTGACACCCTCTCAACCAACCAATCCAGTCCAACTATCCATAATAATACCGATATTAATAGGCTTGATCCTGATCTTAACTGATGCAGATGGCAGAAGGTGAACCTGTGCGTGTGGCAATAGATGCACTGAGCAACATTCGCACCATAGCTTCATTCTGTGCTGAGGATCAGGTTCTTCAAATGCATGCTCAACAATGCAAGGAACCAATGAGTTGTGCGACTCAACTGGCTATCATTGATGGCCTTGGCTTTGGCGTTATAAATTTTATCGTGTTTGCTACTTATGGTTTCAGCTTCTGGGTGGGAGCTCAACTGGTTATCCATAGATTGACAAACCATACGCAAATATTCAGAGTACTATAATTCTTTCAATTCAAAGCATGTTAATAAAGATTTAAGGATTTATTAGTATTTCTATCAAACAATTAGCAGTTTGATAGAACCAAACTTCCCGTTGTTGCTATTATTAAATAAAAATGACCAGGAATAGTGTATAAAGTTAATATTCCCAACAGAACTTTTGGTGGAAGAAAAGGATTTTAAAAATTTCCTCAAGCAATCTTTTTGAACCTACTACCTATCAAAACTCTGAAACTTCGAATTGTTTGCATGCAACAGGTTTTCTTTGCTTTCACTTTGAGTGCAATTAGCATATCGGAGTCAGTTCAAATGTTACCGGACATCTCGAGGGTTAAATCGGCAGTGGATTCTTTGTTCTCCATAATAGAAAGAAAGTCCCAGATAGACCCAGAAGATTTCAAAGGCAAAACCTTGCATGAAATGAAGGGAGAGATAACATTCAAGCATGTGTATTTCAAATATCCAACAAGACCTCGTGTGCAGATTCTTGAAGATCTTAATTTGCACCTCGATCCTGGAAAGGTCAGCTCAATTGATCCTCAAATCCTGTCTTGATTATTTTAATACTGTTCTGAATTTGAATTCTTAATATCCTTGAAGCTAGATTGGTGTGTAGTGTTCTCAGAGTCTAAACGTATTTGAGTTTTTAACTTTTTTATTTTTTTAATTTACAAAAAAACCTACTTAATCATTCTTAAACTAAAATTGAAATAAAGGCACACAATCAAGAGTTTGATATTCAAGTTATCGAGGCACACAGTGTAAACGAACTGTTCACTGGACTAAAAGAGCAGGTGCATCAAATTTAATTTGTAACTTAGTAGCTGCTATAAGCTAGCAGAAAAAAATTATAAATTTTATTATAACTTCTTTTCTCCTTAGATCGTAAATGGTCTAGAATCTCAGCCCCAATAAAAATTCCTCTATTATCATCAACTTATTTGCTAACGGCAACAAGAGATTTTAAACCATCGGGCTGAGCTGTAATTTTTGTAAGAAAACTCAGGGCCTTCGTAAGGCGTATACTGACAAAATGCATGTGCTCCTATCTTGGAGGTACAAATTCGATCCAGTTGTGAAGGCAAGATATGCTCACAACTTATAGTCAAACTCTCACTCAATTTTTATGTCAAAATCATTGATCTCTATTTTTACAAACCCAAGTGTGAATAGTTCACTTAATATTCGTTGTGTATGAGGGTCACAGAGGTGAAGTATGAGAGACTTCCTACAAGTCACCCATCTTAGTTCTACTTTGATTCAAGCACATTTTAATCATAAAATTTCCTCCAAGATAAAAGCTCATTCAGCTTGCAACATTTGCAAAACTTTTGACAAGTGTTTTGCCTTATGAATCATTCATTATAGAGCCCTTTTAGTTTTAGCTCATCCATAACAAGGAGATATTTTCCATAGTGTGTTATATTATGATGTTTTATTAACATTCAACTATATAAGTTTAAACAATCCATATTTCATGAGAATGGTTCACGTGAACCTATTTTTCATGAGTATGAATGGTTCACTTAGCACTAATTGCATAGGGGTAATGTTCATAGAGGTAAAGTATCAAGACTTACTGGGAGCTCACACAGCCATGTCTTAAGTGCACTTAACCATGTGGTTTTGCTAAGCTAAAGACCACTTAGCTTGCTACCACATTTGTAAGACCATCAACAAATATTGTGCCTTATGAACTATTTATTATAGAGTCCTATTTAATTCATCCATTTACAAGTAGGAGGTATTTTTTGTAGTGTGTCAAATTGTGATATTTGATCAAAGATTCAACTATGTAGTTTTTAAGTCAAACTCAATGATCCATATTTAATGAATAGTGATTAACAAACCTATCTCTTATGAACATGAATGGTCCACTTAATATTCATTGCATCAAAAAAATTCTTATAATAGAACATGTCAAATAAATAATATTGAAAAAAAAAATCTAGTAATGTTTTGTAAACATGTTTAAATTATTGTGCATATCTAAACAAAAATTTATTTCCAAACCATCAAACCTTTCTGTTTTGTACTCTGTTTAAATATTATTTCCAAACCATCAAACCTTCCAAACACTGTTTTGTACTGGTGTTTAAATTATTGAAGGTAGCTTTTGATTTTGATTCTGTAAGTTTTTTTCGTACCTTTTGAATCAAATTCAAATATTTCTGTACCTTTTGAATCAAACTCCATAATCCATTATGGAAGAAAGCAAGACAAGACAAAAGAGAATTTATTGTTTCAATGGGCTAACATTCTGTTATGTTGATTTTAAGATTGCTAACATGCCCATCCTGTAATCAACAGAGTATAGCCCTGGTAGGAGAAAGCGGATGTGGCAAGTCGACAGTATTATCCCTACTGGAACGGTTCTACGATCCGAACAGGGGCGTAATCCTGCTGGACAAAACCGACATAAAAACCCTGCAACTGAAATGGCTTCGTCAGCAGATGGGTTTAGTAGGGCAGGAGCTCATTCTCTTCGACGAAACCATCCGAGAGAACATCGCCTACGGACGACAAGGAGAAGAAAGTGCTGTCTCTGAGGAAGAAATCGTAACCGCCGCCAAAATCTCCAACGCCCACAGTTTCATATCCAGCCTGCCGGACGGCTACAATACGCGGGTTGGAGAGCGAGGCATCCAGCTTTCCGGCGGACAGAAGCAGAGAATATCAATAGCGAGAGCCATGGTGAGAAACCCTCGGATACTTCTGCTGGACGAGGCCACCAGTTCTCTGGACGTTGAGTCAGAGCAGCTGGTGCAGGAGGCACTCAACAGGGCCATCGGTGGCAGGTCCACCATTATGGTAGCCCATCGCCTCTCCACCGTTCGAGGCGCAGATTCAATTGCTCTTATCAGAGGCGGCAAGGTAGTTGAACAGGGCACCCACAATCATCTCCTTTCCATGCCCAATGGCATTTATGCTGCCCTTGTCAAATCATCCTTGCCTTGATCTTATTATTACATCATAATAAGAATGTTTCCAACTCCCTATGGAAAACAGACAATAAGGGGGATTTCATTCTTCATCTTTCTGGGGTTTTTCTTATGAATGGCTGAAGAAAGACAAGGGAAGCGGCTATCCAGCCCTTAAAATGCACTTATGGAATGGATGCCGCTACCATCATAACTACAGTTCATTATTTTTTTAGCCACTTAACTCACCGTTCTCCATAGATGTCATAACTGTAATCAACGACCACTGTGTTCCAGTTAACTATTTTTTTTCATTTTTAACTTGTTTCAAAAGCTAAAAACAGTAACAAGAGAAATGAATCCCGTTACATTCTAATTTTCTGGTTTTTCCTATTTGTCATTACCTTTGAAAGTTCAAAAACTGTTGGCGATCTGATTGTATTTACAATTTATATTTACCAAATTTATTTGTATGTTTAATAATCTTTTAAAAAATGGTTTAGTTTTTTTTTAAAAATTAATCGAATTGTATTTGTGTTTACAATTTTTATTATGTTAACAAAATTGTAACACTGTCTTTAAATTATTCAGTAAAATTTTATATACTTATTTAAATTATTTTCATCTTTTAACAATTTTTTTATACTCTTAATTTAAATTATGTTGAGTGTTTATATTTTTTTATAAATTATTTATTTATTTAATAAAATATCACATTCTTATATAATTGTTTGTTCATTTAATAATCTTTTAAGAATTGTTTAAACTTAATGAACTTATAATTCTTTTAATTTAACATTTAGTGATTATACTTTTGTTAAAAATAATTTCTATTTTTAATAGTTTTTTTTAAAATGACATAAAATTCATTCTTATAAACCATTTTAATTTACTATTAAGTGTTTACACTCCTCTTTCAATTATTGTGTTATATATATTTTATTAAGAGCTTGTATCTATGTTTGAATTATTCATATGTATATGAAATAATTGAGTGCAATCTAAGCATGTATAATATTTAAAGATGTATCATCGTGTAAGATCATACACTAGAGATGAGTATCAAGACATAATGTTTTGTTGGCATATGGCTTCTAGTGTTGTCATTGATGGCAACCTAAGTCATTATTCTGATCTGCAGACGAGGATTTGTTCATATCGGCAGATAGTGTAAAGAACAAAGTTTTACCGGAAATGAAAATGAAGAACAGGGTATCCGGTTAGTATGTCGATTTGTATGCTTCACCAAATTATCATTTTGAGTTGTGGATCTTGGGGAAAGTTGTTAAGCATCTATTTTATCTTATTGTTAAGTTTTGTGATGTTGCATCAATCGGTGGTTAAGTTAGGAGATCTGGCAGAATGATTTTTTGTTTATTTGTTCATGAAGACCGACTTGATGTATGTAGTGTGTCGCGGATGTATAAGGAGTAATTGTTTAAATGTTTTTGTGTTTGAGCATTTTGTTTTGGGTCCTAGCCATGGTTTGGCCAACTTATATGGGTGCGCATTAAAGATTACTCATGATTTGAGCCGACATTTGAAAAGATATTTTCTATTCTATTGAAGTCAACATATAGAGATTGAATTCTTGGTAGCGGATATAAATATGAGGTCAGAAAATTCATTTGCATGGATGTATGTAAGCATGATTGTGAGATGGTAGTGTGTATGTGAATATCAGAAAAGCAGTTTAGAGATTTCCAATTGAGCAGAAGAGAATTGTTGTGAATTAAGGCAGAGCAAAGTAGGGCGAATTGCAGAATCAGACAGAAGGTCCAGAATTTGATATATGAGCTTCACCAAAACTGAAACTAGGCATTTGTAGATGCTACTTTCTCAGTTCAACTCTTTGTTGTAATCCAAACATATTGTAAGGCAGTGAGCCTTCTTGTTTTTTAGCAGTGAGCTCTAGGTAGTGTGCCTGAATGCATGTGCATTCCCCTTTTTCTTCATACTTTTAACAGAGTATAAATTGTGGATTAACCTCCACCGTGGTTTTTCCCTTAACAGAGTTTCTACATAAAAATCTTGGTGTTATGGTGTTTTGATTGTTTCCTTCATGTGCTTTCATCTTTACTTATGTTGAAATGTTGTAAATGGTTTAAGATCTAAATTGAAATTTAAATATTGTTGAACACTAATTCACCCCCCCTCTCAGTGTTCCTTGAGTCCAACAATTGGTATCAGAGCGTGGTTCCTCTGCAAAAGTTTAACAGCTTGAGGTGGATCTTGGAATGCAATGGACTCTAGTGGTCTTCAACAGCAGCTTTTGGTGGCACTTGATGATCTTGATCAATCTAAAGCAGAAGTTCTGGAATTAAAAGAAAATCTTGAGGATGCTAAAAAATTCATTCAATCATTGAAGGATAAAATCAACGAGTCAAGAGAAAAGAGGAACTATGTGATCAGTTGAAGCAGAAAGAAAGTAAAATCTTGGAAGATGTTCACCTGAATCAAACCTTAAAAGAAATAACTAAAGAATGTGAAAAGATTGTTAGAGACAATGTTGCTCTAAAGCTTGAAATGAAATCTATGGTGATGAGGCAAACTAAGGAGATTGAAGAAAGAAGGAAGAATGAGGAGAATTTGGCCCGGTCCTTAAAAGAAAGATCTGAAGAATGCAGCAGAGTTAATAGTGGAATCATTCAACTAGAGATTGAACTGCAACAATCCAGAAATAATGAATAAGAACTTGAAAGACAAATAGTTATTCTCAGAGATGAACTCACTACTGCAAATGAATACAAAGAGAAGTTTAAGATCAGATCTTCTAAGCTTGATGAACTGACTAAAAGACAAAGGGATGCAAATGACAAGCGAGGTCTTGGATATGAGAAGGGAGAAAGTTTCAGATCTGAACATAAGGATTCCAAACAAAGAAATCAGATGAACAAAGGCATAAGGTATCCAGTAAGACAACCCAATGCTCAAAAGTTTAATGGTCACTTCTTTTCTTGTAAAAACTTTGGTCATATGGCTTCTCAGTGTAGAAGTAAAATGAATTCAAATAGTCCATCATTTCTTGGTCAGTGTTTCAATTGCAATAAGTTTGGTCATAAGTCAATTGAATGTAGAAGTATGTATGTCAGTGTAAGAAATGTGAAATGCTACACATGTAGAAGATTTGGGCATGTTGCTAATCAATGCAGTTCAAGAGGAAATCAATGGAATGAGTGGTCTAGACAAAGAAATCATGTGTGTTACAACTACAATAGATTTGGTCACATTGCAAGATTTTGCAGGAACAAAAACATGGATAGAAGAGGTTCGACATACAAAGGCAGAATTTCACAGAAAGATGATAAAGGAAAAGGGAAAGTGACTGTGCAAGAGATAAGAGATCAAATGAGGAAAATATGGGTAAGGAAGAATGAATCTGATGAAGGAAATAAGCCCGCACCAGAAGCAGCTTCTGGTAATTCCTCTGGAAATTGATCTTAGGCCATTGGCCTAGGGGTTTTTCAAGAAAATTATGTGTCCCCATGTTGGTAGTTGGCACGGAAATGCAGGAAGTTGTCAGTAGTTGTGCTAATAGTTTACAAATGTATCGGTGATCACTTATGCAGAAGTTTGTGAAGTAGAAGGTCCGCAGATGAATTCTTCTTTTGTTGTTTGAGAAAACAGAGTATCCAGAACACCTAGGGAAAAATATTTAATGCGGTAAAAAGGGTTAGGTGTGCGAGTTATAAAAGGGTATTCGAAACCCTCATTTGTCACCTTGCATTGAAAAAGAATAGAAGGAGAGCTTCTGCAGCAGAATTTCAAAGGAGTAAAATCAATTCAACGACGAATTCATCAGGTATTTTAGTTGCTTGTAGAATTCTTACTTAATTTGGTGTTCAGTAGAAACTTGTTCGATACGGAAAGGAAAATGAAGCAAGTCAAAGGAATGGTGAATTTAGATGAATACAACAGTGAAAAGATTAGGGATGTGAGAAATATGTTGTTGGTCGATGAATTGAAATGGCTTGAAGGTGTGAAACACAAAAGTTTGGACATTTGGAGTGAGTTTCCCTATTTTGATAACACGGAAGTGGTTAGGTTTATCTTGAACAAATTGAATGATGACATTCTAACTCTAGATAAACCCTATCCCATGTTGAAAGAAGTAATTAAGAATCTAACCGGATTATGCAATGTTGGGGATATACCGAAAAAGAAGTTGATTCAAAACCCTAACCGGAGTAACTAGAGATCAAAGGGCTTTAATAATTTCGACGACCAAAGATCCGATAACAAGGTACATTGCGCATGGAATCTCATACAAAATCTTTTTTCAGAAATAGGGAAGGCGCAACTTCAGCAGGTGCAGTTTACATCTCTCATAAAATGATAATAGAGGATCATGATTTTGACCTGTGCGGATTGCTAAAAGATCAATTGATGGAAAATGTTCAACTAACAAAGGAGGCAGATTACCGCTTCAGGTTTGGTACCTTGGTCATATTTCTTGTGATGTATTTTCTAAATTGCTTGCCTCAAATCAATAACGTTGCATGGAAAGAGAATGAACCCATTTGTAAACAGATTTATGAACATTCTAATACTTTGGCAAACTGTAAGCATGAGTATGCAAATTTCTTTAAAGAATTGCTTGGGAAATTTGGAGCAATTAGCATTGCCATTCTGGTAAGAGCACTTGAAGGTGGATCCTCTTCCGGTGAGATGGAGAGGAAGAAGAAAAGAGCTCAAGAGATTGTTGATTACACTCCTTCGGCACACAAAACTTCAAAAATTGAAGGAAAAGGCAAAGATCTAGTGATTGTGGACATACCAGATGAAGAATTTGATGAGTACACTCCAAGGGAAGAACCAGAATCAATTGAACCAGATGTAGTTATAGCAAAAGGAAGCAAAGAAGAAGGTGTTTTATTCAAAGTAAAGATATTGCAACTTGTTCAGGAGAAAGATGGGATGCAAAAAATTGTTGACATATGGTCTAATAGACCCTCTTATGAGCAGGACCTGATCGAGAGCACACTAAGTACTTATTTTATGCATAATAATATTGGATTGGAAATTTTGCAGAATGTGTTTCCTGAAGAGATGATTGAGTGCATTAAGGAAGCCATGGTCTCTGAGTCCGAGGACGGAAAAGAGGGAGAAATAATTCTACATCTAAAGGAGCATTTTAGGCTATCTCTTACCAAATTAAAAAGGAAAATGAATGTCTTGAGACAATGCATAAATACAACCAATAACCTCTACAACTATTGTCTTCATTAGCCTCATAGAGTTGGGAAATACAAAGATAAGCTGGAGCAGATTGAATCTAAGTTGAACAAGATTGGTCATGATTATAACATGTTTCAAGATCAAGATGGCGCAGTCAAGAAAAGGATTCAAGAATTGCATTTTGAGAATACAAAAGTTATTTTCACCAGAAACAACCTTGTGGACACCTTTTGGAAAGTGAAGGATTTAACCAAATACAGATTGGAGCAATTGATTGAGGTTTTGAGGAAAGGAGAAAAATTAGAAGAGGCAATCACAATTCCAGAATCTCTCATCTGGATTATCAACCAAACATCTGAGAACAACAACTTGATCTTAATTATTGGGATTTCAGTAGAAGCTTGGAGAAAATTTCTTCCAGAAATGAAAGATAAGTACAAGATAATTTTATGACTCGAGTAGCAGGTGTATTTCTTCAAATTTTGATCCAATTTTTGAATTAGCAAAGGGGAGATCCAAAATATGTTTTTCATTGATTTCAAAGGGGGAGAGAGAGCAGTGAAAAATTCTTTACATTCTAAGGGGGAGTTGTGTTTTGAAATTTTGAAATTTTGAACTTTGGCAGCATAATCATATCGGTTCTAACACTTAGTCATTTTTCACTAAGTGTTGCCATCAATGCCAAAGGGGGAGATTGTTGGCATATGGCTTCTAGTATTGTCATTGATGAAAACCTAAGTCATTATTCCGATCCACAGACCAGGATTTTTTCATACCGACAGGCAATGTAAAGAACAAAGTTTTACTGGAAGTGAAAATGAAGAATAGGGTATCCGGTTAGTATGTCGATCTGTATGTTTCACCGGATTATCATTTTGAGTTGTGGATCTCAGGGAAAGTTGTTAAGTATCTATTTTATCTTATTGCTAAGTTTTGTGATGTTGCATCAATCGGTGGTTAAGTTAGGAGATCCGACAGAATGATTTTCTATTTATTTTTTCATGAAGTCCGACTTGATGTATGTAGTGTGCCGCGGATGTATAAGGAGTAATTGTTTAAATTTTTTTGTGTTTTAACATTTTATTTTGGGTCCTAGCCATGGTTTGGCCAACTTATATAGGTGCGCATTAAAGATTATTCATGATTTGAGCTGACATTTGAAAAGATATTTTCTATTCTATTGAAGCTGACATATAGCGATTGAATTCTTGGTAGCGGATATAAATATGAGGTCAGACAATTCATTTTGCATGGATGTATGTAAGCATGATTGCAAGATGGTAGTTTGTATGCGAATATCAGAAAAGCAGTTGAGATATTTCCAATTGAAAAGAAGAGGATTGTTGTGAATTAAGGCAGAGTAGAGCAACGTGAATTGTAGAATCAGACAAAAGGTCCAGAATTTGATATATGAGCTTGACCGGAACTGAAACCAGGCATTTGTAGATGCTACTTTCTCAGTTCAACTCTTTGTTGTAATCCAAACATATTGTAAGATAGTGAGCCTTCTTTTTTTTGAGTAGTGAGCTCTAGGCAGTGTTCCTGAATGCATGTGCATTCCCCTTTTTGTTCATACTTTTAACAGAGTATAAATTGTGGATTAACCTCCACCGTGGTTTTTCCCTTAACAAGGTTTCCACGTAAAAATCTTGGTGTTATGGTGTTTTGATTATTTCCTTCATGTGCTTGCATCTTTACTTTTGTTGAAATTTTGTAAATGGTTTAAGATCTGAATTGAAATTTAAATATTGTTGAACACTAATTCACCCCCCCTCTCAGTGTTCCTTGAGTCCAACATGTTCCCCCCTAATATGGGAAAATTATATTATAAGGATGGCTTGAAAGTATAGATAAGAATCATATAAGTATATAAAAATATAATTGAATGAAGAGATATTCGTGTAAACATAAATAAATATAAAATGGGCATGTGTAAAGATAATTCTTACTTACCTTAAAAAAATTAATATATATTTTTAAAAAACATTATATATTAAAAAAAGTCAAATAAAAAAATATATATCTAGGCGGGCACCCCTCCAGGTTGGCAAAGGGGTCGTGGCAGTTTATGCCACAATGACCGGTGTGAAGGGTGTTTGGGAGACGTCGTTGGTTGGCCATCTTGGAAAGAGGTTTGATGGGTTGTCTTGTCGTTGCAGTACGGGGGTAGATGGGGCAGTGTTGGCTCCCATTTCGAAGCTTAGTTTTTAGCGCATATCGCCTGAGGGATTTACTCTCCATGGCAAGGATTTGGCACATTTGGAGGCACTTTATTTGTTTTGAGTGTCGACAGCTTAGTGAATGTTGCTAGTATTTATGTTGGTTTGCTTCAAGGCCCGTGCAAGGCTCATTTTCATTTCTATTTTTCTTTCTGGTTGTGGAAGGTGGTTGTCTTCCTCTCGTTTGGGTGTGGATAGTGCTTTGGCATCGATGGCAAAGCGTTTGAGGTTTTTCATTGAAGTATCGGTGGATGGGTTGGTGAGATTTGGGGCGGACACTCCAATTTCCTTGCAGTCGTTGATGCGGAAAACTTCCTTCAGGGAAATTACGGATCAAAGGTTGAAGTGCATATTGCTCAACAATGATCCCCTGATCGTCATGGCTACCAAAATGATTCTGGGCTCTGAGCATTTGGAGAATAATGAGTATGGTAGGGACAATTTGCATGTCTCTTCACGTTTTCTGGCCTCCTTCCTAAATAATAAAGTTGCCAAGGTAGAGGAAAAAGTGGTGCTTGAGAAGATGTTTAGGAAAGATTTGGTGGTAGGGGTTGATGAAGTTCTATGTGTAGTGGTAGAAGGTAAGGGTATTTTGAGACCCTGCGACTTGGAGCTTCTTCAATGTTCGAACGGGGTTGTGAAGCTTTATCCATTTCTTCTAGACTTGAGTGGTCCAGCTCTCATGCAGCACAAGATGATTGCGGCGGTGGCGGTGGAGTATCTTAAGAAGTTTCTCGAGTTGATGGCGGCCGGTGGTATTGAATGGGCAAAGGATTTCAAGGCCTTTACAAGGGCCAATGGTTTTATGTAATTCTAGTTCTGGGTGGTTTTTTGGTTTATGTAGGATTTGTTTTTTTCCTGTGTTGAATTACAAGTGGTGCTTTGTTCATGGAATCGGCATATTAATGGCCATTTTGGTCTACCCAGGTTATAGTCGAGTGCAAAAGTTAGGTCGGTTGGGCTAGTTGATTTCATACTTGTGGGCCTTAGTTGGCTAGTTTTCTGGTAGGGTGGCTCTCTATGTATTTTGTTGGATGAAAATATTTTCCCTACGTTGCAGATGGTTGTAGCTATGTTAATATTAATTTTAATAAAATAGTCATCTTGCGTATCAAATATATCTCAACTTTTTATTACTATTAAAAATTAATATATATTTTTATAAAAGCATTATGTATTAAAAAATTGTCAAATTAATGTAATTATAACATAATCATTATTCAATTTTAAAAGGAATGATTAAATAAATGACACAATTTCATGATTTAAGCAAGGCCCTCCCACTAGTGATTAATTTTTTTAACAATTTTTCCTCCACTTCTAATTAGAGGTTGGAAAATTAAAATGCGATAAAGATTAAATTTATGATATATATAAAATATTTTAATTAATAACAAAAAATATATACTAAAATTATTAGTAGAAAAAATATATTATTATACCATTATTGTTTTTATTCATATTATATATTATAATATAACACTTTCATATATTCTTTTTGACAAATTTATATTTCAATGAATTAAATGTATTATTTTTATTTAAACATTATACAAAATTATAAACTTAGTTGTGTATACTAAGTTATCATTCTAAATTATGAAACTATAGTAGAGGAATTCTATGGAACTATAGAAGAGGAGGTGTTTTTAATTTTGATTAATTTTCTAGTGTTTAAATAATAAGATGCAAATTTTAATATATAAAATATTTAGAAAATAAATTGTCTTCAATCTAATTGACCCTTAAACTTTATCCAGTAGGGACTATTAATAGTGGCGGCGAAAAACATGAAGATAAGATTTAATAAATATCATCAATTTTATTTTGTAGTAGATAACAACATAAATTACATTCATATTAAAATTATTATCATAAAAATATTATAATAGATTAATCATGATTAGTTTTTGTCAGCTATTTTTAACTACAATCTAAATTCATATTAAAATGGCAATTAAAATTATTCTCACACATAACACATGAATTCAACATGCATTGTATAATAGAAGAGAATATTATCTTGATTTTTAACTAATTTTTATAATAAATTTATTTACTTTTTAGTGAAAATTACAAAGAAATTATTGATCAAATAATTCATGTTTATTTTGAACATTAAAATATAATAATAAAAAATTAGATAACTTTACTTTTGTGTAAATAATTTTATAATTATTTAAACATTTTTTAATTATATATATATATATATATATATATTTATCGTTAAATCACTGCTAAGGGGTAGCAACCTATATTGATCTCAAAAAGAGTGTTACATTGTCTTCCATTTTTTGCAGAAACCCCAAGACACAGACCAACCCCTATACCAAAATGACTTTTGGCCCTGTTTCTTAGATACAAAATGGCCATAGGCTCAATAATTATACCCCTACCAAAAACCATTACCCATGTCCAAAAACAAAGAGCAAACCCTATTATTTAACCGGAATGACACATGCCTTTATGGCTACCATGGACAAACTAACTCACATAGATAGACCTTTACAGAAAACTACCCAGCCTAGCCTTACTCTTTCATGCATCACCTTCAGCTTCATCCATTATCGAGCCCGCCTTACTCAATCCTCCTCATCGTTTGACACCACCCTCTTCTTGTAGGCCAGATAGTCCACCACCACTAGACAATTTGTGCCATAGTTCTGGTGAGTTGGTCCTTTCACCTTCTGTTTAGGGTCTTTTCCATCATTCAAAATCCACTCTTCTCTTGTGTCAAGGTCCCAGGAGGCGTCATCACCCGCAACTATCTCACCCGCTAGCCCTTCATCCTCCACATACTTCATGGCCCAACCACGAGGAGGGTATTCCATCGTTTTCGCCGCTCTGAGCAGGAAGAAGATACTTCTCTCTTTCATCTCATAATTTTGCAAACCTTATTGGGTCGATAGTTCTTATCAGTGGAAACTTCAACACCTCTCCACCATTCTGACGCATCATGTAGTAATTTTGCGACATTGGGATCATCAAGTAGCCATCAATGTTATCCAGGGCTACATTAATTTCACCCAACCATGCATGGATGAAGACCATCTGGGTCAATTTCTTGCCTCTCGCCTTGGATACGCCCACATGTATCAGCATTTCCAAAAACATGGCAGGAATATCTACATTCGCCCTGAATCTTTGGTATGCCTTAAGAAATTTTGGTCCCAACACCTTTTTGGTTGCCCAAAGAATCAGTGGATGGGAGGAAGCCTACAACCCTCTCAATCTTTTTCCAGTTATCTCTCCCACAAAGGATTGCTATTGCTTTTCAGTATTTAGAAACAGTGGAGTATCCATTATTCCTAGCTCAAACAACCCACTCAAGCATGCTATTGTCTAAGCACCTTACTTCTCCACTCTAAAATTGGTTGTTTCTCACTTTGCTTAAGTTATCGCCAACCTGGGCCTTTTAAAAAAAGATGGCCTTGCCTCATCATAATGACGATTTCAAAATTTGTGTCATTTGAAGCGTATCTGCAAAACCACCACCTTGCAAACGATATGAATTTGCTTATTTGTGTAAGGTCGTGCTTAACCCGTCATTTCTTTTGTCTTGGGACTTGCTATTATGTAATGCTCCTCGCCTTTTATTTATGACTTTTGTCTTGTAATTCTAGTCTACTTCGATTTAAGATTTCATTATATTACTTGCTTTCTTGATTGTTGGTTATTCTGGTATCTTTGGTGTCCTTCCTCCGATTTACGGCTTGAAAATCCCCCCATTCTGGCTAATTCCTATCACCCCATCTTTTTGCTTACGTGTTACCACCTAACGCCTTTTTTTCCAGCTCATCTACCTTGTTGTTTCCTTCTCGATATATGTGGCTTATTTGGAATGCCTCGAATTTACATGGAAATTGTTTGATGTATTGCAACAGATGATTTAACTTCCAATTTGGAGCATTGCCTCTTGGAATAGTGTTGATAGTGTGATCGGTAGCTCTAGACCTACACAAACATGAACAAACAACACAATGTTATTTAATTATACAAATCTAAACTAGCATTCCCCATGAGATTCATTTGAAGCATAATGAACAAGAAATCAAGTAAAAGCAATTTAAATCCTATTCCAATACTCAAACCCTCAACCCCATGGGAGAATTGGTGCTATTTTGATGTGGAAAATAGCCCTTTCCCAATTCCTTGCAAGCTTTGATGATGATCAATGGTGCTCCTTGATGAAATTTGCAATAACCTAGCTATGGTGATGAAAAACTATGAAAACTTGGACTAAGTATTGATGAATTTGCTCAAAACCTGTAGATAATCACCTTACATAAAGTTGTGGATCCAAAATTAGTAGAAGAGCTCTCCATTTATAGAAAAGGATGGAGGAATGAAAGATATGAAGAATGTGGGACTAAACATAATCCCATGGCATTGTGCCACTTTTCAACATGTTAGTGGAGAGAGGTGGAGCACATTTTGATCAATATGCAAATAAATGCAATTAGGTGGAAATTTGAAATTTCAAAGTTGGCTTATGGAGGAAGATGCGGAAGAGGAGTTAATGCCACTTGGCTCAAGAAAAAGGACTTGTAAGAGATATAAATGCCATGTTGGAGGACAAGACCTTTTGGGAGGGAGATTTCAAAATGAGGGAATATTCCAACTTGATGCCCTTTTGAAAGAAAATAAAAGAATTTATAAATCAATTAAATTGATTTACTTGTGCAAGTTACAAAATCTAGAGGATTTGATGGATTAGTGTTAGGAGTTAATCAGGATTTGATTAACTTAGATGGAATTAGTTTGATTTGACACTTTGACTTATATTTTTAGATTCATTTAAATCAAAATGAGAGGAATATGAATATTAGATTTAATTAAATAAAGTTTGATTTATTTAATTAAAAGGGATGATGTTAGACTTAAATCAAATAAAGGTTAGTTTATTTAATTTAAAGGAGATGAAATATGATTTAATCTGAAAATAAAGTGATTTATTTAATTAAAAGAGGAACAATAGGATTAATCAAATAAAATGATCTATTTAATTAAGAGAAGATAATGATTTAATAAAATAGAATTGATTTATTTAATTAACAAAAGAAATATGATGAATTTAATCAAATAAAGATTATTCGAGTAAATGGTTAGTAAAGGAATGATTCAGAGAGAACTGATGTTAGTAAATCAAGATCGGGTGCACGAGATCTTAAATCAGTATAATTTACGTGTCTACAAATAGTAATGAGTGGATCCCCCTCCAGATGAATATGATTTTCTCTAATCTCCAATCCCATCTGCAAACCAATAGCAGTTGCTCAAAATTCTGCTTCATTATTTTTGCACAGTCCAAGGGAGATGGATTTTTCTGCTAGACTTTTACCTTGCACATCCCTGGCAATATAGCCTACTCCTCCTGAGCCAGGGTTACCACGGGAGGCTCCATCAAAATTTATTTTAATTCAACCTTCTTCCAGCTCTTTCCATACTACTTATGATCTCTTAACCTTTAGAGGTTGTGGCTCACTACTTCCATCGAGTAGTAGTGGTTTCAAACCACTGATTGATTTCATTAGATTGTCATCCTAGTTGGTGAAGATTTTTTGCTTGCTTGCTTTGCTATGAGAATCCTCATTGAATAACTCTACTATAGCCCGTTCAATCTTTACCCAGAGTCCATCCTCACTCATCTCCTTCCCTTGGAAAATCCTTTTGTTTCTCTCCTTCCAGATTTCCCATATTACTGTAGATGGGGTTATTTTCCATATTCCATTAAAAACTGATTTCTTACCTCCCTAGGGCCACATTTTGAACCAGGTGTCAATGTATGTCAACATGGGGCATTGCAGGTTTAATTTTCTCCTAACTCTATTCCAACAGTCACTCACATATGGGCATGACAAAAGTAAATGATATGAAAACTCTTTTCTCTTTTTGCACATTACACATCTTCACGGGCCTTGAACACCAAAAGTTGTTAATATATCTTCAGTGAGCACTCGTTTCTAAATTTCCATCCATGCAAAAACTCCTGCTTTGGGAAGGCATTTTTTTCCCCACAACAATTTGCATGGCCAGTCTTGTCTTGCCATAGCTAGTTCTTTTATTTTGTAGCCAAACTTCACTTTGTATGTGCATGTGGACGACCCATGCCATCTAATTACATCCTTTTCTTTGGAGGGTATGAAATGTATACTTTTGAGTATTTCTAACAATGTATCTTTCTGGGCTTGTGGAGCATTGAGGGTTTGCTAATCATTCTAGCTCCAATTGGGGATTCCATTATTGAATATTACCTTACCATAGTTGGAGGCCTTGTGCCCCCATACTTGTAAAGTTTCCTCTTTGATACCTACCAATCCCGAGGTATTATCAATGGGAGGTTTCACACACCATGAGTCACTCCAAAAGGAAGCACTTTTACCATCCTTGATCTCCCAAGTGACATGCTTGGATATTATATCCCTGCAATCCAAACTGAAGTTCCAAATTGTAGAGCCTATTGGAGGAGCAATTGTGGTGAGGATACGAGTTAGTTCATCTGAGTCTAGGTACTTTCTTCTCAAGATTTTGACCCACTTCTGCTCATTCTTTATAGATAGGTCCCATACCAGCTTGGCTCCCATAGCTCAGTTCATTATCACTAATTGTTTTAGACCTACACCACCAGCTTCCTTTGGGGTGCACACCTTGTCCCAGGGAGTCAATGGAAATTTGTTCTGCTCCCTTGTCCCACTCCAAAAGAATCTCCGAAAAAATTGGATCAGAGACTTTTCCACTGCTTTTGGTAGTTTTAACCATGTCATTGAATACACTAGAATGGTTGACAATATTGATTTCACCATTAGTAATCTTCCTGTTGATGATAGCCACTTACCTTTCCAGGTTCCCAATTTTCTTTTGCAGCTATTTATCAGGCTTTCCCAGTAGCAGTTTTTGTTAATCCTTGCAAACAGAGGCATACCGAAGAAATGCTCGGGAAGAGTTGCCACTTTTAGGTTCAGGATTTTGGCTAGATCCTTTT
Source organism: Sequoia sempervirens (assembly GCA_007258455.2). Taxonomy (NCBI): domain Eukaryota; kingdom Viridiplantae; phylum Streptophyta; class Pinopsida; order Cupressales; family Cupressaceae; genus Sequoia; species Sequoia sempervirens. Next base: position 31,588,011 of record VDFB02000015.1, read on the forward strand.
GCAAACTTGTTTGTGTATTGAGGAAGAATACCTCTGATTTTCCCCAATTTATGCTTAGCCATGATGCTTTGCAATAGTCATCTAGAAAATTCTTGATCACCCTAGCTTCTCTCCTACTTGCCTCCCCAAATAGAATGGTGTCATTTGCAAACTGTTGATGAGTGGTGGGATCCAAATCATTTGCTACATGTACTCCCACCCACTTCCATTCCCTTCTCAAAGTTTGAATTCCTCTTCCTAGCACCTTTGCCATGATTATGAAAAGGAAGGGGGAGAGGGGGTCTCCTTGTCTTAGTCCCCTTATTCATGGGAAGTATCCATGTGTCGATCCATTCACTAGCACAAAAAAATTAACTATTGAGATACAACTCTTAATCCAATTTATCCACTTTTCATCAAAACCAAACTTCCCCAACACTTCCAAAAGGAATTGCCTATCCACCATGTCATGCTTTAAGAATGCCCAATTTTAATATCATACATGGTTCCTTGTTCTTCCTAGCTGAGTGTATGGTCTTGTGAGTAATGATTATGCCTTCTGCAATTGACCTTCCTGGCGCAAATCCACTCTGTTCTTCTGATATGACCTCATTAAGTACTCCCTTGAGTCTATTTACTATGATTTTGGTGACCAGTTTATACATCATATTGCACAATGTAAGGGTTGATGCAAGAAGTTGGATCCACAAAAAGCTAAAAAAGTGGAAGTGTTTTTGTTATTTTTCAGAATTTGTCACTTGGACTGAAAATGTGAGGCACTTACACAATGAATCTTAAAAAAAGTCAATAATATGAAATTTAGAATTTTGAATCTAGTTTCTAAATATGCAATTTATTCAAATACCCAGATGATAGAAATTAAATTTTGATAGGGATGTATAAAAACCACTTTTTAAAAGTCCATGTTTTTTTACCATACCATGCATGTGTACGAACACCACTTTTTGACCCAAATAAAAGTATTTTGCTAATTCCTTTTGGGGAAAGAGATCTAACAACATGAATATTGATGAGGAAACTTTTTTGTAATTTTTTTTTAATATTTTTTAATTGAATTTTGATTGGCCTTAATTGTTGTTTTTAAAAATCAACGTGTACAGACAGCATAATTGGACCTAAACTAAAAAAAAATTCATTGTGTATAGAATTGTCTAAAGATTGATGCCATATAATTTGTTTTCAAGAAACTTCACCAAAAAGAAGTTATTAAAAACAAAAAAAGTCTAATATTTCAAGTTTAAGGACTAGTTTGCTTAGAAATTAATTAAAAAATAACAAATATAATCCAATCTTAATAAAAATTATATATTTGGAAACTAGACATTGTGTTCTCTAATGGGTTTTAATTTTATAGATTGATTCAGAAAAAAATCCATCAGCCATATTGCCAAAGTTGGACATTCTTCTTCAATCTGCCTTAGTTTTTTAGTTGCAGGTCAAAGGCTAAGGGTTGGGTTGCCAAGCCTTTACCAAGCCTAAAACCAAGGCAACATGTGGGTTGGGAATTCAAAATTTTAAAAATCCGTATGCATTATTAAAAACGTGTACGCGTTACAAAATGCATATGCATTCTTTATTTTTTTTATTATTTAAAAAATTAAATACTTTTTAGAAACGCGTATGTGTTTTGCGTTACAAAATGCATATGCGTTTCTAAAAGGTATTTAATTTTTTAAATAAATGACTTGTACATGTTATAAAACGCGTTATATAACACATACGCATTATAACGTGTATGCGTTTTTAAGTGCATACGCGTTTTTTAGGCTCGGGTACCCAAAGCATAACGCATACACATTTTTTAATAACGTGTACATGTTTTCTGTGAGATTTTTTTTGGCTGAAACTTCCCCTCTTCGTGGACCCAACTTGTTGCTTTTACCCGCAATTGGTCTGAAATCACTCATCATTTATGGGTCTTTTTTCTTGGGAATTAGGGCCATGAATGTATGATTTACTGCTCCCAACATTACCATCCTTCTTCTTGATTCTTCTACTACTACTGCTAGGACATCTCCTAATGAATCCCAAAAATTTTGGAAGAAACTAGCTGGGAAGCCATTTGGCCCCAAAGCCTTGTCTGGATTCAACTAGAAAACTGCTTCCTTGACTTCTTCCTTAGATATTTTCTAATACAGCCACCTGTTTTGCTCTTCATTTATGATTGATGGGATTGAGCTCAACAACCTTTCCCTTGTTGCTCTGTTCTCTTGGTTCTCCTTGTTTAGGATGGCTTCAAAAAATATGACAACCTCCTTATTCACTTCCTCTGTAGATTGAGTAACTTCCCCATTTTCTTTCTTGATTTATGTTATTCTGTTCCTAATCCAGTTGGCAATTGTTGATTTGTGAAAAAATTTGGTATTCCTATCTCCCTCTTTCAACCAAGTTTCTCTTGATTTCTGGTGCCAAAAACATTCTTCCCTCTTCAGTAACTCAACTAATTCATCTTTCAAACATCTTTCATTCTCAAAATCATCTGCATCCATTCCATTTTTTATTATGTGTTCATTTAGGGATTTGATTTCCTACTCCACTCTTTCTTTCTCCTGGAAGATGTTTTTGAAGTGAGACATGTTCCATTCTTTGAGTTTTATTTTGATGAATCCCAACTTCTTGTTGATTTTATAGAGCTCTGATTTGTTTCCAAACTTGATCTCATTCCACCATCTATCTATTAGTTCTGGAAATTGTTCATCCCTCAACCACATATTTTTGAATTTGAATGGGCTTCCCTTTGGGGGGTCTTCCTGACCAAAGGATAGCATTACTGGGAAATGATCTGATCTTGTGAAGGGTAGTATTTAAGCCTCCTCTGTGGCTGTTGATTCCCCCCAATCTTCCCAAACCATAAATCTATCCAGTCTTTCAGCTATGTTGGTGAAGCCCTTCCTTCTATTTGACCATGTGAAGAACCCATTTCTAGTTTGTAGGTCCACTAATTGATTATTGTCTACAAAATCTTGAAAATCACGGTGTATGGCAGTGATTCTACCCAATCCCCCTTGCTTCTCTTCATTATTCAAGGTAGCATTAAAATCCCCCACTACTATACCACTCTCATTCCCATGATTTTCCAATTCACTTGTAATCCTCTTCCACACTTGTCTTTTTTTCCAAAGTGGCAATTGGACCATATACGTTGATGATGAAGAAATGCTCATTTCTCAACAATCCCTTGAATCTTATAAGCTGCAAATTGTTTTCTTCTTTTTCCACTTCACCTTCTATTGATAGTGGGTTCCATATTACACCAAGACCTCTAGATGGACCCTTTGCCTCCTTGAATTATCTTTTCCATTGCCTCCAATTACTCATTCTTTTCTTTCCTTCTTCTTTACTCCATTTGGTTTCCTAAATTAGAATTATGTCAGCTTTTGATTGATCAATTTGGTGCTTGACCATGCACCATTTTTCAAGGGCATTGATGCCCCTAACATTTCATGTGATGATCTTCATTTTCTCCTGGGAAGGAGAAAATCCTTCCCAGTCCTCAGTTTCCTTTGTCCTGATGCATTGGTTGCAATTACCAACTTAGCTTTGTTCGATCTTTGACCCCTTTTTCCTTTCCTCTTTATGTTTGGTTTTTTTATTTTTGATTGGGACTGCTCAAGCATCCTTTCCTCTATCAACTCTCCCTCCTTTACCTCCTCTTGGTCCTCTTCCTCTAATTTTGTGTCTTGATCACTCCCTTCCTCCTTAGATTGTGTATTGCTTTCTTCCTCCTCCAAGTTCTCGTCTTCTTCATTATTTTTTCCAATTGGCTTCCCCTTCTCTCTCACCTCCCTCCTCTTGCATTTCCATTTCTAAATTGTTCTCTTCTTTGGACAACTTTATGATCTGAGTGTTAATGTATTTTTATAGTTTCTTTTCTTCTCCCAAGAGAGTGTTTAGGTCTTTCTCTACCTTTGAAGCTTCCTCCTTCGAATGTGCTTGCACTGGTTGAAATTCCTCCCTTTTGACTTGTGTTTTCCATTCTATCTTTCTCTATTTTTACCTTGACAACTCTCTTTGGGTGGAATCCTCCCATAATTGAACTTGGTCCTCCTGAGATGTGCTATCCCCTATTTCTCCCAATCCCATCTCTCCTTCACTCTTTTCCATCCCCCTTTTTAACAGCCTTCCTAGATTCATTTTCTGAAAAGACATTTCCACGTGCGTGCTCCTTCGCACACCTCTATTTCCTACTGCCAGCTTCCATACTTTTTTCAGGATCTCTAATTTTTTGTAGATTCCAACTCCCTCTGCTATTTCCACCAAGATGTTGGCTTATGCTCCTTTTTCATTTACAAAGTCTTCCTCTACTCCTAAACACATCCCTAGGGCGTCCCCAATTTTTACCATAGCCTCCACATTTGAGTACTTCGATGGGAGGTCCACCAATTTAATCCATGTAGGGTGTTTTTAATGGTGTAATTTCAAGGATCAAAATTTTATTTCCAGTTTAGGCAGTGAAAACTATGACTATTCAGAAAAAGGGATTTTCCATATACAATTTCTTGCTTTAAATTTTGATCTATACATTCTATGAGAAAGGAATTTGGTAATTGATGAATGCTTACCTGATCCTTGAATTTTTTTTGCCACCAAGCCTTGATCTCCTCTTTAGGGCATCCTGGTTTGCACCATTTGGAAATTAATGCTCTATCTATTAGCCTGGTTACTCTCGCTTCAATTTCTTTTGTTGGCATTGTATACAGCTTACTCCCCCATGGTCTCATGCTATTTTTTGCATCCTTTCATTTCCATTTTCCCTGGAATTTCCTCCTATTCGCTCTTCTTCTATTCAAATTCAGATCCCTTGGGTTCATCCTTCTACTAGCTTCTAGCATTTCTTCGCTTCATTGATTCATTTTTTCTTTGTTCTTCAAGTTAGGGTTTTCCAAGCCTTTCACTTTCCAAATTTTGCTAGTGTGTCTCAGAATTTCACTTCTCCAATTTGAATCCAACGAATCTTTAGGGTGCCTCTTTTCCCAGAACCACCCATGCCTAATGCTTTGTGTGCTCCATCCTTCACCATTCCTCTACGCTCCATTTTACTTCCCTTCTGGATTAGATACCTTCCTCCAATCACCACCTTGGGTTCTCCTTCTCACCTGGTTGCGATTTTTCATCACAAGGCCTTATGTCTTGTGGTAATGCGGGTGGCATTTTTCCACCCAAGTTTCATTCACGAACACCCACTACGGGGTGTGCCCAACACTATTTGCCCTGCCATCCACCTCTCCTAATCGACTATCCTCCTTAATGTCTCCCCAGCGCCTCCCTTTCACATCTCCTGCCTTTTTTTCACTCAAATTTGCCACCTTGTGCCATGAATATTTAATTATATAATTTTTAATTTTAATACGTAAAATTTCATTAAAATTATTTTCAATTTTAAAAAATATATATTAATTTTTTTAAAATATAATAAATAGTAATAAAGAGTTTTTACAAATATAACAATAATTAATATAAAATTTGAAACTATAAATATAATATTTTTATATATTATTAATATTTTTTAATCAAATATCAAATTTTAAAATCAATCTAATGAAACAAATTAATCTTTCAATTAAATAATAAAAATAAAATATTTACTTTAATATATTTAAGGAATTTTAATAAATTATTTGTGTATTTATATAATTTGAATATATAAATTATCAAAGTTTAAGTAATCTCTCACCATAAGATATTTATAATAGTTTTTTTCTAGTTGAATCACTTTAACATCTTCAATGGACCTACTATCTAATATAAAACGTAAGAAAGAAGTATGTAGAGAACAATAATTTGCAACGTGGTATACAATTTTGAAGATTTTTGAAAACAATTCTAAAACTTGAAATAGTTTGAACTAGATATTTTTCTTCACATTGCACTCTAGCACAAAGTATGAAATGGTCATAGGAGAGCATATTTAATTTGCAAAAGAGGTTGGGTGTAGTCATGGACTTTAACTATATGCTTCCCAGACGTTCAGATTTTCTAATGCGTCGCGGCACATTTGTTGAGGGTACATTTATCCGAAACACACTTTGTATTTGATACAAAGGCATTACGGTTTGTGATGAAATAAACTCCACTTCACCCGAATCTGAAAGCTCAAGAATACTTCTTACGCAGCCAGAGAGGAGAGCACTGTCTTTACGGTAAAATAGCAAAGGTATGAGATTGGAATTTAATGGAAACCAGCGAGCTTTATACAATATGCGTGGCGCAATGCCGATACCAGAGCTTGCAACAATGCGGTCTTCAAATCGCCAGCGCCAATCCGTGGCATCGTTCATTGCCAGGCGCTCCTTTCCAGAGAAATTACCGATGACAGGATCGGATATATCCTCGATTACGTCGGAATATCGAGCTGCGCCGCTGTGGTTTCTCAGGCAGCGCCACCGAAAATACGTAAGCTTACTATCAGTAGGTACAAAGTTAAAGATTTTCTCAAGCGGTTTCGGTTTGGTGGCAATTTCAGTTTTCCAGATCGTTTAGCAGATTTTGAACTTGCCAGCGAAGTTAGCGCTGACGCTTTCAGGACTTGGGTCTCCTGGTCTGATGGAAACATGCAATAACCAGCGGCGACTGAAAGCTTAGCCCAGTAGCAATGCACAAATCATTACAAAACATGCAAATGATAATGCAAAGACATGGGAAAGTGGGTCTGTATGGGCGGATTCCCAAGAATCATATCCCCTTTGGAGATGCTTTAGAAACATTTATCAAAGCATAATTCCTTCAAAAGTTACCTCTTCAAATCACCACAAGGGAAAATTATAATGTTGCAAATTAAAATATTTATTCTCCAAACCCCTAAGCTCTTATTGAAAATAAACCAAATTAAAATTAAAAAAAATTGGTGACACAGGATTGCCATTTCACCTTGGATGCTCCTACATCAAACACCCAAGGTAATTTGAATTGTTTCATGAGTTGAACTCATAAAAATTTGTAGATCATGTGCTTATTTTTCATCCATCCTTCCTTATCCACCTGTTTCTTCTTCACCCTACTCTGAAACTTCTTATCTATTCCTTCTTTTATATTTCCTCTCTTTCTTACTGCTGCAACAAAACTTTCAGCTTCCTCATATTCACTCATTTTATTCACATAATTCATAAGAAAATAAGAATCACTAATTAACTCACAAGATGCAAGTTTTACCTCATCTTTTACTGTGTCAACTTCGGTGTCCTCTTCTTCAATGTTCTCCACTACACTCAACTCTTTTGTTGTTGATGCAACCTCTTTAATATTTGTTGCACTTTTCTCTTCCTCCTCACTCTCTTTCTCCATGTCTTCCTCAAAACATACTTCTGTAATATTTTCTCCTTCTTGTTCACCTACATACACAACTATGACAAACTTTTTGTCTTTCTTCTTTGGAATTTTTCCAAACACTTGCCACGCACTCTCAATCTTCAACTTCTCAGGTATAGACTGCCTCACATTCGGCGATCAGTCTACACACCACACACACTCCACTCCCAGGTCCTGGTGCAAACTGCCTCATGTTCAATGTTGCCTACACACTCAAAAATTCCTACTCTAATACCATTGATGAAATAAACTCCCCTTACAAATTTGAAAACTCATAACACAACTCAAAATAGCACAACATATGCAAGAAGGAAAACACTATATTTTATTGCATCAAATATGAATTGGGATTACAACATGCGGAAGCTCATAAGCTCCCTTCAACATGGGCTTTTATGCAAATATAAATTTACAACAATGGAGTCTTCAATCCTATACTCAATCCAGCAACATCTGGTTATGTAAACTTGCAACTCTTCCAAAGTCAATTTCACCAAATGAGCAAGCGTCAATATATATAAATTGTGTGAGAAGAAACCACTATTGGTTTCTCAAAACAACCTCCACTAAACCACCAAGAAAACCTGTCACTTTCTACCTATCAATGCTCTGTCATTCGTTAGAATTTTTTAAAATGGTTTCTAAGTTGGTGCACCTCATTTCCAGCTTTTTGAATCATTTTGAAATTCTTAATTTCATTATTGTATGAGAAAGTTATGACCGTTTTACTGAGATTGGATCTCACAATTACGACCCAGACATGCAACAACATGAAAATCTTGTGGCCAACATGAAAATACATGCAAGGAATGCAAATGATAATGCAAGAACATGTAAGGAAAGTGCCCCCCTCTTGTAAATGAATGCCCAAGAATCATATTCTCTTTGGAGATTCTTTAAAAAAAATTATCAAAGCATAATTCCTTCAAAAATTACCTCTTCAAATCACCACAAGGGAAATTTATAATGTTGCAAATTAAAATGTTTATTCTCCAAACCCCTAAGATCTTATTGAAAATAAACCAAGTTAAAATAAAAAAAAAATTGGTGACACAAGATTGCCATTTCACCTTGGATGCTCCTACATTAGGTTGTCACCACAATCAACACTTTGTCCTTATTATTGAAGACCACACACATATTTGAAATGCTACTTTCTAGAATAAATTGATTCACCAACTCTTATAATGGATCAAGATGCAAAGCCATTTCCAACAATAGAGTAAGCTTGGAACCATTGACCATTTTACAAAATTGATGTCTATGTTATTGATTAAAGTATGAAACTTGATGATAGCTCTCGTCACGATCCTCGTGGTTTTCCATAACTAAGTGGCTAATACCATATCTATTCTCGAGACTATATTGCACATGCTCCTACAATAGCATCACACACTTTGGAGAGGAAAAAAATTTTGCAACAAACATGCCTCAACAAATTAGAATGTAATTAAATAACCAAATTTTCAATAGGATCTAATACATTTGGGAAGATCATAATGTCTAACTTACCAATATCCTTTCAACATCATCCAAAGTGTGATTCTATAGTCTTTAGATAAATTTTCATTGCAACAATCAAGTTGGCACCCATGAGGCTTGTGACATGCCAAATCACATGCCAACTCATTATGGATATATTTACAATGGGTTAAACACTCACAACTACTATAAGATGATAAACCAATTAAGAAAAAAAAAATCACTCAATGAGATCCAGTTAAAATTTCTAGTACAACTTGTGAACTCTATGACATGAATCTTCATAAACTATAAACACACATGTCTATAACATAGTTTACACAACTATTAATTGAATTTGGATAGAATTTAGTTGGGAATGAATGTGATTTAAGCTAGGATTAATGAATTATTATACTTATTAGTGACTCAAAACAAACACCATATAAGCATAACTATAATATTAGTAGAGGAGAAATCAATTATTGATGTATATCCTTATACTATTATAAAATTACTTAATTAATTAAAAATAACATTAACAATAACAATACTAGTTAACCCCAACAAAGATGGAATACCCATAAGAGTGTTTGTGGCATCAATATTTTGGATCACACTCCATGATCCATCATTAGGATGAAAAAGAGTTGTGGGAGAAGAATCCAACAAAATATCACAATTAAAGCAACCAAACAGACTAGATAACTAATTGAGCATGAGATAGGGTTCAAGCATCGTGTGCGCTCTACAATTTTGAATTCCTGCAACTTTGTTGCTCGATGAATCAGCTTGGAGGGGGCCCCAGGGAGGCTCCCCCACCAAAGCAACCTGTTGTTTGCCAGAATAATGTTGCCTCTCTGTGTGGGAGGACTCCCTCGTGATCTGAGCATATTTTGATGTCTGGGGGTTCGAAAAACCCAGTTTTCTCTCCTGAAGGAAAGTCTTGTTTTGGCCCAAATGCCCATAAGGCCTCCTTTGTGGAAAAACTTGTTAGAGGTCAAACTTTGATGAGGACACCTCAGAAGTCCGTGATGAATTTTTGTATGGTGGTGGGGGATGAAGTTGATGTCCCGGATGATATTTTGAACGATGCTATTGAGAGTTTGAAGCTATCCTTGGTTGGGAAATTCTTCGCTGGACAACCCAAAATTGACCAGGTATGAAAATGGGCCTCTAACACTTGGAAACTCAAAGGCAATGTTTCTATAATTGTTATGCCCAAGGGTCTTTTTTTGTTTACCTTTGTTATCCCTGAGGATATGCTAAAGGTCCTTATAGGTGGACCATGGGCTTTTGATAGTGGTTTTAAAAATATTTTGTTTTTATGCAAGTGGAAACCAAGGTTTGATGCCTCTGTTGATTTGGGGAAAGTCGCCCCAACCTGGGTTAGACTCCCTAGCTTGCCACTAGAGTTCTGGAATCAAAAGGTTTTTAAAGGAATAGCAGATTCCTTGGGTTCCTTGGTCACCATTGACAATGTCACTCTTCGTAAAGCAAGGTTAGTATATGCAATAATTTGTGTTAACGTTGAGGTCAACACAGTTTTACCCACTTCCATTACCTTAAAATCCAAGTTTGGCAAATGGGTTCAACCTCTAGAATATGATACAGCTACAATTTTCTGGCAGGGATGCAATAAATTTGGGCACTTAGAGGATGCTTGTAAAATAGCTCCTCTTATGCCTAAGATTCCCCAAATTGAGACACAAGAGAATGATTTGTTGAAGAATAATACTTTGGCAAACAACTCAAAGGAATCTGAATTCTCAACTCCCAATAAAAATTGCTTATTACTGAAAAATCCTTTAATCCAAATTAGGAAAATAGTTCAAAAGATAATCTAGATAGGTTGTTTTCAGTGGTTTCCAACGAACCTTCTACCCCGCCATCTTTGGAGAAATCAGATAAAGAAAAGGAAAATAAGGGAATGGCTTCACCTCCAATATTTTAGGAAGAACAACAAAATGAAGTCCAGGAGGAGGGGGAAATAATAAGCCAAAACGAACAACTTTTAACCCCAACCCAGGAACACCATGAACCAATTATGGGGGAGGAGCAAATGTCTCAAAACAATGATGACAAAGGATGGATAAACACTAAATCACAAAAAAAGAAAAAACTAGACGTGGGAGGAAACAGTAAAGTTGGTAGACCACAATTAAAAGAAGCAAGAGTCAAAGAAACAACAAAAGATGTGGCAGCAGGGAAACAGAGGACCTTGGACTCACTGGAAAGGAACAAACTGAAAAGGAAGTAGGGGAGGTTGACTCCCCATTTTGGGCAGTATCAGCCTGATTCTGCTCGTTAGCTCTTCATAGTTATGAAGATTCTTTCTTGGAATGTTAGGGGTCTTAATGGCTCGTATAAACAACATGTGTTGAAGGTTTGCCTAGTTGAGGTGAAACTTGATATCCTTTTGATACAGGAAACAAAAATGAAAAAGGAAAGTTTTGAGAAAACTTCGAAGTGGCTTTGGCTTGGTATTGGTTTTGATGCCAGTGATGTGGAAGGGGCCTCTGGTGGGATTGCAACCTGTTGGAATTCTTCCTAGTTCAATGGAAAGTTGAAATTCAAAAATAAGAATAGCCTCTTGATTAGCATGGAGGATGGAGATACTTCTATTAAATGGCATTTGGGGAATATTTATGGTCCAAATTCAAGATTGGATAGGTTGGATTTATGGAACTTGTTGGATGGATTTATGTCTAACAACAAAGATGATCTATGGATGCTTGGTGGTGATTTTAATTCCTCATTGTATCCTTCTGAGAAAATAGGAGGCCTGACTAACTTCTCAGAAAGTATGATGGATCTTTCAAGTTTCATTGATTTTGTGGGACTTATGGATATCCCTCTTATGGGTTCCCATTTTACTTGGACCAATAGAAGACAAGGTAATCAACTTATCCAAGTGAAGCTAGATAGATTCTTGATATCCTCTAACTGGAACATTTTACAGAATGTCTCTCTTACTACATTTCCTAGAACGGGTTCTGATCATAGCACTCTTCTTCTTGAATGGGAGGATAGGGTGATTAAAAAACCTTACCCTTTTAGATATGAAATCATCTGGTCCCTTCATCCAAACTTTAAATCTCTAGTTGAGGAATGCTGGAACATGCCTTGTGATGGTACCCCAATGTTTAGATTAACACAAAAGTTAAAAATAATAAAGGAAAAGGTTAAGGGATGGAACAAATACACTTTTGGGAATATCTTTAATACTAAGAGAGATCTTAATTTGAAACTTAAGGAAGTTCAGGATCAAATGGAGGTAGGAAATTGTGATGAGGAGATCTATATAATAGAAAGGGAGCTTAGAGCCCAATGGCATAAAATAAGTAAGAAGGAGGAAATCTTTTGGAAACAGAAATTTAGGATTTAGTGGCTTAAGGAAGGCGATAGGAATACTAAGTTTTTCCACCAATCTACTATGAAGCATAGAGGAAGAAACGGGATCAAATCCTTCACTACCTCTAATGGTACTAAAATTGAAAGGGAAGATGAAATAGCTAATGAGGTTGTTTCCTTTTTTTCAAATTACCAGGAGCCTTCAAGGATTGATAACCTGGATTTGGAGGAATTCTTGTAGGTTATACCTAATGTTATCACAGATGACGACCTGAAAGTATTAACTAAGAGTATTACTATGGAATACATGAAGGTGGTTGTGTTCTCTTTTGGAGCCTTCAAGGCTTTGGGACCTGACAGTTTCCCTCCTAGTTTCTTTCAAGTTTATTGGGAGATTGTGTCTAAAGACCTCTTAACAACTGTCAAAAAAAAATTTAGATCGGGTAAAATCTTGAATCAGATGAACACCATTTTTTTGGCCCTTGTCCCAAAATCCAATGAAGCTGCTTCAATGAATGATTATAGACCAATAAGTCTATGTAACACTACTGATAATATTTTCTCCAAAATCATTGTCAACAGGCTGAAGCTAGTCTTAGGGAAGATGATTGCTATTAATCAAAAAGGTTTTGTTCAGGGAAGGAAAATTCTGGATGCAACTATCTATACTCATGAGAGCCTGCACTCTATGGATTACAACAAAAATCCAAGTATGGTGCTGAAATTGGACATCTCTAAAGCTTACGATAGAGTCACCTGGAATTTTGTATTTGTTGTTCTAGAAAAATTTGGCTTTAAAGGTAAATTTCTTAATTTGATAAAAGTTTGTGTTACTACACCAAAGTACTTGGTTCTGGTTAATGGTATTTCCCATGGTTTTTTCTCACCTAGTAGAGGGTTGAGGCAGGGGGATCCCTTATCTCCCTACCTTTTTGTTATTGTGGCAAAAGCTCTTGGCCGCAACATACAAAAACAACTTAATAATAAGTCTTTGAAGGGTTTTTGTGTTGCTTCTTCTTTGTCCCCAACCTCACATCAACAATTTGTTGATGATACCATTCTAATGGGGGAGGCGTGGTTTATTGAAGCTAAATAATGGAAAACCATTATGGGTAATTATGTTGAAATGTCTGGACAATGTATAAATTACCAAAAAAACAAAATATATTTCTTCAATACTAGTCAGCTTGTGAAAGACAAAGTGATAAGGATTTTGGGATGTCAGGAAGCGGAACTACCTGCTACTTATCTTGGCCTTCCTCTTTTCTCTCGAAAGCTAAATAGTAACTACTAGAATTATATTGTGGAGAAAGTCCAAAAAAAATAGCTGGCTAGAAAGGTAAGTTGTTGAGCTTGGCTGGAAAAAATCAGCTTTTAAAGGATTCTCTTCAAAATATTATTGTCTATTATCTCTCAATGTTCAATATACATGCCTATATTGCTGACAGAATTGAAATTATTCAAAGAATATTTTTATGGTTAGGAGTGGAGGAAAGGAAAATAATGGCTCTTATCAAATGGGAGAAGGTGTGTGTCTCAAAAAAAGGAGGGCTAGGCATCAGAAGACTAAAATTGTTTAATAAGGCTTTAGGGGAAAAAATGGGTTGGTTTCTCTTGGAAAATGAAAAATATTGGGCCACTATCATTAGAGCCAAGTATCTTAACAATAAGGATGCTAGTTGTTTTCTAAGGAAGAAGGAGCTTCTGCATGGATCTATGTTTTGGAATAACCTCCTTAAAATTAGAGGAGTGTTAACTAGAGGTGCAAAAATGAGGATTGGTAATGGGCTCAACATTGATTTTTGGGATGACCCCTGGTCCACACTGACCCCACTGTCAGCCTCAGGAGATCTCCAACTAATTAGAAGAAGACTGAAAAGAGAAATTGGAAAAAAAAATTCTAATTATCTTGTGTGGGATGGATGGCGACCCAGGTGGAAAAGCTTCAAAGACTATCTAAGTAATGTTGTTCTAAGAGGAAACAAACAACAAGATTTGGATGCTACTATTGATCAACTTATGGAACAAATTGGAAATCCTGATCTGTTTTCAAGAAATAAAAAGGATGAATGGATCTGGACAAAAAACTGCTAGTGTACCCATTATTCATGGTAAGATCCTCATGATCACAACCTTAAGAAAGAGAAAGGTTGGTACCCCTTTGTCAATAGGTGTGTAGCCTTTGTAATGAAGAAGAGGAAACCATCATGCATCTATTTTTCAATGTTCTATGCCCAAGAAGTTTGGGTTTCACAACACTCAAGGTGGAGTGGGTTTTTCATAATGTCCAATTGTTTTTGGAAGGATGGAGCTTTTTCCCTTATTCCCACAATATAATTTGTGATCTATGTGGAAAAATTCCCCCATTTTTGGCTCAGAGTTTGTGGAAGGAGAGGAATAATAGAGTGTTTAGGGAGACTGCAAGAACTAGTAAGGAGTTATGTTTAATTGTGAAAAGACAAATACAAGAAAACATGGAAAGCTATAAGTATAGGTAGGCTAAGAAACAACCAACTCAACAGGAGTTAAGCATAAAACAACAATGGGAGCTCTCTCATGACTTAAATAATGTCAATTGGTTAAAAAAATTTATAAGGAGCACAATCTGGATTCCCTCGGACCCAGGATGGGTGAAATGCAACTTTGATGGTTGCTCGAAGGGGAATCCTAGATGGGCTGCAGTTGGTGGAATGATAAGAGATGATAAGGGAGCCTATCTGATTGGATACAACAAAGGTTTAAGAACAACTATGAATAAATTTGCTAAGGCTTTGACTGTTTGGATAGGAGCTAGACTTCTCAGGGAAAGGGGATACAATAAAGCTATTGTGGAAGGAGACTCTAAGCTGATAATAGACTATCTCAATAGTAAGAAAAATATTCCATGGGAAATTAAAGATATGTTGGAAGACTGTAAAAGCATTTTGCAAGAGATTCAATGTGTTAAAATTTTCCACTCATTAAGGGAAGGAAATAGGATGACATATGCAATGGCCAACCTTGGCGTTAATGAAGAAACTTTTATAAATTGGGACTTCAATGATTTGCCTAATGAAATTAAGGAAGTCCTAGCGAAAGACAAACTTGGGGAGAAATACTCAAATAAAGGTCTATGAGGAGGGATTGCTTAATTATTAAAATGAGTGGCGGGATGAGAAGGATAATGAGAATGTGGATCCCATGGATGAAAGTTGGCATGCTGAGTGTAAGGTGTCATAGGTATATTTTAAAAAGATTGCTAAATCTTAATAAAAGGATTTGCAATCGTGGGAATGGACAACCAGATGACAAGAATGAGCACCAGAAAAGGAAAAATTTAAATCAAGACATAAATAGCATGTGGTGTAATAAGTGGATTGATCTCTGATGTGATAGATGGAGAGGCATCAACAATAATAAAAAAGATGGAATAAAACAAATACTATCATTGCTAGAAAGGGAGGTGGAGCTGCCTCAAGCAATAATGATTACTAATGAAAAGTTGGAAATCATGGAGTGAATTCGTTTATGAATTATAGAAAAAACCCTAAGCTATTTATTTCCCAAATGAATAGTCACAGAGTTTCCATTAGAACAAAGTGTGTGGAGTTACCGGTTGTGAGTGTTGAGGATGTAGAAGGTAATAGGAGTGATTTCCTTCTTGTCCACAAATGCTTCCATAGCTCTTATAATAATATGGGCGGCCTTAGAAAGTGCACCAAGTTGCACAAATTCAACTCGCTTCACAATAATGAGGAGCTCTGGAGTCTTTTCAAACAGACGAGTTTCACTCAATATTTTGCTGCTATGGAGGGCTATAACAAGAGACTTAGCTACAAGTTTTCTAATGCTTGGAGAGATGGAGAAGTTACTCTGGGAGGGCTTTAGTTTAAGGTGGATGCTAAGTTGATTGCTGAAGTGATGAGTTTGGCATATCAAGGCACAAAGGTTCCAAAGGTAAGCAATGGTAAGTATCGGGATTACTTTGAAAAGTTTTTTGAAGGAAAAGAAAACTAGAAAGATTTCAAAATGGATATTCTAGGGTTAAGTTTCCACCTCCATATCACAATGTCTACTTTATAGTAATGAAATATTTTACTCTAGAAGGCCAATACCAGTCAGTTCATGGTTATCACTTCCCCATTCTCAACCACATTAGGCATAAGGAAAAAGTTAACTTGCCTTTCTTCTTGTTTTCCTCCCTAAGCTAAAGTCTTACTCATGGAGCCAATTTTCCTTTAAATTAGGGCCTCATAAGAGCCATTTGTAAATTTGTGATTTCTAGGACCCCGCAAGAAAATCCAGTTTTGAAAATGATTGAAAACCCCAAACCTCAAAGCTCGGTGAAAATTGAGCTTCTCGAAGACCACCCCTCCCCAATATGTAAAAAATCTAGCAAGAAATCACAAAGCCTTGAGAATTCCGATAAGAAATCCCAAAGCCCTAATACTACCATGTGGATGGATTTACTTGCGGTCACTCCTAAAAAAAGAAAAGATATCTCGATGGAGCTAGGAACTAAAAAAAGGAGATTGATATTGAGTAAATTGGGAGAAGAGGTGGACACTATAACTATTCCTGATGATAATGAGATGGAAGGTTTAAACCAGGGTGGTAGAAGGTCAAAAATATTGGCTATGGCAGTGTCAAAAGGACAGGAGAAGAAGAAAAATGAACAAATCCCAGAGGAAAAAAGAACCCAAATCCCTCCAGAAAGTGTTGAGAAAATCGAAGAAGAGGAAAATGATTCCTCAACTGAAGAAATTTTTGACAGTCTCGATGGAAACTTGACTGAAGAAAAGGAATCAGAGGCTAACAATGAGGAAGGTAAGGGTGATGAGGAAAGGGAGGAGTCACAACATGAGATTGTTTAGGATGAGGAGGAAACAAATGTAATGGAAAATCAAGATGGGGTCGAGAATACTAGCAAAGAGGAAATTAAAATTGAGGAGGATGAGAATGGGAGATTTAAAATATTGGAGGAGAGGATGCAAATTCTAGAGCAGAAGATACTTGAGAAGGCGGGGGATAGCAAACTACAATCCCTAGAAAATATGATTAATGGAATAATAAAGGAAAGATTGAAGGCTCTGGAGAAAGGTATGCAAGCAAAAGGAAATGTCCATAGAATTTAGACCCTTGAAGAAGCAGTTAAGAATGTGTGCATGGTGGTTGATGCTATGATGAAGAAAGCAGTTATGGCTATTGTCTCAGGGATGGGAAAAATAAAAAAAAACAAAAGAAGAAAGCAACAGGTGATGGTGAGGACTTAGCTAGTAAGATGGAGCTGAAGGCAACTGTGCATGACACTATTGAAGATCTAGTCAAAGCTTGGAAGCTGATCGAGGATACATAGCTTGGTTGCTTTCTTGTGCTGGTTTCTTTTGTTTTTTGATGCTTATTTCTACTATGTTTAATAGGACTATTGCTACTGGTTATGGCCATGGGTTCCTGAACTTAAATTTCTATAATTCTATGTATATTTTAAGTAGGAACATTATGATTGATGTTTATAAGTGCTGTAGATGGATAGGGAAGGGTGCTACAGATGATAGTTTTTGGTTTTTTGATTCATATGATATAACTGATATGTTTGATCGAAAAGGGATTGGTTAAGCATTTTGGTTGGGGGAATGGGAAGTTTGGTGGGCTTCCTATTTTTGTTGTTTCTCACCACCTATGATTCTTTTCATGATGTACTTTTTTTTTTTTGGGTCAGGGCCCTTTTCCCTACTTATCAATCAAAAACAATAAAAAATCTGTCCAAAAACTATTTCAATACCTCTTTCATCAATCTCGTAAATGTACTAGGTGCATTGGTTAGTCCAAAAGGTAGGACCAACCATTCATACAAACCTTCTTTGGTCTTGAATGTTGTCTTCCACTCATTACCTTCTTTAATTTGGATTTGATGATAGACACTCTTCAAGTCAATCTTGGTGAAGTATTCAACCCCACTCAAACAATCCATGATATCATCCATTCTTTGCAATGAAAAACAATATTTGATAGTGGTCTTGTTTATAGCCCTTGAATCCATTCACATTCTCTATTCTCCACCTTTCTTTGGTGCCAAAATAATAGGCATTGAACTTAGACTTAGGCTCTCTCTAATCAAACCCTTCTACAACAACTCTTGCACTTTCCTATTCAAATCTTCACTCTTTGTAGGAGACATTTTGTGGGATACCTTTTTAGTAACACTTTCTCCCAATATCAAATCAATTTGGTGACTTATCCTTCTCATAGGTGGCAGCCCCTCTGGTGCATTATTTGAAATAATCTCATGAAATTCATGCAACAAATCTGCAACTTTCATAGGAACATCTTCCACTTTTTCTTGGTTAGCTTTTGGAATCAAATAAAAAATAAGCATTCTCATGCTTAATGCCATATAAAAACTTCCTAGCATCAACTACATAAATCCTTGCATTGCTAGAAACCTTACCCATTTCCTCTCTCAATGGATTTAACTTATTTCTTACTCCATCCTTCGATAATGAGTATGTGTTGGCATACCCATCATGCATGAATTTCCTATCAAATTTCCATGGTTTCCCTAACAAAACATGAAAAGCATCGATAGGAATAATATCACATAAAATATCATCAAAATAATCTCCTATCTTAAACTTTACCACATTTGTCTTGCTGACCAAATTTTTTTGATCATTTTGAATCCAATAAATCTGATATGGATGTGGGTGACTTCTTCTCTCAAGCTGCAATTTTCTCACCATCGCTTTAGAAACCAAATTATTAGTAATTCAACAATCAATGATCACATTACATACCTTCCCTTCACATTTGCATCTTGTTCTAAACAAACTCTTCCTTTGCACTGGTTCATTATCTTCATTCCGTAGGGCTCACCTAGTCATTAAATTTTCTCCTCTTTCAACATATTCAGAGTGTGATGACTCTGCATCTTCTTCATTCATATTTTCTGCTCTAGCATGGTTTTCAGGTCTCCTGTTGGTTCTTTCTTCATTTTCTAGGTAGCCATATGCTATATGTCCCTCTTCCCCACATCGAAAATAGGTTCCTTGAAAGCCTTCTCTTCCAAATCCTCTACCCGATCTTCCTCTACCTCTAAAATTTTAATCTTTGGGATGGTAAAATTTTTCTGATTTCTGATTTTTGTTGCTGCCTTTGTCTTCAAACTTCTGATTTTTCTGATTTCCATCATAATTTCTCCCTCCAATCCTTCCACCATGACCTCTACCTCTTTGTTTGCTCTCAAATTTTCTATTCAATCTTTCTTCTACCTTCAATACAAACTAATATGCATCCTTAATTTTGTACATCCTCACAAATTCCAACTCTTGTATGCTTGGCTTTAACCAATTGATGTAACGAGCTACCTTATTTTTTTCTTCAACATGTCTATTTCTTATCAAAACTTTATGAAACTCTTATGTGTATTCCTTCACAATTCTTGTTCCTTGTCCCAAACTTTCTATCTTTTTGAGCAACTCCAACTCATAATCTATTGGAATGAATTGTATCTTCATCTTCTCCACCATTCTATCCCATCTATAAAATTTATCTTTTCCTCTCCTTCCTCTTTCAAGCTATATTTATTTCCACCAAATGCTAGCATGTCCTTTCAATTTAGTTTTAGCAAACTTTACTCTAGCAGGATCTTCAATCTCTTCAAATTTGAAGAAATCCTCCATGTCATTTATCCAGTCTATCAATTCTTCTAGATTCAAGCTCCTACTAAATTTCAAAACCTCCATTTTTAGCCTCTTCCTAATCTTTGTCATGGATCTCAACAATCTTGTTAGAATTGATGATTCAACCTGCAACCCCCATGAAACACCCACAAGCAATTACCTATCACAATAGAGAAGATCAACAAGAAAGATTGTTCTCAATAACCTAAGAATTCTATTGATGTAAATAACTTGGATGAATATTAAAAATGAATGTGCAAGCTTTATAAAAGAATTAAAAGAGCAAACCCTACATGTAGATTTGACAAGATACTGACAAGTGTTCTAATCTCATGCAATGAGACAACTTGTCCTAAATTTAGTCTAAACTAAACAATAAAAAGCAACTCCTAAGTTTAGCTTTAGTGATTAAAGTAAAAATCGTTTAATAATTAATTAATGATTAATTAATTATCAAATAATGACTTATTTACTCCAACATCCCCTTAAGATCAACTTAGGTAGAAACTAAACTACTGATAATGGAAGCTAAATGAATGCAAAATGGGTCTCAACTACAAGGCCTGATGAGGTACCCATGAACAAGCAATTGAAATCTCTCATAACTAGAGAAAATGAGAAAACCTTTTTGAAAATACAATATACTAAGAGGGGGGGTGAATCAATATTCCATAAAACCATAGTAAAATCTATTTAAACATTATCACAATTCTGACTGAATCAACAAGAGAGAAAACAAGTCAATGCAACCATACACATGAACACTAGGATTTTTATGTGGAAAATACAAAAATGGAAAAACACCGATGAGGGTTAAACTCACAATATATTTATCTAGATACAAAATATTACGGGGCTCATTGATAGGACTCAATGTCCTTAAAAAGGCTCACTTCCTGAGTACAAAAGATGGCTAACCACCAAGATACAATGATAGTGGCTCACTTCCAAAAGATTGAACTAATAGGATACACCTTCAATGTGTAGGGTTCAGTTCCACTGAAGCTCAAAATATGAAGTACTACCTCACATAGTAGTTGCTCAACAAGACTGCACTAATCACAACTGATAAAACATTTAGGCTCAGATCTTCACACACCTCTTAATCCTTTTCGCACTCACACTTCTCATTTCAAATTCACCACTCATGTGTGTCTTCTACCACTACTCCTTTTCCTCCATCTCATTCGTCAAAACATCTTATATATATACAAGTATATCTTAATCATCAACTAGGTCATTCTAATTAGATGAACACAAAAAAAATCTAAACCTTCTTTGTCAGCGCCATATACAATTTAAGCATTTCATCCACATAGTTCATTATACTAAGTCAACTATCATCCATAAAACATAATTATTTTTCATAATATATTGCATATGCTAAGTCGGCCAAGACTAGAACAAAATTCTCCAAACCAACAAATAATCCTCAAAGCAAACACCTTACGGATCTAAGAACAAATTAATTTCCCATCATACTACCAACATAAGGACTATCAACAAAACCATAACATAAAAATGTTCACCTTAGTAGACTATGGAGTCTCCCACATAGTATGCCATGCATAGAACAACAATAGAATATAGAGTTAAACTCTATTAGAGATAAATTTTTTCTCACAAAAAAATACATCTCAAGATCTAGGATATGGCTTTCTGAATGAGTCAAGAAAACATGGTTAATAGATTAGAGTCATAGCAGATCTTGCGGTGAATTCTGGACTCAAATACCAACACATTGATCCATCAAAAAAGGGTATTACCAACAGAGAAATTTTTTTGGTAAACCAAGTAGACTTCCCATATAGTTATCACCATGTTGACATCAATGACAACATAGGAACAACCAACACAAACCATCCATACTTCATGCTCATGTTGCAAGGCTCCCAACAAACCTCAATTGAAAAAATCCTCTCCAAAAGAGAGATAAAAGAAAATGAAATCATACATGTGACTAAGAAAAGTAGGACTCAAAAGTCCACACCTCGAGAGGAAATTTTGATGTGATGATTGGTGGGCCAAATCTATCATCGAAGAGGAAGTGAATATCCTCAAATGTGTCCCCAAGATTGACAATGTGAGAATCAATGAATAAATCTGCAATGTCTAGCAAGTAGTCATCCCACAAAGCTGAAATTGAAAGACTGTGAACATCCTGCTAAAAAGAACTGAACTCTGAAGATGTAGGAGGTGGAGGAAGAAGCTCAACATAAGTCTCATGAACCACAGTGGATGATGGAAGTACACATAGGTTCAAGTGACCAAACCTCTCATTAAATATCTAATCCACTCTAGTTGTATGAGAGTGAGGACCAGTCAATGATAGTGCTTGTTCACATGGAGTAAAATGTGAGAATGCATATAATCAAGAGGAATGATCTGTTATCCCAACTGCAAGAATATCTCTAGTTTGCAGATCTCTGATAAGCACTAAATTAGTTGTGAACTCTATGGTATTAACTACATTGGCACTATGTAATATGATAGATGTAAAGGAGATTAGAAGTCAATGAAGGGACACAAAGTAAATTGTGAAATGTGCCATCATCAACATCTATGGATCATTTCCCTATAAAAATCATATAAGTGTTGTTCCCCATCAAAATCACTAGCACTATGCAAGGCTCATACAAAGAGAACATACCCAAAGATGTAGCCATGTGATGTGAGGATCCTCAATCATGAAGCCATCTACTGGATTGAAGATGGGTGGATGCAAAGAGAGCATGGAATTTCAACTTGTCTTCTCCACATTCCATTCTGATTGACCCTGATTGTGAGGGTGATGTAGTGGAAGAAAAGGATGAAGGAAACTGAATTTTTCTCTTTTGTATAAGTTGCTTCAACTCATCAATCTTCTTTGAATAATAGTGATGCTCATCATGTCTTGTCTTTTTGCAATATGCACATTTAGGTTGATCCTTCTTGAATGAATCCCTCTTTGAAAAGGTAGAAGAATCTGGGGTATCATGTGATTTTTATTCCTTAGTTTGCTCATTATACTTGGAATCCTTCTGCTTTGGTTTCTTGCCTTTACCATTAGAAGCCTTCTGATGTGTAGTGCCTAGAGATGCACAAAGAGCCTTTGATGTTGGAGATTTCAATGAAACCCATCTGCACCAACTTTTCCTACCCCTGAGTGAGTGATTTAGCAAAATAATCAAGTGAAGGCATAGTGAATGTGGTACCAAGTTCATCTTTCATGGCATACAAGGAAGAAACAAAAACTGAATAATCAAGACCAAGCTTGGCAAGGATAGAAAGAATCAACTAAGTGTCATTCTTCTCAATACCAAAATGTTTCAACTATAATATGAGAGACTTTAGTTTGGTGAAGAAGTCCTCAAAGCTATCAAAATATTGAGGAGCTATATTGATAAGCTCATTCTCTAATTGAAATCCTCTCATAGTATCTTGCTTCCCAAACAAGGGCTCTAATTGAGTCCAGATCTAATTGGGTGTGGTGCAAGATTCAACATGAAAGATAAGATCAGGAGACATACATGCATAATGTGCCAAAATCTTCATCACTTATGTTAAACCACTTTCTCTTCTCAACAACACCTGCAAGTTCAAGTTTTGTACCAATGGTAACCCTATGTAGCCTTGCTTTCTTCATATTTATCTCAATCTATGATTTCCAACTATAATAGTTATATGGAATAAGCAGAGAAATCAGAGTTGGATCCATGATGAAAGAATACTATAATGAACTGATGCAATAGTATAGAACCCCTCAATGTGAAAAATTCCCCTTTGAATCCAATAAATTTGACCTATTTACACATTATCCTAGAAAATAACCCAAAAAGGAAGATCTAAGATCTAATTGAAATAATACATACTTGGTTAACTTTCTAGAAAAATGGGCCTCATATCTTTGTAGAGGATTGAACCATCTTTTTGATGCTACTTGAATCGTTGAAATCTGATAATCAAGGAAAAAGATATTATCTCCAGAGTGAAAAAATCTTGTCTAACTTTAGAGGCTTGTAAAATAAATTAGGAGCAAAATCTGGAAAAATACCTACACCAATAGATCGGGCTCAAAACCAGCTTTTCGGTGATATTTGTTTTGGAAAAAATGGAGATCCTATGCCTGATTTACCAAAGACTACTCTTTGAGGAAAAAAACCTAGCAGGGGGCCCAAAATTGATGATGTTAGTGATCCACTGCATTAATTTTGACAGCTAAATGGCCATCACATAGAATATTCCAAGAATATGATATGTTTTTGGAAAAAATTTCCTCTCCTGAGAAAAAAATTAGGTTGCCAGAAAAGGTCTGTCTTGCTGGAATATACTGTTTGCATGGATGGAATATTTAGGAGAATATTCTCCTGATTTGCAACCATCAATTTGATTTGAAGCGCTGGTTATTGTTTTGTGGCCCCGGTTTACAAAAGACTATGAGTGTGAATAAGTAGTCAGTTGGAAGGTTGAGAGTGTCAACGAGGGTTGATGTTCTCACCAGTGGGCCCTGCTGTTCAATGGGCTGTGGCCATCGATAGGGTATGGTATACCCTGCTTTAGTAGGTCTAAAAAAAATTATTTATTTTTTTGAAAAAAAACAAAGCTACTTTTTAGGTTTTTTAAATGTTTAAACCAAAAAAAAAAAAACCTAAAAAAATATGCTCACTTGTATTTTTTTTGACGTTTTCTGATCGTGTGCTGCACGAAAATCAATGCAACATGGCCATATGGATTTTGTACGAGGGTTCCTATTGTAAAAAAAAGCTTGCCACTTTTTGCAAGTGCTCCAAAAGTAGTCAAATTTTACGTCAAACTTTGTCTCTTCAACCTCCTGAACGCAATGGTGAGGCCAATTTTGCTCTAGAATACACCAAAAAATTGCTCAAGGCCTGATCTCTTTAGAAATTGAATAGGGGGTTGCAAATCTAGCTTTGAGACCATGTTAGAATTGATGATTCAACCCACAAATCCCATGAAGTACCTTTAAGCAATTAGCTATCACAATAGAGAAGATCAACAAGCAAGATTGCGCTCAATAACCTAAGAATTCTATTGATGCAAATAACCTGGATGAATATTACAAATGAATGTGCAAGCTTTATAAAAGAATTATACAAGAAAACCCTACATGCCTCCAAATGAAGGCGCGAAGGACTAATAATTCTCTAAGATCAATTACATCCTTTGCTTCTTCTACAAATGGTTCCTCATCCTCAACTTCATCTTCACTTTCATCTCTTTTTTTTGTGCACAACACTTTTATGTAGCTCTTCTTGTAATGTTTCAAATTTCCTTCTGAGGGCTCTAAAATATTCCACGTTAGGAGGTGTATACATCTAAAATTGGTCAAGACAATCAATTAATTAAATACATATTGTTTAATTAATAAACCCCTTTAATTCAGCTACTTATAAATAAAGGCTAAATTTATTTATATAGTTCATACCTTCTAATTCTACCATCTTAAATCACATTCTTCTAAATTTAATTAAATAAACAAATGTCAATAGTTTGTTTTATTTAATTAATAATCTTCTCACTAAATTTAAATTCCCAATTTGAATTTAGGCACATGTCTACAACTTTTCCTCTTGCCACATCATCAAGTGTCACATAAATTTAAATATGTCTAATATTTAAATTGTAATTATCCTCAACCAATTCCAAGACAAATTTTGGACACTTGGCTTTTTCACACATTTTATTCCCTCATACACTTGTATGTTGCCCTTGGTCAAGGGAACATTCTCCATGATTCTTTCTAACTTCTTCCATCTCCATCGTTCATCTCTCATGTTGAAATCTTGATCATTGATTGCTACCACATCACAAGATGCTTTGGAAATCTTATAAATACAAGCCCATTCTACAACATTTGCAATCCATTTTTGAGCAAACTTACTATGCAGAAATCACATTAGAGTATTTGAGCATTTAACAAGTTGCATTGTGTTAGTTCAAAATCATGCCTTAGTTTATAACTACATTTTAGTTATCATCTTAGCTTTCATACAACATTTTCACCATAGCATTTAACATCATTATCATAGCATAATATTCATTTTATAAAAAAAAAATTAATATCATAGCATCATGGCATCAATCACATAGTTTATACTTCATGTAGGAAGTAGATTCTTGCATCTTACAACATCTTGTTTCTTAGGTTTTCATCCAAACCAGTCATAGTGCATATATAAATCTAAGAGCACTAGTGATTTAAAGGATACTTGAGAATAGAGAACAATGAAACAGTTTTAGTAATAGATTGTATTTTGAATTTGATTAATTATGTGCTTCAATCTTCTAATATAATAAGTTTCATTGGTTTTGTGTGTTTGATTATTATTTTACTAACTCCCACAATTCACACATCACATTTTTGGCACCCTGATGAAATCCAAAAAAATTAGAAAAAGTCCTAAAGAAATCCAAAAAAATTAGAAAATGTCCTAAACAATGGTTGCCCTAATGAAAACCTGGAAAACATGTGTCTTGGTGACAACAAAAATAAATAAAAAAAAGAAATCCAAAAAAAGAAAGAAAAAGAAAATACAAAAAAAAGTGAAAAAAAAATCATAAAATCTAAAAAAGTGCAATAAAATCAAGTAATGAAAACCTGGCAACAGGTTCTCTTTGTGATGGACCGACTTCTTCCTATATTAGAATGTGTGTTGACCATTGGGTCTTCGCTATCATTATCCACGTCTATCATTTGAGCCTCATGTACATATTGGGGCGTTGTGGTCTTGTCTCACCTTGGCTTGGTGATCATTGTACATATCCATAATAAATTGGTTTGTTTCCACTGGGGGAAAAATCTTGAACTCATTGGGGGCAATCTATCTTTGAGCTTAAAATGACAGACAAACAATAGTACGACAACATGATAAAAAAACACAATGATCAAGCGAGTTGCAACATTGAACATCAATCATAATCACAAAAACCAACCATCTGAACCAACACCAACAAGATCAAATCAAAACAAATATCATTTGGTGGCCATCCTCTGAATCAAGGTTTTATCACTTTGGCACAAATGTTCAAGTTATTTGGATCATAATTGTTGTTATCATTTCTCTAGAGCAACTCAAGGATGTCAAGAACTAGAGAAGCTATGATCGAGAATAATATTTTTCTTTGTTTGTTGTTTGTGAGTTGATCATTATTACTATGTGAATCATTGTGAGATGTGCTCTACAAAGTATCACTAATGACATTCCAAATTCCCATAGGAAAATGACTAACTCTTGTCTGTTTACACAAGGAATGCTCAGGTCATCTCAGTCCAATTATACCTAGATGCTTGTGTTAACTTGCAATATCAAACATCATGAAAGTACTCAGGTCATCATGGTCTAATTATACCATCGATGTTTGTACTCACTTTCAACATTTTAAAGGCTCAATGATGATAAAAAGCATGAAAAATTGGTTGTTACAATGACAACATTTGCATATTAGATCTGCATGATTAAGTTAGCTTGCATTTGTAGTTATGAGATTTCCAAGGCTGAAATAATTTCACAATGACGTTACCTCTATTATTAATGGATTGAGTACATTTGACATTAATAAAAAACACATCATTCTCATATAGTTGCATAATCAGTTGCATGATCATTTGCATACATTAGAAAGCATTCTCATATCACATATACATTATCACATCATTCATTCATCCATGCATTACATCATAATATCCTCATCAAAAAACACAAAAAGAAGTGCATTGCATCTCACTTGCATAATCAAAATCATTTCATTTTATTATTAATAGATTAAGAAAATGGTCCATTAAGGAGATTGAAAGACATATCCAACAGAGTAATATTTCCAAGAAGAAAAAGTTGTTGAAGAACATGACTGGTAAGCAAGTTTCCCTGTAAAGATATAATGCCATTGTTATGAACATCTAAAACCAGTAGTGAAGATAGATTTGCCAGGATATATGGAATACTGCCTATGAATTTGTCATTACTCAAATCCAAGACTGACAAAAGACTAAATGGATCAGCATAATCATCACATGAATGTACATAAACATCACACATCATTTGCATAATCAAATCCATCTCACATAGCATAAAACATCATCCATTAAGCATATAGAATCATCAATCATGCATTATCATATCATTGCATACATCACATAATCATTACATAATCTATCACATAATCATCATATAAGCATCGTATAAGCATCACATAAACATCATAAACACATAAAACTATGCACCATCATACGATCATTCCATCCATCCATTCACTCGTGCATTAACATTATCATACATTCATCCATTCATTGCATCATCTATTTGCATTAGAAAATTACAAAAACATAAAATGCATCACGTTTCATTGGCATAATAAGATCCATCACATGTATCATATAGGAATGATTCATAAAGCATCATAGAATCAGAATGCATGGTTCATCATTTCCATCCATAGCATATCATACCATCATCATATAGAACATCACATAGTATATATAATAAAAATTAAATGCATCCATCATAGACATTCATCATAGTCAACACATATAGAAACATAGATCAATCATCATCATCCTTGCATATCATATATATCTCAAAATAATGTCAAGTGAACAAGGATACCCAAATATCGAGAGGTACATCATCAGAGTGGCAGAAATCATCAAATCCACAATTGAATAAATATATACATCAAGTCTTAGTGCACCAATCAATCTATTAGCTGACGCTATCAACAATCCCCTATTAATCCTACATTGGGGAATATAAATCAATCAAAGAAGTTCAACCACATCGCCCAATCAAATCTAAAATCTCCTGTAATAATAGCATATCGCAAATCATCAATCTTATCAATCAATATCATCATCCTATCACAAGGTCACTCATCATCATCCTATCATTGATCCTCACTATCATGAGGTCAATCATCATCATCATATCATTGATCCTTGTTGGAAGTGGATTCACTCTAAGAGGGGGGGGTGAATCAGAGTGATACAAATTTTAACACTTAAAATGCAAGTTAAAATTTTGACCTTTAACTCAATGCAATTTTGTTTATGTGAGTGCAACTTGAGACTTGGCTTAGCATTTAACACATATTAGAAGCATCATATGATATGTTCAATTAAGCTTTATGAACAATCTTGCTGTGCTTTTCAGAGTAGAACATAAATAGTCCACAAAATATAACATTGCTTTACTTTTGACATACTTTTAAACATTCACACATGGAGTATAAAATACAGCTTTATGAAATACTTTTAATGATCAAATTTGCACAATTTACAGACTTGAATAGATTGACATTAATCTTTTGAACAAACTCAATGTATCAGAGCATTGACCAACTGAATGAGCACATTAACAAGAAATTGAATGAGAGACAAAAACACATCACATAACACAAAGATTTCCTAAGTGGAAAAACTCTCTTGGGGTATAAAAAACCACTTGCAAACTGATCCTTTTATTCATTCAAAAGAGCACCAACTTTGTTACAATGTGGAGCACCAACTCCCATAAATTTTCTGAAGCACCAACTTCATATTTGAATAAAAAATCTCATGACATTGCAACCTATTAGGACCTTATAATTGTAATGAATCTCTGTGGTCACAAAATCACAATAGGATACAAACTAATATTCAATAATGCCCAACTCAAGAATAATCTTTGTAATACAACTAGAGATGAAAAACAATATAAACCCCTCTTCTCTTTTTTACAGAATGATATCACAATGTTAATCAATATATTGTTCAGACTATATCTTCTCATCACTGATGTCATATGATTTTGCCAACAATTAATACAATGATTTACAAATAGTTATTCATTTCAAAACCCGTATCCACTAACCAGGGTTTTTATGAACAATGTTGTTTTTGTTATTAATCATGATACCCATAAAGGGTTTTTAAGTATAATCATAGAAATACAACAATATGTCAATGAATATCACTGGAGAAATGAAACCCTTGAATGAAGAACTTGGGTTAAGCAACCACTTACCATAAGCCTTAACAAACTTTAGTTATGCTTATAAGGATTTTATAGATTCGAGAACAAATACCTGTTACAGTGAGAGACAATAGAACAAATACCAGAAAAACTGTTGAAGACCTTTGAAAACTGTCAAGCTCGTGGAGAGTCCACCAAAGAAACCACCAACTTCCATATTCTATCATACCAGAAAACTAGCTCAAAATGGTTCCTTTATTAAACTTGAACTGTAATTGAAAATGCATCATAGCGGCTAGGGTTCTATCAAAAAACAAACATTCATTTTTCCCTATTTCCACTTTTCATCGAGCACCAAATCATAACACATGATTTTTGAAATCCATAAAATGCAATGTAATGAATTTGAGGTCCAAGAAACCAATATAATGATATGCCATGTCAAATTCCACATGAGTTATGATAACTCACTTGCCAACTGTCCATGTCACCAAGCGACAAGAACACAACAAAATGATAATGTTGTTCAAAGTCCACATGAGCTCACAACTATACAATGATAATACCTTGTCAGCTGCCAAATAAACATAATAATTCATATGATCAATTGTCCCAAATAAATTAAGACCAATTTATCATTTAGGTTGAGGTCATATAAAGCCCGATGACCAATGATAACACTTCACTATCAAAGCTAAGCAACACGTGCTCAAAAATAAACCTGAAACCTCATATTAAAGCACTGTCAAATGTAATGGTGATCAACTATCGAAGTCGATGTTAATACATTGTATAAAGCCTGATAATTATATCAAAGTCGACTTAAGTCACCTTGCATATAAGCCCTAGTTTTAATATCAATAGAGTGTGTAGTATAGTGATCATGAAAGTCGTCAAATAGATGTATGTCATTTTGACTATTCAAGTCAAGTGATAAATAACCTTAGCAAAGCAATGATTCTCCAAATACTCCCAACTTTAGTGAGCAAGAGCAAGATATTATTAACATATTGTGTGCCAAGTGAGAAATACAATATGCTAAATGTCGATGATAACCACAATGCTCATGTGGACCAATGAATATAGTAAACAATGCACTTCTCCTTAGAATGTATTATGCCCTTTATACAAAAAGTAAATGATATGAAAGTGAAGCTTGAGCACAAGATAATGTGTGCTAGTGAAACAATAACTTTCACCAAGAAATGCATGAATGTTGTGTGCATATAAATGTAGTTTGGTAAACTAATGAGCATAAAGACGTCATGAAATCTAAAACACAAATATACCTTCATTAAAATGTCATCACTTGTATGTGCAAGACACTCTGCACATGGTGTCAACAAGTTCAATACCACAACAATATAGAACTGAAAGTAAATCTACAACATAATGCTATTCATGAACAAGATACTGAATGCCAAAAATTGAAATAATGTGCCAAAACTGTATAAGTCATAATCCAAGATCAATGTGCCACCTAAACAACAATATGCCAAAATCAATTGAACTGGGTGTCAAGATACCAATGCCAAAGAACCTGTATGAGATATATACCTTTGTGATGTCAATGCCTTATAATATGATCAAGACATCAATGACCAGTAATGATGTATCATATAATACCCAATCCAATCAATATGTACCAAGAGTTGAATTGGATCAACTGACTACACCGCCAAATCTGGAATCAGATCAACTAACTACACCACCAAATCTATTTTGACATCAAGGAAAAACAACCACAATAAACAACTGAAAGCCAACAAACTCCCCCTTTGTCCTTCATGGAAAAAACTTAGCCATCTGAACTGAACTGAACTGTAAACCATCATATTCTCCCCCTTTTTTGTCACAAGGAAAAAGGAAACAATATCAATGCAATGTGATTCAATAACAAGTGCTGCTCAAAACCAGAGCTTTTTACAAAGTGAAAATAACTTGCACAAGATCAAGTGAAATGGATCACAATCTGAACTAGATATACCAGAATAAAACAAAATATATACCCAGAAGCAAATGCATGGACCAACATATGAAATCAAGTACTTGCCATGAATCATGTGAACCAACTGTAAACAAAAATGTGCCACTCAGATCATATAAATGTGTCATCAAAGCCAGTGTTGTCAACAAAGATAAGAAAATACGATAAACATTTGAAAGGCAAATAACCAATGAATTTTGTTACAAACACAAATAAAGCAGCAAGAGAGGGATGTGCAAATTCTCCAATCAGCGACCCTGTACCTTTGTAACTTTGATCTTCATTGTCTTGCTACCACTATTTTCCAGCACATACTACACTTTTCTCCCCTTGAATCCATGAACTAGAAGAATTTATAGGTCAAGAATGAAATGAAACGTTTTGAACATCATAAGAAAATAATTCAACGTGTGACTAATTAGCTTCAATCATATTTGTTGACAAATGAACCACTGCCCAAAAGTTCTAATAAGATTTGCATATATCAACCAAGTAGATGTCATCAGATAAAATCAATCTGCTAATGTCAAAATACCATATCTAGATCATGTATATTGTATATATAATACTTACTAACTGAATCAAATTTTCAATGTAGCAAACCTTGTTCTTCAGAAAATCACTAAAGCTCCTTTCATCTTGAGCACTACAAAATGACACAAAGCAGCCAAATCTATGTCATACAATCCACACAAGTCTCAAGTCACAATATAACTCCAAACAACCATTGTCCCGTAATAATCAACTATCAAAAGTTTATTGAAAAACTTCATTATCCAAGAATGCACAAACTTCTATCAATGTTGTTTGAATGTCCTCAAGAGTTTACATACTCTATACCAATATAATCCATGTCAAAACTGTATAATTCATAATCCAAGATCAATGTGCCACCCAAACAATAGTATGCCAAAATCAACTAAACTATGTGTCAAGATACCAATTCCAAAGAACCTGTATAAGATATATACCTTCGTGATGTCAATTCCTTATGATATGATCAAGACATGAATGACCTGATTACAGTTCCAGTTAAGCACATTTGCAACATTCTTCACACTCTGTCTGATTTTGCTCTTCTGCTCTTGAAACTCTGTCTGCTTTAATTCAGATCACCAATCTTCTTTTTGCTCAAATCAAACTGTGCACAATTGATCAATAATTCTTCTGACTTTTGCAACACATTGCATCACACACCAAAACGATATAAAAAATCACTTATATATATCCGTGATTAGGAATTACATCTATTACATGTCGACTTTTACAAAATAAAAAAATATGTATAAACTATCGGCTCAATCCATAAACAATTATTAATGCGAACTAACCAAAGTCGGCCACAAAATAGTGAGGACCCAAAACAAAATCCTCGAACACGAAACACCTTAAACAATTACTCCTCGAATATCCACAACACGCTACATTCACTTAGTCGGCCTTCTTGCATTGTTAAATAGAAAATCAATCATCCAAATCTTCTAACTTGCACACAAATCAATACTAGGCTCGATGATTCAAAGAGGATAAATCAAACATCGAAAAACCTTCCCTAAGATCCACAATGATAACATAAAATTACATATGAATCAATAAACACAATTATGTCAGATGCTCTATTCTAGCTTTAATAGTTAATCACTAATCTTCAATCTAACTTCTAGTACGAGTAAATACTAAAGTGCAGATAGGATAACTAACTAGGGTTTCCATCAATGAAAACACCAGATGACTTGTGTAGTGTTTCTTTCCAACAATCTCCCCCTTTGGAATTGATGGAAACATTTAGTGAAAAATGACTAAGTGTCGGAATCGGTACCAACATGAATACACTGCCAACCTTCAAAACTTCAAAACACAACTCCCCTAGGATGAATAAGGCAATTTTCACTATCCCACACTCCCCCTTTGACATCAATGGAAAAGGAAAGAATTCACATACCAAAAATAAAACAAAATTGCTATGAACAAACTACATATGTACAAACATGGCTCTCTAACTTACATGGATTGGAATATATTTGCAAAATTGTTCTTCAATAGGCTCAAACTAGTGTCCCAACTATTTTTAAGACTCTCCAAAATAGTCATGTGACCACATAAAAAGTAGGATTGCATCTCTACTGACTCAAGATTTTTTGGATCACTGACAGCCATAACATCCTATGCTTCCTTCAATGCACTAAGCATTGTCTCCATTTTAGGACCAATCAATCCTCTGAGTTCACATACCCTTTCAACAATTCTGCCTTCTTCATGCTTCAAGATTTTAATTTTTTCAAGCAAGGATATGACTTGATCTTCTTGCTTGCTCACAAAAATGGTTAGAGGATCAAAGGCTTGAGAAATAACTGCTAACTATTTCTCATAATCCTTAATTTTCTTTTTAGTTTCCTCAGCTAATTTAGACAAAGATAAGCATGAATTTTAAATATTTCCACCTTCAAATAAAACACTTTGAATGTTCTTTACACAGGTAGCTAACAAATATTTATCATTAGCAATCATACCCTTCAATCTATTGAATCTTTTTTCATCAAATTCTTTTTGAACCTTATCCTCAGTTGACTTTTCAAGAGACCCAAAGTGAGTACTTATAGATTTGACAAGTTTCTTTAGCTGACTAGATGGAGAATCAGATGAGTCCTTGACATATGTAGGCATGATCTTCTCCAAGATACCAGATGCAAGACTTAACAACTCACTGTCTTCAATGTGATATTTCAGTATCTCCTCCCTTGCCTTGGCCTGAGCAAATGATGATACCTTCAACTTCTCAATGGGAGATAGAGCGGCCAAGTTGATAGGACCTTTAACCAATTCAGGGTCAAACTCCTCTTGTTGTTCTTCTAAAAAATCCTTCATTGCCTTTGCAATGTATCTTGCTTCCATATGAATCTCCTTTGCCTTAGCCTTATTTTCTTCAATCATTGATTCTTGCTTAGCTTCAGGAATCTCAATTTCTTCAACTGACACATCTTTAGGAGCTTTATTATCCATAGGAATTTCAATGTATTGCATATCAAGAGGACTCTAAGTGCCCTCAATTATATCTTCTTTCACCTCTTCAATTTCTGGATCAGATGGAGCATTTTTCAGCATGAGATTCTTCAGAAACAACATTGTATTTGTTCTTCAACAGAATTGCCTTAAGAATTTTCTCAGTGTCCTTTACAACTTCTTTAGTTTGTCCAATCATAAGCTTATTCACCCTTGTTTTTCTCTTAAAATTTCTTTTTTCTTCATTGAGGATCTTCTTAATCTCTTCTATTGACATTACTAGACATACATCAAAAATTATGTGTTCTCTCATTTGCTCTTCTTCAGTTCTTGTATTTACTCTCCTCATTTCCAAGACTTCATAAATCCCTTTAGGAAACTCTAACATTATTTCTGTGAGTCATATTGAAATTAGTCAAGTACTTTATTGTGGCTTCTTCAAGAATTCTCTAAACAACACTGTCAAAGGTGTCATACCATTCACAAAGTGGTATGAGATTACCATCCTTAATCGAAGCTTTTTCCACTTCTGCTATAGACACACCTGATCTGTCAATTTTTATCATTTTCTTTACTTTCTCTTCACCAGAGGGCTTGTCCATAGAGACTTTTGTTTCCTTTGTGCCCTCATGCTTGATTTCTCTTACCTCTTCATCAGATTCAGTTTCTTCATCCTCTTCAACTACAACATAGACTCTTGTGCTCCTATCCGTCTTTCTCTTCCCTTCTCTCTCAAATGTCTTGACTTGAACTTTCACAGGGCTTGATTTATTTGTAGGACCGAATGAGAGTGCAAAGCTCCTTATAGATCTAGTTCTGGTAGAGGATGTTGTTGGACTAACAGACTCAGTTCTAGCAGACTCTCCTTCTTCAACTTGTTCTCTTTTCCTCCTAGCTTCCCTCACAACTTTAGTTGATATATCCATGCTCTCTGTAAAAGCTTCAACTTCCTTTCTTACCTTCTAGACTATCATAGGATCCTTTAGTTGTTCATGCACTTGCATATTCTTTTCTTCAAAGGTGCCAAACCTTTCTTCTGTCGGATCCAAAGATTTACTCAACAGGTGTTGAGGATACAACTCCAAAATGTGTTCTTCAACCTCATAACCCATAGGCATTATACAAACTGTTCTAGGTTCTACCGCTTCCATCAAACACTGATCAATATCAACCATGAAGCAAATAGTGTCCTTGTATTTTTCAACAATAGACTTAGGGATCCTTTCCATTGCTTGCATTTCACTTTGAAAACTTTTGAAATAATCCCAGATAGTAGTTTTCCTTGCTTTGTTATCACCAATTCCATATAATATGTCTCTGATTTGAACAACTACCGGTCTATCACCTTGCCATTACACTCTTCCAAATCCCAGAACTTCAGTCATGAAGTAGAAAAACAGACATAATAACAAATTTCCATACTTGAAAGAATTCTTCTTATCCTTCTTGATTTTTCCAAGATTTTCAATTAGCTGGCCCTAGAGTAACTCACATAGGTCATATTCTACATTTTCCTTGACAATCTAATAAGCTACATAGATTATAGTACCGGATACAGAGTGTAGACATGCAAAATTAGCATCATGCATTTAATTAATTCATATTCATCCATTCATCAAATAAATCAAGTCTATTTGATTTATCTCTAAGGTAATCCATTTAAATTAATTAAATCCATCTTTATTTAATTTAATCCTAACATCACCCTCTTTGATTAAATAAATCAAATCTTTATTTAATTAAATCTAAAACATCTTTTCATCTCCTTTTGATTTATTTTAATCTATAAATCTAAGTCAAAAAGTAAAATCATCTAATCCCTCACTAAATTAATCTAATCCTGATTAATTTAATCTAATGCATGTCACATTCTCTAGATTTTCCCACTTGCACAAATAAATCAATTAATTCATTTATTAAATCCTCATTTCCCCTCAACAAGGCATCTTTGGAGAATATTCCTTCAAGTTTGAATTCAAATCAAGTTGACTTGTCCCTTCCAACATGGAATTAACTCCCCTCTTACATGTCCCCCACTTGGCATTTAAGTCCCTTTTTCTCCCTCCAACAAGCTAAATTTGAAATTTGAAAAGGCCAACTAATCTCATTTATTGGCACATTGACCAAAACTTGCACATCCTCTATCCACTCACATTTGGACAAATGGTTCCTTCCTATTGGTTGAATCTTTTCCCACATTCACCCATTTTGCTTCTTCTCTCATCAAAATCTTCTATAAATGGAGAGGCTATCCTTCATTCTTAACATCCACAATTTATGCAAAATCACTCTCTTCACATTGAGAGCTGATTTTGTCCACTCCATCTTCAAGGTACTTCATCATTTACTTATCAAGGATTGGGAAAGGGCCACTTTTCATATCAAAGTGGCACCAATCCAATATGGGATAGGTATTCAATATGTATTTCATGCTTTTAATTAGTTTATTTTGCTATTTTGTTTGCAGTATCAAGCATGTTGGATTATTCCATAGGAATATCACTCTATTTGCTTCTTTCAAATTTATCTCATGACAAATGTGGTAGGATAATTTAAGCATGTAGATTTTGTGTTATACATGATGGTGCTAGAAGGAGGGCCTCGCTCACACGTCTATTTCAACCTTCCGAATTGGGCATTAATTTGCATCATGCCTGGGCGCACTAATGGTTTGTAATGGTTAGAAAAGTACACACTAATGGTTTGATGTTTGCATTTTGATTAGAGAAGTGGATCATCTAGAGTTTTATGCAAATTCCCATTTTAATCATAAAGAATCAAATTTATTTGCTTGTGACTGTTGTTTAAAAGTTTCTGTATTTTATCGCTGCTCAAATATCATCTTGTTGTTCAATATTGATCTTAATATCAATCACTTGGTAGCTTTCATTTATTAATAAACTGTCTGCTTTAGATTTGTAGAGATTTGTCACTTCCTTTGTTGCATTTTAGGTAAATAATGTGTGCCAATGACATAGTGAAGGGCTATACGACACTCTAAGCTTGTGTATGATTGCTATTTTGGGAGACATTATATGCAAATTTTCTTTTGATTTTATGTTGAGATGTGGAGCTTGGGTTGTTTATTGTGGTGATATTTACTTTCTATAGCCACAAACAAACTTATATACGTGCATGAATAGGAGAAGATAGTAGAAAAAGAAAAAAGAAAAAGAGAACATACAATAAAGCGCAATAGAGATGTGATTTGGAGCAAGGATCTACAAAGAGG
Source organism: Sequoia sempervirens (assembly GCA_007258455.2). NCBI lineage: Eukaryota > Viridiplantae > Streptophyta > Pinopsida > Cupressales > Cupressaceae > Sequoia > Sequoia sempervirens. The sequence continues at coordinate 31,625,955 of VDFB02000015.1, forward strand.
GGTGAGCCTTGAATTAGATAAGAGAGGTAGATTTCCTCTTTGCTCGAGAGGAAGTTGCTAGACAATACATTTGCAGCAGCGAAATCTACCAATATTGCAATGGTGTTCTCTTTATTTTTTCAAATCCCACACTAACGATTTTTTTTTCCAAATCATTAAATATTTGCTTTGGTCGTTGCTCATAATCTCCTCTAATCCTTGGGCATAGCAAGCCAGAAGGTTGATTTAGGGCTCAAACATAAATTATCATAGTAGTCTAGGTGCTGATTTAAATTCGCTGTCAACAAACTCATGCTTTTCTTCGACCAACAATGGTGCTTGCTTGCAAATATCTATCTTTGAATCTTGGCTTTAAGACGATGTTTTCTTTAGGGCGAGTGCTCATGGTGTTTCTATTTGTAATCAATTAATGCATTTGCTTGAAAGTTTCTAAAGCCTTTTCAACAAGTCTATCTTGTGCATATCCTATGACCACAGTAAACCACCGCTTATGAAAAAAGGAGAGCAAGGAAACACCAGATAGGAAGAGTGGCGTAGGGTTACTTTTTTACCAGTTTGAAGTTGCTTCACCGCGGTCCTCCAAACTCTCTCTTTATCACATCAAAGGATAAGAATATGTGGGATGCAAAAAAATGCTATAGTCTATTCTTTCTGACAAGTCTACTGCGCACCTCACAACAGGAGAAGGAAGTTGTTATTAAATATGGCGATCTTGTTGGACCTTGCTATCTTTCATCTATGGATCACGTCAAAATGGTGAATGGGAATTACCTTCCAATTAAGGTTTAAGCAGGAAAGGTACGAGTTTTGAGCTTATTTTTCATGCCATGTGGGTTTTGTCCTCTATACTGGTTTAAGAGCGTAGTAGGTAGGAGTGAATAAATACGCATGCAGCTTGTTCTTTTCATATTATTATTCTTTAGCACATGCTGGAAATAGAGTGATAATATTCGAGCAACCTAGGAGATTTGCAAATCTTGACAAACTTGTTGAGGAACCCTGGGAGAGCAGGTGAATGCTTTAAAGTCAACAGTTTGTTGTTCCAACCACTACTCATTCAAAAGGAGAAATTGCGAAACTTTTATTTTGGTCCTAGAGGTCACTATGATATATTTAATGTCATTCATTTTTTTGCACTTAACATGTTTCTTTGTGCAATGTATATTATGATTTCAGTAGATTCAGAGTTGTGGTTATTATTAGCAAATATTTGGAATCATTGTAATTAAGTATCATTTGCAGCAATTGGGATTTAAAGTTTCCATTTCAAATCGTATTTATTATTGATTGATCTTTCATCATGTCCAAGCTATGCATACAGTACTATTGATGTCTCTACAAAGTCACTTGAGCCATCAATGCGTGTTCTATTTTTTAATTTATGAATTTTGGGGATTAGATTCTCTTAAAATCATCAATCAAGCTTTATTTTGAACTGACATACATTTATGAAATTATCAATTTCTGATTTGGACTCTTGTATGAGAATGCATTTATTATGACCATTGAATGCATTCATGTGGCTTGAAATTGTATTCACTATGAAAATTTATCATTAATTCCTTGAAATAAATCTCATTTCTAATATTTTACTTCGTAATTTTTTGTAGGTCGGAATTGGAATTAGGCATTGAAATTTAGCAAAAGCAAACATATTTGAGTTGGAAATTTGAGCATTGAACTTGAATAATTCACAAAGCATTTTTAAATGCTTGAGGTATCCATTTCCTACTTTTGTTTTCTGTTTTAGAACAACACGCATTCAATTTGAATTTAAAATTAATCATTAATTGATCTTTTCAAAGTTGGTCTAAAATTAAATGCTAGAAACTTACTAGTCTTTACTTTTGGGCTAAAAATTTGAACAAAACAAATTCACATTTAGCTTGGTGTTTTAAAATGAATTCATCATTTCTTTGAGGCTAAAATGAACAAGTGCTTGAATTGTGTGATCTTGTCTTTGGTGCATTTTGAAGTGCGTATCCTCTCCCCTTGCGCTTCATGCGATCTTGGGTGCAAGATAAACACTCAAAATAAATTTTATTGGTTTAAGGCACGTTTAAGAGGGGGCTTACTATGAGACACACCTCACAACAGGAAACTCGTAGGAAATTTATTGCAAGCACATTTATCGTCGATCTATATCAAAGGGTTTGAAATTGTGAGAAATTAGCACCAATCCATTCCAACAATAGACTGCACCTAATCCCATGCCTTAAGTGGAATGAGAACGGTTGAAGAGCCTTAAGTTGCCGAGTGGGTGAGTGTTGGTTCCGATGTTCATGATTTGTTGTCATTAAGAACCTTGTTTGTAGTAACCAACTAGTCCATCCAATGAGTTTATCAAAGTGGTGCATTGGAACTTAGATTCCAAGAAGTTACTTACCATGTCCGATCTTGGTTAAAATATAGAGGTTAAGACTTCATTCTTAACATACCTTTATATGTTTTCCTTGGTTGCATATAAAATAATCTCTTCTACTACGAAGGGCATGAGGCAAGCTCACCAAGAAAAACATACCAATTGACCTAGCATGTTATATTGCTTGTGAGTCAGTTTGAAAACACAGTGCTTGGATCCAAAACATTGAGACAAACATTAAACAAATCATCAAAATTTCAAACTCTTTGAGAGGAACAAATACCTTTGAAAAGTCCACGTGTTACTACTTGTCCCTAGGGGTTCTTATCCCTAGAAGGCTTCTAAACATTGAGACCTATATCTCGATTTGTTCATTTCAAAGTCAACAATAGGAAACTATGCTCTTGAAACCTTGATTTTCACATAATGGACCTTGTGGAATGAAAATGGAATTGAGACATAGAAATTTAGTTTGAAAACTAAGCAAGAAGTGTTTTTGTGGTAAAATCAAGTCATTAATCAAGATTAACTCAAATTGAACCCCACACATGTGCTTGTTTATCTTTTTATCATCTTGTTGGAGTTGTAAAAATCTGATGATTTTACATGTATATTTCACTCATATTTTGCCATATGGTCCCAGAGTTTGCATCGGGTCATGCATTTTTCACGTTGTGGTCCATATCGGCATAAGTCTATCAAGGTCTTCCCGACCCGTGATGCTTTTGTGTTAACATATGTTTGCTGCAGATGATCGGTAGGAATTGGTCATTTTTACAGCGATCGACATTCACCTACTGGTGGCTATCGGCAAGACATTCACGACGTTTTGCCGATAGAAAAAGTTCCTATCAGCATAAGTTATATTGTCAGAATGATGTCTTACCGAGTGCCTTATGTCTCACCGACCGGTATATGGAGATGTATCGGTGAGAGTTTTTCCTTCGATGAAGCATCTTGGCGAACTCACCTATTCTTGCCGATCGGTGGCGGATGCATATACATATTGGCAGAGATTTTCTTCAGGGTAACGTCTTGGCGAGTGACCTTCGGTCTCGCCGATATTACACATGAGGCTCATTAGTGAGAGACTTTTTCTTCGGAGTAAGTCATAGCAACTTCACATTGTCTCACCGATCGATGGCAGAAAGATGCACGTATCGGTAAGAGTTAAAGCTTTTGGCATGTGGTCTTGGCGAGTTTGAATTGTTACACCGACCGACAAGCACATTAAGGACTCACTTCGGCCAAACTTGTTGTTTTCGGTGTGAGGTTATAACAAGGCCTTGTTGTCTCATCAACCGGCAGTGGAAGAATTGATTTATCGGCATAAGTTAAAAGCTTCAGTGAAATGTCATAACAATTCCGTGGTGTCTCACCCACTTGTGCAAAAGGTTTTTTCGGCAGGAGTTTGGTCTTCAGCATGTTGTTTCACTGAGTGCTTTATGTCTCGTCGACTGGCATGTATGGAGATTTTTCAGTCAGAGTTGAGCTATCGATGAAAGGTCTCAGCAAAGTGTATATGTCTCACGACGAAGCATAAAGGGTTTCTCTCAAATGGCTTATGGTGAGAGGTTTGTTGTGTCTTGCCGATCGACAACATAATGGGATGCGATATCGGTATGAGTTAAGGTTCTCGATAAGAGGTCTCGGTGAGTGACCTTCGGTCTCATTGATGGAAAACAATGAAGGACCTTGTCGACGAGAGTGTGCTTTTGTCTCAGCGACTCAGAATGGATGATGAATTTTGGTGTGACATAGTGTACTCTATGAGAGGTCTTTCTGAGAGTGATATATTACGGCGACAAGTTTGATCACGGGGGCTCTCGAAAAAAAAAAGGCTTCTCTACATGACGTCTCGGTGATATCATAAGGTCATAGAGACACGTGAATGGTAAAAGAGCTCTCGGGGAAACATAAAGTGATCTACAGGACATCTCCCTGACTTGGACAAGTCATGGCAAAGGTGAATAACACCACAGAGCAATTAATGATTGAATTGCCTTCGGCATAACTACTGGATTGTCTCGCCGACTATTTCACTGATGAAAAATTGAAATTCAAATACTGAGGCCGACATATAAATTGCTAAATTACCGTTGTAGGCCGACATGAAAGGAACCCAAATTCTGTCGAAGGCCGACATGGAATTTCAATATGGTTTATTTTCTTGATGTTGGTGTATAAATAGGCATTTTTGTAATTGTAAAATCATCATCAGTTATTAGATATTCGATACACAACAAGTAGATACAGTGGAATAAAATTATCAGATTAGAGACTATTGTTGCATGATTTCAGAATGGAGGTATTTATGAAAATTAGTTGATGTTGCTACATTTGTTTGGTGTCAATTGTCTATTGAATTCAATAAAAATACTACTAAGTTGTCTCCAAGATTGATGCTTTCTAGTTGTTTAAATTGACATAACAAGTTTATGTTCAGTTTATCAATGCACATTTGTTGTATTTGTGTGATTAATCGATTGGTTCTTTCAAGTAAAGATTAAATCCTTTTAATTTATCATAGTAATCAGAGAGATTCATTTGGATTGTTAAAGTAGAGCTTAGTAGTTACATTATTGCATGTTTATACAAGTTGTAAACAAAATATATGCCAGATAATTTGAGTTTTCTCCAGAGAGTGTTGCTCATCTTGATTTCATTTGACTCTGCCTACCCAATAAGGCACTGGTCTCTGCAGTTTCATCATTAAGATTCATTTGTTCTCTTTATATCTATTAATTAAGTATTTTAGGATTTAGATAAGAAGATTGCTATTGCTATCAAGTTTGATTACATTTTTTCACTTCTATTTGCCATTTGTGGATAAATCACTGCAAGAAAGATAATCATAAATACACAAAGTCTGCTTCATTCAGTAAGGTACACCCACCTAGGTTTAGCAGCACCTGAAGATTAGAAGGTTGAATTCTTTCAATCTTGTCTGTTACCCTAAAACGTATCAAGAGATTGGAAGCCTCTTGAGGTATCTTTTCTAGTGTTTTTGAGAGCTAACAAATTGGCGACTCTACTGGGGATACATTCAAAATCAAGGCCTTAATCATAGAGTCAGGAACTTTATATAGACTCCACTGGGATAAGAAACATCAAGCTTTTCTCATTTTTGACAAAAGTGAGTGGCTACTCTGACAAATTTTTTGTAGTTGTTCAAACATGAATGGAAGAAGATCTCAATATAGGGGAGGTCATACTAGAGCTCCTGCTAGAAGCAGTAAGTGGACACACAAAGATGACAAGATTGATAAGGGAAAAGGGATAAGTGAGGACATGTGCATGACTGGCAAAGACAAAACATCAAGAGCACATTGTGAAACATATGATACATGGAGAGATTATTCAAGTGTAGAACTTTGTACCCCTAAAGATCAAAGAAATCCTTTCTTTTTTCTCGATCCTCAGAAATAGGCTGAGTTTAGAGCTGAACTGGAGGTTGAACGAATCAGAATTCAGCATGAATATGATCAAAAGATGGATTTTAACCAAAATGAATTTATTAATCATGAACTTTCTGAGGAAGTAAAAGCACAATTTGAATCACAGAGGAAGGAGATAGAGGAGCTAAGGGCTGCATTGCTGAAGGCCCAAATTACTTCTCAGACAACTGATTGCCCCCCAAAGTATGTACCACCTCATAAGCAGGGTAATCATAATGCAAGGCCTTCTGATCCACTTGTGTCTCGTCACCATCAAACAGGAAATCACTATAACTAGCCAAATCATCCACCTCATATCCCCACACAGCATACAAATATGCAGCCACCTCATGGTCAACCTTTTGTCCCACAACATAATGCACAATATAATAATCCTATGTATCAATATCAGTACCCACCTATCCCCCCCCCTCACCAGTTTGCAACAATGATCATTCAGTTTGATTTGACAGGGTTTCATCTATACCCTTACCCTATGGATGGTAGCTGGAGAGGTCTGGTACCTAAGTTTACAGGGAGTAATGCAATTACTGCTGAAGAACATTTAAAGAATTTCAATGTGTTCATCCAAGACATAGGTGTGCCATATGAAGATTTACATATGAGGCTATTTATGATGTCACTTCTTGAAGATGCAAGGGATTGGTTCAACAGCTTACCAACACTCTCAATTAATTCTCTCCAAATATTCCAGGATAGATTCCTAGAGTAATATGGGAATCTAAATGCACCAGATGTAGCTCTTCATGAATTGATGCGAATTCAAAAAAATTAGAATGATTCAATTTATGATTTCAACTGAAGATTCAACAAGCTACAGACTAAAGTACCTCCTGGATCAAGGTTGCCAGATTCTATAGCATTGAGTGTTTATTAAAATGCATTTGATCCTAAAATAGGGTATGAACTAAGAAATAGGGTCCCAAGAGATCTGGCTGAAGCTCAGAAGATAGCACTAACAATTGAAAACAACAGGAAGGCTGCAGGTATAATCAATAAAAGAGATAACCCTAGGGCTCCTTAGCAAAGCAACAATTATCAGTACAAATAGGAAATCACATACAAAAATGAAAGGCCGAGGTTGCATGACATGCCATATAATATAGACTAGAAGGATGGAAAACCTATAACAGCTAGGCCAAGAAACAAAGAGACTCCTGATCCATTGAGCCAGAAGGGAACCTATATGGTGAGTAGCAATTACTTTTGTGAATCTTGTGATAAGCCACATTCCTCAGACTATTGTGTTGTAGCTCAAAGGATGTAAGAGGAGGGAATGTTGATGGAAAATAATGGAGAAGATCACAAAGTGTATTTGAATTCAAACATTTTTCACCATGTGGAAGAGAGGTAGTCATCTTCAAAGGATGAAGATTATGAGTATGATGTTTCAAATCAGAGATACAATGTCCATATGGCTGAAAAGCAAGTTCTTTATGATTCTAAAGAAGATTACACAGAGACACATTCGGTTGAAGTTCCTACTCAATGCAGTATGAGGAGACTCACCAAAGATGAAATAGAGAGACTAACTGTTGCTACAGTTGAGGAAGTAAGGAGTAAATACTGGTTGAGAAATAGAACAGTAAATGAGAAGGATGACATTCCTAGGGTAATATTTATGAGAGATCAGAAGGAAACACAAGGAACTGTTAAGAAATCAGAAAATAAACAGCGTGATAAAAGTGAATAGAAGCCTGTCCAAAAGGAGGAAGTGAAGGAATTACACAAAGAGATACAAAATCCTGATCAGCCTAGTAAAAGAGAGAAGGAAGAAAACAAAGGAGAAACATTGGAGCAGAAGAAGATTGTCAAAGTGGAGGGCTCTTCTTTTGACTTCACTCAAGCATTATCTCAGGTAAAAATGTATGTCCCACTGCTTGAAATGATGAAAATAAAAGAATATAGGGACACTACTGTTCAATTGATAACAAGTGGAAATGAAAAACATATGAATTCTAAAAACAAAGTAGCTATTAAAGCAGTCAATAGGCAAGATAAAGTAAATATCCTAGAGGTCTGCTTGAGTGATGTGTTAGAAACTCCCCCACAAGTTGATCATTTTTTCACTACATTACTCATAAACAACAAACTGCTGAGAAATTGCATGATAGACTCTAGTGCTGCTATAAATATCATGCCAGTTGGAGTTATGAAGCAGCTTGGCATGTGGGTTGATACATGTGAAGGGAAGTTCTATGCAATGGATAACAGACCTGTACCTGTGGTAGGCATTATGAGATGTGTTGAAGTCAAATAGGCTACTTATCCACAGGTGGCTTATAATATAGATATAACAGTAATTGATACTCCTCAGTTTGGGATGCTTCTATCAAGAAAATTGACAACAGTTGGAGGAAATGTTCAATTTGATCTTTCTTATGCTACTATTCCAGTGAATGGTCAAGAAATCAAATTGTATAGAGAGCCCAGAATGAACCAGATTGTTGACTGTGTACCACAAGATCAGATCAATTATTTTTGTGATGTTGATCTTGGAAGTTTTAAGATTGAATCAGCCCAGCCAGAATTAACCAATAGTGATCCAATTGAAAAGCATGTGGCACAAAGCTGCAATGAAGTGTGGAAGATGTATTTTGATGGAGCATGCAACCAAGAAGGTAATGGCACTAACATTGTATTTGTTTCACCTGAAGGTATTACATTTAAATATTCTTTCCTGTTGGCATTTGAATGTACAAACAATGTGGAAGAGTATGAAGCCTTGTTGACAAGTTGAAACATAGTTGTGAAACACAAAATTAAATTGCTGGCTATTTTGGGCAATTCTGAGTTGGTTGTTTCACAAATCAAGTCAAAATATACAGCAAAACATAAAAGATTGAAACAGTATAGGAATGATGCATGGGACACAATTGAATTATTTGATGCCTTCTCAATTGAGTGGATTGACAGATCAAAGAACATAATAGCTGATTTTTTAGCAAATGTGGCGCTGAAAAGAGATGATATCACATTGGCTGGGGTGTCATAGATTGAGTTCAAGACAAGACCTGCTGTTCCTGATAACATTTAGAGTCGGCAAGTTTTCAATGATGATACTGATCTTTTGAAATTCCTCAATTGTATAGATCAATATGAAGCCCAGGAAATTGACTTCAATGCTTTTGTTGAGGAAGTGGATGGAAAGCAAACAGTGTTTGGAAAGGAGATCTTGCAGCTCAAAACAAATAAGCTTCCTAAGGGCTTAGTGGCATTGGAGCGGCTGTATGATGGAAATGATCGGTATCTCATGAAGCAGACACCTATTAGAAGAGAAGATATTGAAGAAGTTAATTTGGGGACTGAAATAGCACCAAGAAAGGTGTACATAAGAAAGAAGATAAGCCCTACAATTAGAAGAATGCTGATAGAGTTGCTGAGAAGGTATAAACACATCTTTACTTGGTCTTATGAAGATCTAAAAGCATATAGGGAGGATTTATTTCAGCATGAAATACCATTGAAGCCTGGCGCCAGACCATTCAGACAGAAGAAAAGACCCATAAATCAACATTGGAGCCTAAAATGCAAGAAGAATTGACAAAGCTTAGAGATGGGGGAATTATCAAACCAATCAGGCGCTCAACATGGGTCTCAAATTTGGTCCCTGTGAGGAAGAAAAATGGAGACATCAGATTATGTGTGGACTTCAGGAATTTGAATATAGCATCTTTCAAGGACAATTATCCTCTACTCAATATGGAGGCTATATTGCATAAGGTAACAGAGTGTGAACTGCTATCCATGATGGATGGGTTTTCAAGATACAACCAGGTCAAGGTCAAAGAATCTGAGCAATATAAGACAACATTCACAACTCCTTGGGGAATGTATGTATACATAAGAATGCCATTTGGTCTCACTAATGTTGGAGCGACCTTCCAAAGAGCTATGGACATGGAATTTGCAGATTTGATCAATGCTATCATGGTGGTGTACTAGGATGATCTGACTACTTATTCAAAGAGGGCTGAAGATCATGTACATCTGGAGAAGGTATTTATTAAAGCCCTAGAATATGGTATTAGCTTAAATCCAAAGAAGTGTCATTTTGAGGTCACAGAAGGTAAGATTTTAGGACATATTGTTTCAAAAGAAGGAATTAGGATAGATCCTGAGAGGGTTGAAGGTATTGATAAAATTCTTGTTCCCAAAACTGTTAAGGCTATACAATAATTCTTTGGATAGATTAATTTTGTTAGGATATTTGTTTCTAACTTTGCTGAGATCATTAAGCCCGTATCAAAAATGTTGAAGAAAGGACATAAAATGGAATGGACTACAGAGGCCTTGGAAACTTTTATATTTATCAAAAGGGCCATCAAGGAGGCTCTTGTCCTTAAATCTCCAGATTTCGCTAAGCCTTTTCAGATATTTTCATTTGCTTCAATGCACACAATTGTTGTTGTTATGTTATAGAAGAATGAGGATGGTAATGAACAGCCTATGTCTTTCTTCAGTAAGTCATTACAAGGGTCTAAATTAAAATATGACATAATGGAAAAATAGGCATTTGCATTGGTAAAAGCTACAAAAGCATTTAGACCATATCTCATTGGAGCAAAGGTGATTGCTTATGTCCCTCATGCTGTTGTCAAGGATATTCTGACACAATCTGAAGTAATAGGAAAAAGATACAAATGGATTAACAAGATCCAAGAATTTGACATGGAGATACAAATTACCAAATTAGTAAGAGGTCAAGGCTTGGCTAGGTTGATGGCAGAATCGAATATTGAAGCAAATCAAGTTTGTAATGTAGAAGAAGGGACTACAATTGCAAGCATTGAGCACACTCCCTAGTATACTGATATCATGCATTACCTTAAGTACATGAAGTGTCCAGAGGGATTGAGTGACATCTAGAAAAGAACTTTGAAGCTGCAGGCATCTAAATATGGTTTCATGGATGGAGATCTGTTTTGGAAGAATAAAAATGGTATACTGTTGTTATGTGTTGATGAATCTCAAGCCAAACATGTTCTAAGTGAAATGCATGAAGGGGTTTGTGGAGGACATTATTCAGCAAAAAAATGCACAGAAAATTCTCAGAGCAGGTTACTATTGGCCTAGAGTTTTTAATGATTCTTTTACACATGTAAGAAAATGTGAGGCCTGCCAGAAGTTCTCTAGAAAGCTGAAATATCAAGGAGCCTTGCCACTTCGACCCTTGCAGGCTGATTCCCCTTTTCATCAATGGGGAATTGATTTCATTGGAGAGATACAGGAAAAATCAAGTGGAGGATACAAGTGGATACTGGTTGCCACTGATTATTTTACTAAGTGGGTGGAGGCAATCCCAACTAAACAGGCTACAAGCAAAGTGGTGACAAATTTCTTGATGGACAACATTATCACCAAATTTGGTGCACCACTGAGGTTAATCACAGATAATGGGATGTGTTTCAGGTCAGTTGAGTTCAAAAGTTTTTGTGACACATATGTCATTACTATTTCTTATGTAGCTCCTTACCATCCACAAGCTAATGGTCAAGTAGAGTCTACCAATAAGAGTCTTTTGAAGATTATAAGGAGGATGTTAGGATATAATAAGAAGGCTTGGGATTCAAAATTAAGGTTGGTTGTATGGGCTAACATGATTACTATGAAGAAAGGAATTGGAAAATCCCCATTTGAATTAGTGTATGGAGCACAAGCTAGGATGCCTTTGCAGAATTTGTTGCCAGTCTACAAGTTTGTCCTTCAAGAAGATTTGGATGTTCCTGAACCCATGGAAGAAAGAATGGAGCAACTAGTTGAACTTGATGAAATAAGGAGAGTTGCCCAAAACCAAAACATGAAGTTACAAAAATAGATGAAGTATCTGTTTGACAAGAAGGCAAAGGATAGAAAGTTTGAAGAAAATGACTTGGTGTTGATGTGGAACGCAAGATGTCAGGAGAAGGGAAAGCATGGTAAATTTAAAGCTTTGTGGCTGGGACCTTTTGTTGTTGTTGGAAAGAAAGGTGAAGATTCATACTATTTACAAAATATGGCTAGTGAAGATCAGGAGTTGCTTGTTCATGGGCAATTTCTGAAGCATTTTTTCTCTTGAGTGACATAGAGGATTGAGGGTTGCCAGTGCATGGACAACTCTTGTTTATCCTCTTCAAAATTATTTTCCATGCATAGTAGTTTAGGATTCTGGTTCATCTCCATTTTACATTCACTTTCCTTTCATTCCATCATGTTGCATTTCCATTTTTCTCACTGGTTCATCATTCTATGTCTGGTCTGCTCACCCAAAGATCTAGATCTTTGCAATGATCTCACTATCATTCATCCCCAGACAGAGCCACTATTGGAGCTATAAAAATCTGATGATTGTACATGTATATTTCACCCATATTTTTCCATATGGTCCCATAGTTTCCATCAGGTCATGCATTTTTCACGTTGTGGTCCATATCAACATAAGTCTATCTAGGTCTCCCCGACTCGTGATGCTTTTGTGTTAACATATGTTTGCTGCAGATGATCGATAGGACTTGTTCATTGTTACAGTGATCGACATTCTATTGGAGGCTATCATTAAGACATTCACATTGTTTCAGCAACAGAAAAGGTTCCTATCAGCATAAGTTATACTATGGGAATGAGGTCTTACCGAGTGCCTTATGTCTTGCCGACCGGTATATGGAGATGCATCGGTGAGAGTTTTTCCTTCGATGAAGCGTCTTGGCGAACTCACCTAGTCTTGTCGACCGGTGGGGGATGCATCTACATATCGGCAGGAGATTTTCTTCGGGGTAACATCTTGGCGAGTGACCTTCGGTCTCGCCGATATTACACATGAGGCTCGTCGTTGAGAGATGTTTTCTTCGGAGTAAGTCATAGCGACATCACATTGTCTCACCGATCGATGGCGAAACGATGCATGTATTGGTAAGAGTTAAAGCTTTCGACATGTGGTCTTGGTGAGTTTGAATTGTTACATTGGCCGACAAGCACATTAAGGACTCACTTCCACCAAACTTGTTGTTTTCAGCGTGAGGTTATAACAAGGCCTTGTTGTCTCATCAACCAGCAGTGGAAGAATTGATTTATCGGCATAAGTTAAAAGCTTCGGTGAAATGTCATAACAATTCCGTGGTGTCTCACCCACTTGTGCAAAAGGTTTTTTCCACAGGAATTTGGTCTTCGGCATGTTGTTTCACTGAGCACTTTATGTCTCACCGACCGGCATGTATGGAGATTTTTCGGTAAGAGTTGGAGCTATCGATGAAAAGACTTAGCGAAGTGTATATGTCTCATTGACGGAGTATAAAGGGTTTCTCTCAAACGACTTTCGGTGAGAGGTTTGTTGTGTCTCACCGACCGACAACATAATGGGATGCAATATCGGTATGAGGTAAGGTTCTCAATAAGAGGTCTCAGCGAGTGACCTTCGGTCTTGCTGATGGAAAACAATGAAGGACCTTGTCAGTGAGAGTGTGCTTTTGTCTTAGCGACTCAGAATGGACGATGACTTTCAGTGTGACATAGTGTGCTCTATGAGAGGTCTTTCTGAGAGCGATATATTACGGCGACAAGTTTGATCACGGGGGCTCTCAGAAAAACAAAGGCTTTTCTACATGACGTCTCCCTGATATCATAAGGTCACAGCGACACGCGAATGGTAAAAGAGCTCTCAGAGAAACATAAAGTGATCTACAAGACATCTCCCTAACTCAGACAAGTCACGGTAAAGGTGAATAACACCACAAAGTGATTAATGATTGAATTGCCTTCGGCATAACTGCTAGATAGTCTCACCAACTGTTTCACTGATGAAAAATTGAAATTCAAATACTGAGGCCGACATATAAATTGCTAAATTACCATTGAAGGCCGACATGAAAGGAACCCGAATTCTGTGGAAGGCCGACATGGAATTTCAATATGGTTTATTTTCTTGATGCTGGTGTATAAATAGGCATTTTTGTAATTGTAAAATCATCATCAGTTATTAGATATTTGATACACAACAAGTAGATATAGTGGAATAAAATTACCAGATCAGAGACTATTGTTGCATGATTTCAGAATGGAGGTATTTATGAAAATTAGTTGATGTTGTTGCATTTGTATGGTCTCAATTATCTGTTGAATTCAATAAAAATACTGCTAAGTTGTCTCCAAGATTGATGCTTTCTGGTTGTTTAAATTGACATAACAAGTTTATGTTCAGTTTATCAATGCACATTTGTTGTATTTGTGTGATTAATCAATCAGTTCTTTGAAGCAAAGATTAAATCCTTTTAATTGATCACATTAATCAGAGAGATTCATTTGGATTGTTAAAGTAGAGCTTAGTAGTTACAATATTGCATGTTTATACAAGTTGTAAACATAATATATGCCAGATAATTTGAGTTTTCTCCAGAGAGTGTTGCTCATCTTGATTTCATTTGACTCTACCTACCCAATAAGGCATTGGTCTCTACAGTTTCATCATTAAGATTCATTTGTTCTCTTTATATTTGTTAATTAAGCATTTTAGGATTTAGATCAGAAGATTGCTATTGCTATCAAGTTTGATTACATTTTTTCACTTCTATTTGCCATTTGTGGACAAATCATTGCAAGAAAGATAATCATAAATACATAAAGTCTGCTTCATTTAGTAAGGTACACCCACCTAGGTTTAGGAACACCTGAAGAGTAGAAGATTGAATTATTTCAATCTTGTTTGTTACCCTAAAACGTATCAAGAGATTGGCAGCCTCTTGAGGTATCTTTTCCTGCGTTTTTGAGATCTAACACGTCTTTTGAGCAAACATTGGTCTTTTGGTTTGAACCAATCTTAGAGAAAAGCTTGTTCTTCAATATCTTGGTCTAGTAAACAAAGTCTCTCTAAGTCTCTTAGGATCAAAATCAAAACTTTCATCCATCCCCCAAACATCAAAATCAAAATCATCTCATCATCAACTCTTCAAAAATGTTGAAAAAATTCCCCATGCTAAACTTTGGGCAAATCATTTGAACCAAATAAAAATCATTTCATTTGATTAGATGTGTGTAGATGAATCCTTCTCCACATATTTAGTCAAATTATCACTCTTTGTGAACAATTCTATCCCTTGATAACATCCATTATCTTGTGGTTGATGAGTTCACTATCCAAAACCCAAAATCAAATCAAATCGAAATCATCTTGTTTGGTTAGGTGTGTCTAGATGAATCCTTCTTTACATATTTAGTTAAATTAGCATCTTGTGGAGAAATTTATTCTAGGAAAATGTCCAAACTCTTAGAGTCTATGAGTTCACTATCCAAATCAAATCAAACCAATCCCAAATCAAATCAAAACATCAATCCAAGTCCTAAAGTTTAGTATCCTCTTTAAGGTTTCCTAAAAGTTCCAATCATTCACCGATCATCCATATTTCATATCTCATCACTATCCTTTTGATCCTTAAAAACTCAGACTTTTTTTTTTGTACCTAGAGTTTAGATCAATCCAAAGAATTAGAGGTTCACCTCCCACATTCTTGAAAATTGATCCTTATTTTATGGTCCAAACTAGACCTCAACACAAGAAAACATGGAATATAAACTTGCTCCATACATCATTAGTAATCCAAAACAACCAAACTATCAAAGCCTTACAATGCCGATCGATTATCAAAAATCACATTTATATAGTCTGTGCATGGGTTCATTATCTCCTAAAAACCTCAATGATACAACAATAATGAGTATGCCCAGTCAAAAGTTTGGAACACTTTTCCCGATGGTAGATTTAAATCCAAGTCCAAATCTACAAGTCTAACAACCGTACAATCAATGCATGAGCCTTCAAATGAACAACATCATCCCATCAAATTCCAACATGCCAAATGTGAATGTACCAAGTACAACTTTACAAAACATGAACATTTTGAATCCAAACTTGGTAAACTTTGGGATGGATATGTTTGCAAAACATACAAATGTTGTTCAAAGTCCAAACAATATGTTAACGACTCCATGTATTGATCCAAGTCAAGGTAAGACCATGCAAAATCAAAGTTACCTAAATCAAGGAAATGTGATTCCCAACCACAACAATGTTCAATTTCAACCTATCATGCCAAATCTAAGCATCATCCCAAATTAGAACATTGTCCAAAATCAAACACCACAAGTACACACTCCAAATCTACTTAAACAAAAGCCAAATCAACTATATCAAGGGTGCCAAGATCAAAATCAAGACCAAGTTTTACTAGACCAAATTGCTTCACTTGAAAAACTAACTGAAGCCTTGAAACAAGAGACATTTTTACTCCAAAATCAATGTACTCTACCATTGATTGAACCATGTCATCAAAGCAGTAAGTATTGGCCGCAACCATGCCAAGAACAATATATCTAATGTCAAGAAGTTGGATACCAAGATCAACAACATCAACAACAAACCCAATCACCACATCTCCAAAATCAATCACCACAAGGTCAAATCTCGCAAGGTAACAAATGGAAATACACACCACTTGGGGGACCCATCAAATTGATCATGTAACAATTGATGCAAGAAAATATCATTACACTCCCTGTTTATGAAGATTATCAAGAACCCTTAGTAAAACCTCCAGGGTATAACGAGAAGCACTTTTGTGGCTTCCACAAAACAAAGGGACACACAACATCGAATTGTATTCAACTCAAAAATATCATCCAAGACCTTATGGATCAAAAGATAATCACTATTGGGGATAATGATCAAGATCTATCCATTAATGAACACCTTGAAGATGTTTCCACCTCATCTAATGATCAAATTAACATACATCAAGAGTCACTTTTCAATCATGATAAAAATACACCAACAATACCCAACAATGATCCAATTCAAGAAAGGTCAACATCACTTGACCCTATGGTTGAGGGAATTGACAATCTCTCTGCCACAATTGTTGAAAAAAATGTTCAAGATCTCTCCATTAAGGAGCACATTGAAGGTGTTTCTACCTCATTCGATGATCAACTCACCATACATCAAGAGCCAATTTTTAGTGATCTATTTCAAGGAGTGTTAGAGTTATTTTATCCTATTGACATAATCTATGGTCCATCGACCAATGAGCATGTTGAAAATGTCTCTACATCGCCTTATGAGTTAGAGGACATATCTCAAGAATTTATTCTGAAGCAAGATCAAAATATTTCACCAAGGTCTAGCAATGGTCCTTTCCAAGACATGTTGACCCCCTTTGACCTCATGATTGTAGATACTGAAGGGATCCTCGGCTCAACATTTGACCTAAGTTCACCCAAATATCAAGAGGATATTGAGCCTCTTCCCATTCCCAATGACGATATCCAAGAACCCTTTGTAAGAAATCCATCCTTTGAAACTGGCCCATGTCAAGAACTTGATCCAAAGCATGTCAAAAGAAATCCCAAAATTAATCAAGATCAAGAATTCGTATCTCTAAGATACTACAATGATCTTATGGATACTCTCCTATCTAAACAAGATGATCATATCCACATAACACTTACTCCTCCATCTACCCATGAGATGATTTTTATGGATGGACATGTAGATGATCTTCATAAAGAACATGATTCCTTTACTCCTGACATTATGACACAAAAAGAGCAGGTTATTGATTCCTACAGTCAAACTGAGTTGTCAACATTAATATCAGATATATCCCAAATTCAGATTGATGACATCATGAATAAATATATTTAGCATTATCCACTCAAGGAAATAGGTCAGAAAGAATAGGATATTTCAAAGTCAGCAGAGCAACAAATTCCAATAACATCATCTGCATGGTCATTTATTAGAGAATGCATTCTAAACAAGAGCTCTCAGAACTGGAAGAATCAAAGCATGAAGGTACTACTTCCACCATACTGGGGGAAATTATGTCTCAAGAAAACATCAACATAGGGAGCATGAAGAATCCTTATGATAAAACTGATGCTAATACTACAACCGGCCATGTCATGAATCTTCATCCACCCATCACCCATCCATGAATTGGGGCCAACATCAAAAGAAAGATTTGAATCAAAGAACAAAGAACACTATCAAAGAAAAAGAAGTTGTGAAGCATAATGGACAAATCAAATACAAGTGGATACCAAAGAATACAAAGTAAGATTATCCCTATAAAACTCCATCAGTCAAAGAAACTATGGGGCAAAATAAAAAAGGGAAAAGTATCCATCAAAGATGTCCACACAAGCAAAGGAAGGCTTCTGAAGTGACATACAAAGTATATCAAGTAGTTGGTCCTAATTCCACACACACTTCCATAACCACCCATCATTTCTCATTTTCCCAAGTTTGGAAAGTCAAAGGTTCCAAACTGTCAACCAATCCATCTTTTATCCCTAAACACACTCCATTGACGCCTCCACACATGATATCCAATTTTCACATTAACCATGTATTGACAACAACCCTTCATTATAAGGATTCAAAAGGCACTCTATCATGATGTGCACACAAAGACAAAGTTAACTCTCTTATTGACAAAACAGATCAAGAATCTCAAAAGTTGCATTCAAGTGCATGTATCTTAGCAAAGAAACTTCTTCAGGAAGGATATGAATGACACATTATGATAGAAGAATCTACATTGAAATCACCAGGTGTTCAACATGAGCTTAAAATCTCACAGAAAAATGCAAAAATAAAATAAAATAATGAAAATCCAAAAATAATAGAAAAAGGATTGAAAATAGTAAAGAAAAAAATTGTCCTCTAGTGAAAACTGCATGGGCAGTGCTTTGGACAAGTACCATGATGAAAACCTAGAAAACAAGCATCATGTGTAGAATTGAGCATCTATGTGCGCCACTTCAGGTGAAAGCATCTCATCCCATCCATTATAAATCCAACATTCCATCCATCTTAGCCATAATAAATCCATTCATCCATGAACCAGTTATCCAACCCATTTCCATCTGTCTTCCACATTATCTTGATCCTGATGAAGTTCAGTGCACACTTTATGCTTGCTTATGGTAAACATCTTGACATGAACCATTTTCATTGATCCTATCCTATGCAGCATTATTTGAGCCATGAAGCATTATCCAATTGAGCATACTCTATTCAAACACCTTATCACAAGAAAATCCTTGGCATCCTTTGCGTGCTTACCATATCCATCCATCCACACACCTATCCAAGCATCCACCCATGGCAGTCCATACATTTCTGGACACTCGGGGCAGATATGTACATCTTTCTTCAAGAATAAATCTTGATCTATATCCTCCAACTTATGTGGTGATCTGAACATTGGAAAATGTGAAATCAAATTAGTCAAGCATTTGTGATCCAAAATCAAATTCACTAGCCCATGGAATATTTTGACAAGAAGATGTTCCTTATCGGGCTTTATCTTTCATCGAACATCAATCCAAACAATCACTATCAGTCACATCTAATTTGTGCTTCAACGTCACATCACATCATTTAAGATAATTTTGTTCCAAAACCAAGCTTCAAAAAAATGATCAATCAAATCCTTGCATTGTTGTGCATCCTCGACAATGTTATCATCATCAATCCCTCATCATCTTGGGGTATCCATCCTAATCCTTGTGTTGCTTAATGCTATCCTTGCATTGTTGTGCATCCTCAACAATGTTGTCATTATCAATCCATCCAACCAACCAATCAACCCTAGCTTGGATTTCAACAAAATACCAAAACAAAGCATTGATATCATCACACATATCCATATCCAAATCATCAAAATTATGTGAAAAATCCAAAAATATCATAAAATCAAAAAATCCAAAAACATTCAAATCATAGCAAAATCCAAAAACAAGTCAAAAAGTCAGAAAAAAAATCAAAAACATGGAATCCGAACTACGTCGTCTCTGAGCCTTGAATGTAGGCAAGGTTGATCTTTGATCAGCCCCCGAGACACAAAAATCCAAAAACATTCAAAAAAATAAAAAAAAATCAAAAACATTCGAAAAAACACAAAATCCAAAAACATTCATAAAATCTCAGAAAACCCCAAAACATTTGTAAAATCTTGAAAATACCATAAACAACCTCAAAAAATTCAAAAAACATCAAAAACATCCAAATATTTGAAAAAATCCATCCATCCCATCTCGCTTTCACCCACAATAACATCACTCATAATAAACGATCGTCATCCTCAACCTTTGGTGAAACAATCAGAAACAAGTTTAGCAGGCAAAAAAGTGAAAACTCAAAACATCAAGTTTCAAGTCTAAGTCAGTACATGAAAAAGTTGGTCAACTCTTTGTGTCAATAGCCTATCATCCAATCAGTCCCATTTCAATCATCTGATAACATCATGTCCTATGATGTATCCTTCCTACAATGGGAATTATTTATCAGAAAGAACACTTTGGATAAACAAAATGACGTGCTGCCATCAACTAACATGTCCTATGATGTATCCTTCCTACAATGGGCATTATCTTTTGGCAATAGTTTTGGTTCTTATGCTTAAAAACACATTTCCTTTTGGTTAGCAGTATTGAAGAACATCAGCTTGTTTGTTTACTTTATCTTTTTCTTTTGACTTATCTGTTTGCACTCATTCCAATAACCTCTCGATGATGTCCAAACAAATAGATTTAGAGAGATAGGAATGGGGCAACGATCATTATCTTTTGTTTGTTGTGCTTGTTGGAGGCTCTTGTAATATAGCTTGGCAAATACTTGCTTTGTTAGATATGTATGGAGGGTGTTTTGGGCAGCTTATTGACTATGGCATTGACAGGTTATACCTTTTCGTGTTTTGGTATGAGGTGTTTGAAACTTTTAAAGTGCATCCTAGCAAGTTTCTGTATGTCAAGTGTGAACAATAATACTCCTATCTATTTTTTGAGTCAAAGTCCATCACACTAAGTACAACACCATCCTGGTCCTTTATACCTTGATGCATCGTGCTTAAGTGTGTTATCAAACATTAGGTAAGTGGCCCTTTTAAAATCCCAATTCTTGATAAGCAAATCATCCATTTCTCATCATCATCTCTCATAAAGTTGGCTTGTTGGATCCTCTTGTCATCATCTGATTTCTTCTTTTCCACACTAACATCATGACCAGGATAGTTAATCATCATCACCAATGCATCCATCCTGCATCCACAAACCATCAGCATTCTGCACATCATCTCATTTGCATCATTATCATAAACCATCCATTTTGAACCTTTTTATCATGAGATCAACCCTCAAATCAAATCTTTTCCCTCAATCTCTCAAGGGGGCAATATACTAGTGTACTTCTTTCTGCTAGGGCATATGAAAAAATTAGAATTTTTTTATTTTTTTATTTCGGTAAGTTTATTCTTTGAACCAATGCAACAAGTACATTGCTTCAAAGAAGGGCAAAATGTAGACATGCAAAATTATCGCCATGCATTTAATTAATTCATATTCGTCCATTCATCAAATAAATCAAGTCTATTTGATTTATCTCTAAGGTAATCCATTTAAATTAGATAAATCCATCTTTATTTAATTTAATCCTAACATCACCCTCTTTGATTAAATAAATCAAATCTTTATTTAATTAAATCTAAAACATCTTTTCATCTCCTTTTGATTTATTTTAATCTATAAATCTAAGTCAAAAAATCAAATCATCTAATCCCTCACTAAATTAATCTAATCCTGATTAATTTAATCTAATGCATGTCACATTCTCTAGATTTTCCCACTTGCACAAATAAATCAATTAATTCATTTATTAAATCCTCATTTCCCCTCAATAAGGCATCTTTGGAGAATATTTCCTCAAGTTTGAATTCAAATCAAGTTGACTTGTCCCTTCCAACATGGCATTAACTCCCCTCTTACATGTCCCCCACTTGACATTTAAGTCCTTTTTTCTCCCTCCAACAAGCCAAATTTGAAATTTGAAAAGGCCAACTAATCTCATTTATTGGCACATTGACCAAAACTTGTACATCCTCCATCCACTCACGTTTGGACAAGTGGCTCTTTCCTATTGGTTGAATCTTTGTCCCACATTCACCCATTTTGCTTCTTCTCTCATCAAAATCTTCTATAAATGGAGAGGCTATCCTTCATTCTTAGCATCCACAATTTATGCAAAGTCACTCTCTTCACATTGAGAGCTGATTTTGTCCACTCCATCTTCAAGGTACTTCATCATTTACTTATCAAGGATTGGGAAAGGGCCACTTTTCATATCAAAGTGGCACCAATCCAATATGAGATAGGTATTCAATATGTATTTCATGCTTTTAATTAGTTTATTTTGCTATTTTGTTTGCAATATCAAGCATGTTGGATTATTCCATAGGAATATCACTCTATTTGCTTCTTTCAAATTTATCTCATGACAAATGTGGTAGGATAATTTAAGCATGCAAATTTTGTGTTATACATGATGGCGCTAGAAGGAGGGCCTTGCTCACACGTCTATTTCAACCTTCCGACCTGGGCATTAATTTGCATCATGCCTGGGCGCACTAATGGTTTGTAATGGTTAGAAAAGTACGCACTAATGGTTTGATGTTTCATTTTGATTAGAGAAGTGCATCATCTAGAGTTTTATCGAACACGGGAAACTTCTCACCCAAAGTTTTGAATTTGAGACTTACACTGAGATTTTCTCCCACAATGTGATTTGTATATAGATTTAACAACTGGGATCTTCCTAATTCTTCAACATTCATATGAATGTATGCCCTAATATCTTTGATATGCAAAATGCCATATAGAACGGAAGAAAATGCACCTAATGGTTCTGTCTCGATGGATTTGAATGGGTTCCATTTGAATTTTGGATAGGGTCTATCCTTAATATCCACAACCAACAGAGCAACCATTTCCAAAAATTTCAAGTTCATAAGTTTGCAGATAAATACCTTTCGTCGGATTAGGGTTTGGATCACCGAATCACCTTTAGACTTGTATCACACCAGAATTAGCTTGCAAGGCTCTCCAAACTTCTTCTTCTCAAGATGAAATGTGACAAATGAGGAATGGAAATAACCTTTTATCATTCACACACCTAAATTTTTGTTGCAATAAATGCTTTTTCCCTAGGTCTTTCGGATACCCTATTTTCATAGACTGTGAAAGAAAATTCTTTTGCGGACCTTCAACTTTGCATAAATCTCTTCCATAAGAGATCCCAAAAAATTTGTAGATCATTAATGCAACTATTGTTGTTTTCCACATTCTTATACCAACTACCAATAGGGGGTTAAAATATTTTCTTGAGAACTCCCCCTAGGCAAGAGGCCATAAACTAATTCCTGGAGGAATTTCTAGAACCAGATTCTGGCACTGACTCATTTCCTGTAATAGAAGCACTCTGCTTCACCCATGTCTTCTTCATTTGCTTCTTGATCTCATCCGCAATAAATTTCCCTTTTCCCTTATCATCCTTCTGCACATTTTTCCCTTTGTTTACCAGACCCTTCCTGCTTCTACAAAATCTAGCAATGTGACTAGATTTGTTGCAATTATAGCACACAACATTTCTTTGTCTAGACTACTTGTTCCATTGATTTTCTCTTGATGTGCACTGGTTAGCAATATGGCCAAATCTATTGCATGCATAACAGCTAACATCTCAGTTGAAAAAGTTGTTTGACATATTTTTGCATTCAATTGACTTATGACCATACTTATTGCAATTGAAACATTGACTGGAGAATGATGTACCACTAGAATTCATTCTACTTCTACATTGAGCAGCCATATGATCAAATTTATTGCAAAAAAAACAATATCCATTGAAATCTTGAGCATTAGGTTGTCTTACCAGACACCTTCCTATTGGAAAACATGCCTCAAGCTTATTGACATGAAACTCCTGAAAGAAAAAAATCGACGAGACCCTCTAAAAGTCTTATCGACTAGCAGCTATGTTCAAAAGTTTAAAGTCACTGAGACCTTGGTTCTGTCTTACCAAAGGGAGTCATCGACAAGACATGTCTATTGCTGTGAGTTTCCCATTCATTTCATCATGGCAGATCTCTTGCCGACAAGTTGGTTCCAATTGGTTATCGGGGAGACTCTTGGCGACGAGTGGCATCAAGGAGAGACATGAAGCTTCAGAGTGACTCATTCCAGTAGAGTATGTCTCGCCGAGGTTTTACACATTGGCGACAGATGTCATCGGGGAGACTCTTGGTTGATAGGTTTGCAGTTGGTATGAACTCTTGCTGAAGTGCTAGTCTCGTCGACAGATTTTTTTATGAACTGCCGATGGATCTCCATGTGATGGACTTCGGTATAACCTCTTGTTGATGGTGTTGCTCTTGCTAATAGAATAGTTGAGGTGACATGAACTATCGATGAAATTGGTGTGACACTGGCCGATGATACTTGGTCAGGTTGGCATTCGATAAGAACTCTTTCCGATGGATGTGGTCTTGCCGACAGGCTGGTGCATTCAATATGACCTCTTACCAATAGTGATGGTCTCTCTGACTGTTTTTTGTTCGATATGATGTCTCACCGATAGCGATGGTCTTGCTGATAGAGCTACATGAGTTGAACATTGGTGTGAAGTCTTAGCGATAGCGATGGTCTTGTCGATGGTTTTGCAGTGGATATCGATGTGATGTCTTAGCGATAGAGTGAGTCTGGGCGACAAGTTTGAACTCAATACGACTCTTGTCGATGGTGGTGACTCTTTCCGATAATGACAGTTGGGCATTGTGGCATTGGGGAGACACAACCTAGTGTCTCACCGACATGTGATTCCATTTGAACTTCTTTGACCGAACGATTGTCCTACATGGTGTGTTCTAAACCAATGAGTGAAGCAGAAGGAGAATCGTTGGCAGTTGGACTGTTGCGACCATTACTGTGAGAGAATGATTTAATCTCTGGCAATGGCGGATGACAATGAACAGAGTGAGATAACAAAGGGTTGCTCGATTGAACACGTATTGATTTGAGTGAATTCATTGTATGTTTTCAGAGAGCTATTATGTACAAGATTGATCAATGAATGTTGCTGCTATAAATTGACATCAGAAAGTGAAGTTTGTACTCTGTATGTAATTTTGTTTACTATAATACAAAGAGGCTTTTCTTGGTGTGGTGGGTTTTTCTCCCATAAGAGTTTTCCCACATAAATTTGGTGTCCAATTGTGTATGTGTTAATTTTTCTTTTCTGTTATTTCTTTCATGAGTATCTTAATTGGACTGTAATTGAAAAATTTAAAGTCACCTTTGCATTCTTTCCTAAGGTTTTGGCGTTAGGAGAGTTTGTTCCACACCTAAGCTTTCCTTACACTTCCAACTTTGTTCATCTAATTTCCTTGCCTGAATTTCCTTTGACCAGATCTAGAGCTTTCTCCTTTCGTCCTCGCTTGCCACTTCCAGTCCTCTGACTTTGAACCAGTTCATTAAGCTTAGCTGAGCTAATCTTGAACTTCTCCTTGTATTCATTTGCAATGGAAAGTTCATTTCTAAGAGTAACAATTTTTCCTTCAAGCTCTTCTTCATTATTTCTTGATTGTTGCAACTCAAGCTGCAACTGAATGAATCCATCAATAATTCATCTGAATTCTTCATATTTTTCTTTCAAGGACTTAGCAAGATTCTCTTCATTCTTCTTTTTGTCTTCAATCTCCTTGGTCATCCTCATCACAATAGATTCCATCTCATGCTTTACGATAGTATTATCTATGGTAAGCTTTTGACATTCTTCTATCTTTTCTTTCAAGGCTTGACTCAAGTGTTCATCTTCCTTGCTATTACCTTCTTTCTACTTAAGCTGATCACAAATTTCCTTTCTCTTTTCCCTGGACTCATTGATTTTATCTTTCAATGATTCAATGAATTTCTCATCATTCCTGAGGCTTGCCTGCGATTCCTAGACTTTAGATTTGGACTGATCAAGATCATCTAGTGCCACCAAAAGTTGTTGTTGAAGACTGTTGGAATCCATTGAATCACCTCCCTGGATCTTCCCCAAGCTTTTAAACTTCTTCTGAGGAACTAGGATTTGATACCAATTGTTGAAACCACAAGGGAAGACAACTAAGAGGGGGTGTGAATCGGTTGTCACATAAATTTAAAATTATTAGACTTATTCAACTTATTCTCAGATCTGATAAATAACCATGAAAGCATAAACCATCAACAAATCAAAAACACACATAACACCAAGATATTTTTATGTGGAAAACCTGTTAGGGGAAAAACCATGGTGAAAGTTAGTCCATAAGATTATACCCTGTTCAAAGTATAAAGGAATAAATGGGGAATACACATGCATTCAGGCACACTGCCTAGAGCTCATTGCTCAATTACAAAAAGGAAGACTCACTGTCTTAAAAAAAAATTTGGATTACATCCAAAGGATTTGAACTGAGAAAATAACATCTACTATTGCCTGATTACAGTTCCGGTTAAGAACATTTGCAACATTCTTCACACTTTGTCTGATTCTACTCTTCTACTCTTGAAACTCTGTCTGCTTTAATTCAAATCACCAATCTTCTTTCTGCTCAAATCAAACTACGGACAATCGATCAATAATTCTTCTGACTTTCGCAACAGATCGCATCACACACCAAAATGATATAAAAAATTGCTTATATATATCCACGATTAGGAATTACATTAATTACATGTTGGACTTTACAAAATAAAAAACATGTATAAACTGTTGGCTCAATCCATAAACATTTTTTAATGCGAACTAACCAAAGTCGGCCACAACATAGTGAGGACCCAAAACAAAATGCTCAAACACGAAACACCTTAAAAAATTACTCATCGAATATCCACAACACACTACATTCACTTAGTTGGCCTTCTTGCACTGTTAAAAAAAAATCAATCAACCAAATCTTCTAACTTGCACACAAATCAATACTAGGCTCAATGATTCAAAGATAGGATAAATAAAACATAAAAAAGCCTTCCTTGAGATCCACAATGATAATATAAAATTAAATATGAATTGATGAACACAATTATGTTAGATGCTCTTTTCTAGTGCTCTTTTCTAGCTTTAATAGTTAATCACTAATCTTCAATCTGACTTCCAGTATGAGCAAATACTAAAATGCGGATAGGATAACTGACTAGGGTTTCCATCAATGACAACACCAGATGACTTGTGTAGTGTCTCTTACCAAAAATTATAACCTATTATCAATGGAATCCAACACAAGGAGAAGTAAACATGTTAATGTAGAGACTTATTTAAACTCACAAATCCTTCTCTAAAATTCTCACAACAAAACTTGAACAAAATTAAGAAATTGCAAATAAAACTCGGGAATTTGTTTGCATAAGGAACCAATGAACTTATTTGTTAATAAAATCTGATTAAAAATGGGTTTTCAATGATCAAAGGACTGATATGCAGCAAATAAACTTAAATTCATCTTATATGCAAATGAAATACATTTAAAGACAAATAGTTCTCAACAATGCGTGTTCTTGAAATCTGCTCATCTTCTAGCTATTCAACACCACCGGAAACTTCAATATATTCAAAATACGATTCTGAAAACTTCATGGACTATTTTAATTAGTCCAAAATGTGCATTGAAAACCCCAAAATGGTTCTCCAGAGAATACCCAAAACAAAATGCTCCAAAACACATTCATTATTTCATAAAATTTTGATTCTCCACCTCCCTGTTAAGAAATTCATTTCATATATTTAATTTTCTCCTTCCTCAACTAGGTACACCATCTCCTATAGCTGCATAATTGGTCCTTCAAAAAAAAAAAACACATTAAAATCCATTTCTAGCAGCCTTATCAAAGATATGATGTTGCGGTTTTATTCCCCTCCTTTATCTCTTGAAAAAGCAAAAAGTCAAGGCTAGTCTTGGGAGCCCACTTCCTAGTCTATAATTTTTTAGGGATCAATATTAAGTGTTTTAAAACTCCCTATTCAATTTCCAACGCCTCATATTTCCTTCTAAATATTTTGCAAATAAATATTTTTAAAGTTGTTTTTCTTGCTTTTTTCACCCACTAGCCAACTTCAATGTGCAAAGGAGATTTTATTGAAAATTTTAGTTGTTCAAAAATATATCATTTTCCCCCCCATCATGCAATTCAATCCAAAATGAAATTATTCAAAAATCCAAAAATGATTGAAATAAAAAATTAACATCTTTTTGTTTGATACAAGATTTCCAATTGCCATGGATGCTCCTGCATCAAACACCCATGGTAGAAAGAAAGTGATCTAATCACTTTTAAAGAGGATATACAAGATGAATAACCTTAGATTCAGACAACCAAGAATCATCTTCAACATTCCTCCCAATCCATTTCACTAAGTAATCCATGTATTTCCTTCTTCATGTGCTCTTACTCACCCTCCAATCAAGAATTGTTTCAATTCGTTCTTTCCTTGAACTTGGTGTTGATGTTTGTTGCTGCACATCTACTGCAACTTCATCATTTTTAGACTCATGAAACATGGTTATATCAAAAATATTGAAAATTTGAGAGATATTGAGTTCCCTTGGCAATTCTACTTCATAAGCATTACCCGATTTGTGTTTTCTCACAATTCGGCAAGGTCTAATCTTCTTCATTTTCAACTTGTTGTAGGTGCCCATTGGAAACCTTTATTTTCTCAAATGCACCATCACCTCATCACCAAATTGGAACCCTTTGTATCTCCTCTTCAAATCAAAATTAGTTTTTTACTAAAAATTCAATTTATGAATGTGCTTTCTTACCTCTTCATGTAGAATTTTCATGTGATCAGAAAAATCCTCTACATCTGCACTTTTCTTTTCAACTTTGTCAATATTTTTCAGATTTGAAACAACTCTTGGACTGCTACCATAGAATATTTGGAATGGGGACTTACCCATGCTTCTATTCACCCAGTTGTTACAAGAAAACTCAGCTTGAGGTAGAATCAAATCCCACCCTTTTGGCTTGTCTCCAACTATACATCAAGTAACAAATTCCCCAAGCTCCTATTCACAACTTCTGTTTGGCCATTTGTTTGTAGATGGTAGGTTGAGCAAAACTTCAAGTCAGTCCTAATCTTCTTCCACAAGGTCCTCCAAAAGTAGCCAACAAACTAATTTGTATCTCTATCAGAAACGATGCTTTTTGATAAACCATGAAGTCTCACAATCTCCCTAAAAAACAAATCTACAATATGAAAAACATCATTAGTCTTTTTACATGGTATAAAGTGAGCCATTTTGGAAAACCTATATACCAACACAAATATAGAATCATACCCCCTTTGTGTTCTTGGAAAACCAAGAAAAAAATTTATGCTAATCTCCTACCATGGCTTCTCAAGTATAGGTAGTGGCTGATATAAACTAGCGTTTTGACTAACTCCTTTTGCAACTTGATACACCATGAAACCTTACACATATTTTCTTACATCTTTCTGCAACTAAGGCCAATAATACCTCTCTCTAACAAGTGCAAAGGTCTTATCAAAACCAAAGTTTCCTGCAATACCTCCACCATGTTTTTCCTTGATTAAATTCAATCTCATTGAGCCTCTAGGAATATACAATTGGTTACCTTTAAACAACATACCAACTTGGATCAAATAATCCAACCATTTGGTTCTATTTTCTGCAATAGGCTCCTTTCAAGCCTTCCATGCTTCTCCAAAATCTAAATCTCCTTCATACAACCCTTTGAGCTCATCAAAATCCACAACTTCAACCTGCATTTCAATCAACAAAGCTTTCCTTCTACTCAAGGCATATACAACTCTGTTAGACTTCCCACTCATATGTTTTAGAAAAAAAATGTATAGCTTTGCAAAAACTTAACCCCATTCATGTGCCTTTGACTCAACTTCCCTTGACTACTCAAGTATTGGAGTGCTTGATGATCAGTAAACAAAACAAATTCTTTGGGGAAAAGATAGTTCCTCCATTTCTTAAGTGCTTGAATAATTGCATAAAACTCTTGATCATAAACCAAATAATTTTTCTTAGCATCATTTAACTTCTCACTAAAGTAAGCAATAGTTTTACCTTCTTGGATTTAAAGAGCCCCAATAGCATTACCACTTGCATCACAATTCACCTGGAACACCTTGCTAAAATATGGGAGTGCTAAAATAGGTTTCTTTGCCACTTTATTCTTCAACAAATCAAAACTCTTTGCTACCCCTGTAGTCCATTTAAATTCCTTCTTATCACCCCTCATGGTTTTAGTTAGTGGTACACATATGCTACTAAAACCTTTGATGAATTTCTATAAAATCTTGCTAATCCATGAAATGATCTCACCTCCGTTACACTCCTTGGTGTTGGCCATTCTAGAATAGCCTTCACCTTTTCCAGGTCCATCTTGATGCCTTCACCTAATACAACAAAGCCCAAATATACCAATTATCTCTTCAAAAAGATGCACTTTTTGAGGTTAATCAGAAAATTCTCATTTCTAAGCTTCTAAAAAATAATTCTAATATGCTTCAAATGCTCTTCTAAAGTCTTACTAAAAATTAAATTATCATCTAGATGAATAATTACAAATCTGCCCAAGAACTCTTTCAACACCTCATTCATTAACCTCATAAGCGTACTTGGTTCATTGGTTAGCCCAAATGGCATGAACAACCACTCATACAAACCTTCCTTAGTCTTGAATGCCATCTTCCATTCGTCTCCTTATTTGATTCAGATTTGGTGGTATCCACTCTTCAAGTCAATTTTGGTGAAGTACTCTGCTCCACTTAAGCAATCCATGATATCATCTATTCTAGGTAATGGAAATATGTACTTGATGGTAATCTTGTTTATTTATTTTGAATCCATGCACATCCTCCATTCTCCTTCCTTCTTTGGTGACAAAATATCAAGCACAACACACGGGCTTAAGCTCTCTCTGATTAAACCCTTAAAAAATCAACAATTTGTCTATTGACCTCTTCACTCTCTATAGGTGACATTCTGTAGGCTTCCTTGTTTGGAAAACTTGCTCCTAGTACCAATTCAATTTTGTGACGAATCTTCCTCATTAGTGGTAGTCCTTCAGGCACATTATCTAAAACAATATCTTTGACCTCTTGTAGAAAATATGCAACTTCTACAACAACTTCAACATTTTCACTGTTAGTTTTAGGAATCAAAGAAAAAAAAAATCTCTCATGCTTCATACCTTTTAGAAACTTCCTTGCATCAACCAAATAAACTCTTGCATTGTTACAAAATTTCTCTAAATATTCTTTCAGAGGCTTCAACTTATGCTTGACTCCATCCTTGGTTATTGTGTATGTATTGACATAGCCATTGTGCATTGCTTTTCTATCATATTGTCAAGGTCTTCCCAATAGAGTATTACAAGCATCCATTGGAATAATATCACATAATAATTCATCAAAATAGTCTCCTATCTTAAATTTTACCTCACATTGTTCGTTGATCAAAAGCTTCTTGTCATCTTGTACCCATGCTACCTAGTATGGATTTGGGTGCTTCTTCCTCACTAGATACAATTTATTCACCATTTCTTCTTACACAAGGTTGTCTATACTTCTACTGTCAATGATAAAATTGCATACCTTCCCTTCACACTTTCATTTGGTCTTGAATAATCTTTTCCTTTGTGCAGGTCCATTGTCTTCATTTATCAATACTCTTCTTATCATCAAAACTTCACCTCCTTTTGCTTCTTTTGAATGTGAGGAGTGTGCATCTTTTGCATTTATGTTTGCTGCTATATTTTGATTTTTATTTCTTCTTCTTGGTCATTCCTCTTCATGAGGAAAATCATATGCCCTATGACCTTCTTGTCCACACTTGAAACAAGTCCCTCTAAAGGTTCCTCTTTTGAAACCTCTACCTGATCTTCCTCTACCTCTCTAATTTTGATCTCTTGACCCATAAGAATCTTCATTCCTATGTTGTTTGATGCTGCCTTGGTCTTCATTTCTCTTATTTTTCTGATTTCTATCATATCCTTTGTAGGATATTCCTTTAGTCTTTCCACCATGACCTTTTCGATTTTGTTTATTTTCAAATATTTTATTCATTCTTTCTTCATTTTTTAATGAAATCTAGTATGCACCCTCCATGGTTAGAACCCTCACTAATGTCATCTCCTCCTGAATTCTTGGTCTTAGACCATTAATATACCTTTCTACCTTCTCTTTTTTTTCTTCTGAATTCCCTATTTGAATAAGAATTCTATGAAACTCCTCCACGTACTCCTTCACTATCTTTGTTCCTTGTCTCAATCCTTGCATTTTCTTGAGCAAATCTAGCTCATAATCCACTGGAATAAATTAATTTTTCATTTTCTCTACCATTATATCACTCCTTGCGATTTTCTCTTTCCCTTTTCTTCCTCTTTCCAACTGAATTTCTCTCCACTAGGTTGAAACATGTCCCTTCAATCTTGTCTTAGAAAATCTTACTCTATTCGGGTCCTCAACTTCTTCAAATTTGAAGTATTCCTCCATATCATTTATCCAATCTATAAGTTATTCTAGATTCAAATTTCCATGAAAGGTAGGGACATCAATCTTAGTTATTTTCCCCATTTTTGATAGGACTCTCAACAATGGATCCCTGGCAACTGTTGCAACTTCCTCTCTCTGTTCAATTGTTTGGATGGCATTCTCTAGAGCTTCTTCTTCTTCCTCATCACTCTTTAGTTCCATTCTCTATGCAAACCATCTTCTTATTTATTCTTGAAGTGTTTCTACTTATCTTATTAAAGCTCTAAAATAATCACCATGGAAAAAAATTTCCATTCTTCCTCTTCCTCTACCTCTATCATGATGGGCTCCTCTCCCATTCATTTTTTTCAACACCCACAACACAGGCCTGGTGTAAACTGCCTCTCTTCGGTGGTTTTTTTACACACACACATGGTATTTATGATCTTATACCACTAATGTAGAGATTTATTTAAACTAAAAAATCTCTCTCTAAAATCCTCACAACAAAACTTGAACAAAATTAAGAGAGTGCAAATAAAACTCAGGAATTTATTTGGACAAGGAACCAATGAATTTCTCTATTAATAAAATATGATTACAAAGGGTTTTTCAGTTATCAAAGGACTAATATGCAGCAAATAAACTTTTTAAATTCATCTTATACAAAAATTAAATACATTTAAAGACAAACTATGCTCAACAATGTGTGTTCCTGAAATCTGCTCATCTTCTAGCTCTTCAACACCACCTGAAACTTCAATATCTTCAAACTATGATTCTAAAAAATTCATGGACTATTTTAATCAGTCCAAAACCTACAAAAAAAACCCAAAATGGTTCTCCAAAGAATACTATGCCTGCTCTCTTCTTGCCTTCCAAAAAATCCCTTCAAAACTCATTCATTATTTCATAAAATTTTGATTCTCCACTTCCTTGTCAAGAAATTTATTTCATATATTTAATTTCTTCCTTCCTCAACCAGGTACACCATCTCTTGTAGCTGGATAATAATATCCAAAAAAAAAACAACTAAAACATATTTAAAGCCATTTTTAGTAGCCTTGTCAAAGATAGGATGTTGTAGTTTTTATTCCCCTTCTTTATCTCCTGAAAAAGCAGAAAGTCAAGGCCAGTCTTGGGAACCCACTTCCTAGTCCTTACATTTTAGGGATCAATATTAAATTTTAAAACTCCCTATTCAATTCCCAACGCATCATATTTCCTTCTAAATATTTTGTAAATAAATGTTTTTAAAGCTGTTTTTCTTGCTTTTTTTGCCCACTAGCCAACTTCAATGTGCAAAGGAGATTTTATTGAAAAGTTTAATTATTAAAAAATAAATCATTTGTCCCCCCATCATGAGATTCAATCCAAAATAAAGTTATTCAAAAAAAAATGATCAATAAAAAATTAACCTCTTTTTGTTTGATACAAGATTGCCAATTGCCATGCATGCTCCTACATCACATGTGTAGAAAGAAAAAAAAGTTTACAAATTAATTTTTTAGCCAAAGAGATAAAATTTACTATCCCAATTGGAAACCTTTTTATTTAATTTAACCTATTTAGATACCATCTCCATATGGTAGAAAGTTATAATTCCAAATCAAAAGGGATATCAAAATAGTAGGTGATTTCATCATGTTTTTTTTTTGTTTCCAATTTTTGGGTGTCCAATTAGGGGTGGGACCAACATGTATCTATAATAAAGTAATCTTATTATGTGTTAATTATGAACCAAAAATAAATTAATAGAGATTCAATATATCCAAAGTATTGTTCAATTATTTTTATGAATTTTGTAGGAAAAGAATGCTATATCATCAATAGAATGGGAATCAATAACCACATAACTTTAAGGAATGGAAATGCACCACATAATATGAAGTTTCTTGGATTTGTATAACAAGTATACCAATACAAATTAGCAATAAGCATATAAACAAATGGTGATAAAGGAAATCCTTATCTAATGGAATGTTGTAAAGGAAAGGAATTAAATATAGGTCTATTGACTATTATTAGAGAATTAACATCTATGAAGAGAATTTCAACATTGACATAAAATTTGGGCCAAAAACCCAACCATTGCATCATTATTCTAAATCTAAGATATTCTATCAAAGGCTTTGTCAAAATATAGTTTCACAAATAAAGAGTTTTGGCTTGATTGTTGAGCCCATTTCTAGGTTTTCTAGTCTAAGATTAGACTGTCGAGAATGTACCTACCTCCAAGGAAGCAAATTTGCTCTAGTCTTACAATAGCCTAAATGATGAGCTTGATTTATATAGTTAGTTCTTTGGTGATAACTTTATAGGAAGTGTTCACTAATGTAATAGGATTCCAACTAGAAATAATATCTTTATACTCATTTAGGAAAAACCCTAATTAAGCCCTTATTGCTATTTAAACCTGAAGAACATATTTTTGAGGGCTTATAGATAAAGAATCTAAAAATAATATTTTATGTGTTGCCATATGATTTGGTAAAATTAAATAATAGCCCTTCAAATCCCATAATTTTTTTATCATGCATCTACAAAAGAGAGCCCTCTCCAAATCTTCAAAGGAATATTCTTTAGTATAATTTTTTTTATAACCAAAGATCATTTTTATTAGAAATACTTTTTTTAAAAATGTCTACAAGGGTTTCTTGCACATTAGCCCTATGACTATCTTCTTTAAAAATATTTCCATAGAATTTTTTAGAAAATTTATCTTAGTGGGTTTTGTGTGTAATGAACCTTGATCATCAATCAGTGAACACATGTGTAGATAATTACAACTTAGTGCAGTACGATTGCAGCATACACAAATCAAATCAAATATTTATTTAGACACCATTCATATATATTGTAGACAATAAAATAATTATTCTATTAATTATCATTATTACACATTAATTATTATTATTTTCTATTAATTATCATATTTTTTAATTTGGTAAACTTGAGTTTTTAATCTAATTGGAGCCTAAAGAGACCATTTATGGGGGATCTCTTCCCAATGGATTTATCATTAATATCACTACTCCAATGGATCC
This sequence comes from Sequoia sempervirens, assembly GCA_007258455.2. NCBI lineage: Eukaryota > Viridiplantae > Streptophyta > Pinopsida > Cupressales > Cupressaceae > Sequoia > Sequoia sempervirens. Next base: position 31,661,160 of record VDFB02000015.1, read on the forward strand.
CAATCTCCAAGGAATTATCACTTTGTTAAAAACCACAAGCTCAATGACCCAATAAAGCCCAATAAATTATGAGCATAACAACCTAGTAAAAATAAACACCATGTGAACATGTTAGCCCAATAGAGGCACATGGCTTGCAAGCTCAATGGCCTATCAAGGGTTTGAACCTTAGTGGTCACCACAATAATGTTGTGACATGACTAGTACATTGTACCCTTATCGGTATTATCTTTAATTTTTATCATTTCACTAATTATCATACCATTATTATCATTTATTATTTATATTTTAATTAAATTAATTATCTATTATGGCGATTATCCATTTAATGAATTAATAAGTCTTTAGTTATCCCCTCACAAGTTAACTCCTTCATGGATTTAGAAAATTTATCATCTAATTATCCATTTAATGAATTAATAAATTCATTATTATCCTCTCATGAGTTCAAAATGATAATTTTTCTCAACATTTTTAGTTACTAGTCTATTTTTCCAAGCTAACTCCAAAACTAGTGAAGTTAAATTTGGATCTTTAACTGAATATTGAGTATCCATTTGATCATCCAAAAACCTATAAATTCATCCTTTCTCTCATCATTTTCATCATGAATATTTTATACAAAATAACTTTGTCAATTTTATCATTCAAGAAATATTAATGTTATGCTAATGAAATCAAAGCACCCACATATTAGTGCATCACAAGTAAATATCCACACAATACTCAAACTAAGGTTTTTGAGAATTAAATTAATGTTGTTCTTAATATTTTATTTGTTTTGTGCTAATTTTATCATTTCTTGCACATTTATATTAAATATATAAACTTTCTTATGTTTATTATAATGTCATGTGGTACATATATTCATTAGTTCCTCAATAATCATCTATCTCTTATACAATGATCTCATTGTATCCATCACACATTTATTACAATCTCTCAATATCTCACAATATCATATTTTCTTGTGTCTATTATTTTTCTCTTTTTATCTCTATCTACAAATGTGCAGTATTGTCATCCTTCAATTATAGATTATTTATATATAGGTATGTGTCCCTATCCTTGTTTCTACATATTTATTCCCTTTGGGATATGTTGCAATTCCATTTATTATGTTGCATTACTATTCTTATGACTTATAGTGGATACAACTCACCTATAGTTCATTAGCTCTATTTTCCAACAACATATACTCCAATTTGAACCATATCTTTTCCTTGATATATGTGATCTCTATCTAACAATTAAAATGTGATATTTAAACATCACATTTGTATCATTAAATATTATAAAATTGGTAGAGCACACCATTCCATACTAAGGAAAAATATTATTATAAGTAGTGTGCAACTATTTGTATTAGTTATTCCACTAAAATATAGCTTGTTATAACTAGTGGATGTGACCTTTTAATTCAATCAATAGTATTGTTGGCAACACAAGGGTAGAAAACTGAGAAGTGGGGGGTGAATCAGTTGTCACCAAATTTCAAACTTATTCAACTTATTAACCTTATTCTTAGATCTAATCATTAATCATGAAAGCATAAATGAACAACACATCAGAAGCACACATAACACCAAGATTTTTTATGTGGAAACCCTGTTAGGGGAAAAACCATAGTGGAGGTCAGTCCACAATATTATACCTTGTTAAAAGTATAAGAAAATATGAATGGGGAATGCACATGCATTTAGGAACACTGCCTAGAGCTCATTGCTCAATTACAAAGGAAGACACATTGTCTTATAGAAATGTTCTGATTAAATCCATCATACTTTGAACTGAGAAAATAACATCTCCTAATGCCTAATTATAGTTTCGGTTAAGCACATGAACACTTCTTCACTCTTCTTCACTCTCTGCTTTGCCTTCAAATGATCTAAACAATATTCACACGCATGACTCACACACTTCCAAATGATAAAACAATCGCTTATATATATCCGCAACAAGAAATTACATCGCTATAAGTCAGATTCAACAAAATAGCAAGAAAAAATATAAATAGTCAACTCAGATCAAATAAAGATTAATCATGCGAATTAACCAAGGTTGACCACAACATAGTGAAGAATGAAAATAATATCCTCAAACATGAACCACTTAAATTAATTACTCCTCGAAGATCCACAACATGCTTCAACACCTTGTCAGCCAAGAACATGAAACACATGAACACGCAAGAGAAAATCTTGGATCACGAGCACAACGATCAATGTATACATACAACATAGATAGAGCATGAACTAGAAACATCCAAAAAAATCATGAAACACTAGAGAAGCATCCACAACAACTAAACTTACTGAAATCACATGATCTTCATTCAAGAACACAAACTGAAGTAACAAAAAAACTGTCAGAATACAAATCTTCATAACTTGATCAAATCTTCACGTAGATCTCTGAAACTTGATGTGGATAAACTATATATACTCAACAAGAAACCCTTTATTCCACAACCTCTGAACATCAATGTACTAATCACACTGACAAAAAGAACTTCACTTCACCACTGACAACCTGTAGCACTTCTTATTACAATTTTCTCAATATCCTCGACATATACAACTTCTAATGCAACAATGCTAATAGTGTTGACATCAATGAAAACCACATATCAATAACACACCAAAACATCCAACGATCTCCCCCTTTGGAATTGATGGCAACACATGATGTGGAAAATACCATCAACACAACTACACTTACTCCCCCTTAGGTTTTGAATCTTCTTTCCTCAACTCTTCTCCCCACAAAGATTTTTCACATTACTCTTCTCCCCCTTTGACATTAATGACAAAGATCTCTTCTATACAAGATTTGAACCACATATTTCAACACCTGAACATCTAAACATCTGACTACTCCCCCTAAGTAGCAGCCATCACAACATCAATCTAGATCAAAATATGATCATGAAATGCATAGATTGATGCAAATCAATGCATCCTTAGTTTTGATTAGGAGAGGTAATCACCCCTAACTTCCCTTTGAGATACTCAAAAGTATCCTTAGGAAACAACTTGGTAAATATGTCTACAATCTGCTCCTTAGTAGGTACATACTCCAATATGACTTCCTTTTCACTTACTTTCTCTCTCAAAATTGAAACTTGATAGATATATGCTTGGTCTTGGAATGCAACACCAGATTCTTCGAAATGTTAATAGCACTTGAGTTATCAAAAAATATAACAATAGGCTCATCATACACAACTCTAATATCCTTCAACATTTGCTTCATCCATAGTACTTGAGTATAATTATTAGCAGCAACAATGTATTTTGCCTCTACAGTAGATAAAGAAATAGCATTCCACTTTTTGCTTAACCATGAAATCAGTTTCTTCCTAAGAAAAATGATCCAACACTAGTACTTTTCCTATCATTCACATCTCCTACCCAATCAACATCAGTAAAGGCACTCAAAGTAAGATCATCATCTTTAGGATACCATAGACCACAATCAACTATCCCCTTCAAGTATCTGAAAATCCTCTTCACAATAGTCACATGAGATTATTTAGGATCAACTTGAAATCTTACAACAATATATACAATATTCATGATATTAGGCCTAGTTTGAGTCAAATAAAACAATCCACCAATCATTAATCTGTATCTAGTTTGATTTTCCTTCGGAGAATCATTATCAGTTGTCAACTTGCATTCGGTCACCATGGGTTTACCAACTGGCTTTGAATCTTCCATACCGAATTTCTTCAGCAATTCTTTCTCGTACTTGGACTGAGATATAAAGATCCCTTTATCTAACTGAGTAATTTGCAATCCCAAGAATAATTTCATCTCTCCAATCATTGACATCTCAAACTCATTCTACATCTCATCAGCAAACTTCATGCATAAGCTATCATCTCCTCCAAATATGATATCATCAACAAAAACTTCCACAATCAAATCTTTATCATCATTCTTGAAATTCAAATTACTATCAACAATACCTTTGTTAAATCCAAGCTTCACCAAGTACTTATCCAATCTAGCATACCATGCTCTAGGGACTTGTTTGAGTCCATACAATGCTTTCTTCAATCAGAAAACCATATCTCCCTGATTAGTCAACTAGAATCCATCCAGTTGTTCAACATACACTTCTTCTTCCAACTCACCATTTAGAAAAGTAGACTTGACATCCATTTGATAAACCTTGTAGTCTTTGTAAGCAACATAATCAAGAAACAATCTCGCAACTTGAATTCTAGCAATAGGGGCAAAGGTTTCTTCAAAATAAATACCTTCCATCTATGAATATCCCTTACATACCAGTCTTGCTTTGTTTCTAACTACTTCACCTTGTTCATTCAGTTTGTTTCTAAAGACCCATTTAGTTCCAATTACATTCTCATCCTTAGGTTTGGGAACAAGAATCCATGTATCATTCTTTTCAATTTTTTGTAGTTCCTCTTTCATTGCTTCAACCCAACATTCATCTTTGCATGCTTCATTCACATTGTTAGGCTCAGTCTTTGAAATTAAACAACATTCTTCTGTAATTCTTCTCCTAGTATGGACACCTTTGTTCTTATCACCTATGATCCGATTCTCTGAATGATTCAATCTCACATACCTCAGAGTCTTCTTAGAATGTTCTTCAACTTCAGGCTCTTCTAATCTCTCTTCTGTTCTTCCACCAGTTTCTCCTTCCTCTTGATCTTCTTGATTCACCAGAATGATTTGGACTTGACTTGAAGTTTGATCTTTGTTTGTACTGTCATTCTGATCATAAGAATCATATCCACAATTTCTGGATAGTGTATGAACCTTAACATTTTCACTTTCAACCATTTTCTTCAATCTTTTATTGTAACACTGGTAGGCCTTACTTTTAGTAGCATAACCCAGAAAGATTCCTTCATCACTCCTAACATCAAACTTTCCTATATCTTCATCTCTTTTGATATAACACTTGCTTCCAAAGATCTTGAAATATCTAATAGTACGATTTTGACTAGTCCACATATCAAAAGGAGTCTTACCAGTATCACCTTTGATTTGTACTTGGTTAAGTGTGTACATAGAAGTACTCACAACTTCTCTCCAGTAGATATGAGGTACATTTCCCTCCAACATCATGGTTTTGGCAGCATCTATAGCTATTTTGTTCTTCCTTTCAACAACTCCATTTTTATGAGGGGTCCGCGGTGCAGATAACTGTCTCTTTATTCCATGCTCTTCACAAAAAGAATTAAACTCGCCAAAAGTAAATTCAATACCTCTATATAATCTTAGACACTTAATCTTCAGACCTGTCTCTGTCTCAACCATAGCCTTAAAGATCTTGAACTTTTCAAGAGCTTTAGATTTCCCCCTTAAGAAAGTAGCCTACATCATCCTTAAATAGTCATCAATAAGCAACATGAAATACCTATATCCTTGTAAACTTTTAGCTCTAGTAGGACCACACAAATCAGTATGCACAAGATTCAACAATCCATTTGAATTTTGTTGTTTACTTCGAACTGAAATTCTTGTTTGCTTTCTTAATTGGTATTCTTTGCATATGGAATTAGTAGGTTTCATTAGCGTAGGAAAATCTCTCACAACCTTAGTGGAACTTATCTTGACAATATTAACAAAGTTAACATGACACATTCTCCTATGCCACAACCAAATTTCATCAATTTGAGCAATCAAACAACTTTTACTAGCAGCACTCAAGTGGAAAATATTACCTTTTGTTTTTGTACCTGATGCAATCACATTTCTAGAATTTCCCAATATTTTGCACTTACCATCCATGAACTGAAGATTATATCCCTTATCAACCATCTGTCAAACACTTAAAAGATTATGCTTCAAACCTTCAACATACAAGACATCATTAGTATTATGCTTACCATCAAGATAAATGCCTCCTCTTCCATGGATCACACCAGTTGTATTATCACCAAATCTCACAACACCACCATCATACTTTTCCAAACTCACAAACTTACTTTTATCTCCTACCATATGATGAGAACAACCAGTGTCAATTACCCATTCATCTTTCTCTTCAACTCAAGTAGCTAGGGATTTCTCCATATTTGTACAACTAGCAGATTCAGTAGACATAGGATTATTTTCCTTGATAGCAATAAACAAAAATTCTTCACTTGCATTTCCTTTATCAGATTCATCATCTGTCACACCTTCATTGACAACATAGTAACACTTCTTTTGGAATTTAGGCTTGTTAAATATTGGATTGGAAACTCTCTTAGGACACCTTGATGCAAAATAACCTATCTTATTGCAAGAGAAACATTTAATAGGAAACTTCCCCTTATACTTACCTTGTCCTCTAGCTTCTCTTTTCACAATCAGTGCTTCAAGTTCTTCTAGCTCTCTTTCTTCTTCATCGAGCTATTTCATTTCATCCTCATACTTGAATGTATTTCTTGATGAACTTTCACCTAGATCATATCTCTATTTATCTCTTCCAGAAGTAGTGGCCTTGAATGCATATTCAACCTTAGGAAGGGCATCACCAAATTCACTCAACTCAAAAGCAGTAAGCTTACCAATCAACATATCTCTGGTAACATTTCTCACAGTTCAGAGCTCTTCAATAGCACTAGCTTTGAATTTGTAAGAATCAAGCAAGGATCTAAGCACTTTAGCAACAATCTTTGATTTGTCTATCTGTCCACCAGCACATCTGATACCACACACAAGTTCATTCACTCTTTGCATGAAAGTAGTAACATTTTCATCATCACCCATTTTCAACTATTCATATTTCCCTTTTAGACTTTGTAGCTTCGAAATCTTCACATTAACATCACCTTCATACAAGGTCTCCAAATTTTTCCAAATCTCATAAGCAGTCTTTAGATCCATCACATTTGTCATCTCAATATCAGTCAAAGCACTCAACAACACCTCCTTAGCCCTGATATTATACTTAGCATCCCTAATCTCAATAGAAGTAGTAGGACCATTCTGTAGAATAACATATATATTTCTTGTAATGCTCCAGTAGGATTCACCAATGCATCTTAGATGGCACTCCATTCGAGTCTTCCACAAGGAATAATTTGTTCCATCAAATCTAGGATTATCCTTCTTATAAGTTGCCATCCCAGATCACCTCAAGCTGTAAAAATTCTTCCAAGGAACCTGCTCTGATACCAATTGTTGGAAACAAAAGGGCATACAATTGAGAGGGGGGTTGAATCAGTTGTCATCGAATTTCAAACTTATTCAACTTATTAACCTTATTCCTAGATCTGATCATTAATCATGAAAGCATAAATGAACAACACATCAGAAGCACACATAACACTAAGATTTTTTACATGGAAACCCTGTTAGAGGAAAAACCATGGTGGAGGTCAGTCCACAAGATTATACCCTATTAAAAGTATAAGAAAATATGAATTGGGAATGCACATGCATTCAAGCACACTACCTAGAGCTCACTGCTCAATTAAAAATGAAGACACACTATCTTATAAAAAGGTTATGATTAAATCCATCAAACTTTGAACTAAGAAAATAGCATCTGCTAATGCTTGATTACAGTTCCGATTAAGCACATGAACACTTCTTCACTCTTCTTCATTCTCTGCTCTTCCTTCAAATGATTTGAAGAATATTCACACACAAGACTCACACACTTCACACTTGCACACTCCAATAGACTTCCAAATGATGAAACATTCACTTATAATATTTGCAACAAGAAATTACATCGCTATAAGTTGGCTCCAACAAAATAGCAAGAAAGAATATAAAGAGTCGACTCAGATCAAATAAAAATTAATCATGTGAATCAACCAAGGTTAGCCATAACATAGTGAAGACCGAAAATAACATCCTCAAACACGAACCACTTAAATTAATTACTCCTCGAAGATCCACAACATGCTTCGACACCTTGTCGACCAAGAACATGAAAAACATGAACATGCAAGAGAAAATCTCAGATCACGAGCACAACGATCAATAAAAATGTGCAACATAGATAGGCAACGAACTAGAAACATCCAAAAACATCATGAAACACCAGATAAGCATCCAAAACAACTGAACTTATTGAAATCACATGATCTTCATTTAGGAACACAAACTAAAGTAACAAAAAAATTGTCAGAATACAAATCTTCATGCAGATCTCTGAAACTCGACATGGAAAAAATAGATATACTCAACAAGAAACCCTTTAGTCCACAACATTTGAACAACAACGTATTGATCGTACTAACATAAAGAACTTCACTTCACCACTAACAACCTGCAGCACTTCTTATTACAATTTTCTCAATATCCTCGACATATACAACTTCTAATGCAACAATGCTAATAGTGTTGACATCAATGACAACCACATATCAGAAACACACCACAACATCCAACAAGTATCTTAGCATTGTCAATTAAGGAAGGGATACCATAGAAGCTTCCATATTTTGCAAATGCATAAAAATACTTGATAATTATTACAACCACAAGTTTACTACATCTCTTAATTATTTAATGTGTGCTATCGAACTTTCCCTTTACTCTTGTACTAGTGGAACTAAGTATGCAAGTTTTTAATCTACACCATGGTAGTTCCATCTAAATCTTGCATTACATTATATGATGTTTAGGTCCATGATATCTGTTTGTTTATGTTTTATAGATAAATATTCAAGGCTTTGGTCAATATCTGACAACCAAATGATATGGATATAATGTAGTAACATTTCCACAAGTCCCCTCCATGTTATTGATCTCAAAATTTAGCTTTGTTTGGGCTATAGCATATTTAGTCTAATCTCATCTAGTTATTTCTTCTCATGTTTCACTAGAATATTTTCTGTAATATTTTCTTTAAATCTTCATCTCAACTTCTTAATTATGCAATAAATACATTGAAAACTATGCCTTTTTGTTTTAATAGTGGCAATAATAAAATTATTATGATAAAAATAATCGTTTAAGTAGATTTCAGACATGGCCTTAGTGATAGATTCATTGGTAGTCATATACAATATAAATGGGTGTTCCCTAGCATTATTTTGTAGTATGTCTCCCATCTCAAATTTTTGGATTGGAGATATCTAGGAGATGTTCACTTATGGCCATGTAGATGTATAAGTGAGGAAGGTTGGTGCCAAATTTACTATTGATTGCAACTACTTTTATTTGGAAATAAATTCCTTGATTTTTTATAGGGTCAAAAAATTGGGATGCCATGAGTAATTAATATATTTTTTCCCACTAGTTTTTAAAAACTCTTCTTTTATCATTTCCTTGTGAACTTATTTCTTCTCTTGATAAAAATAACTACCTTGTGGCGAGTATTATTTTTATGTTCAATTTGTTGTTCTCCTTTATATTGTGGTGTCTCCTATAAGTTTTGTTTCTCTCTTGTTCCTCTTGTTCTTCTATTTTTTCATGTTCATCCCTGATAGGTCTTGATATCATGATTTAACTTATATCCACATCCTTCTCACCTTGCACAATGTCATCTTGAATTTCCTTGACTAGATCCTCTACACTTATTCCTATTATGTCACAATCTAGTTATTCTTATTACTTAACTACTCCTCAACTATAGCCTTTTTGTTGCTAGAGAATCATTACTCTTTCCTTGGAATCATTAGTTTGATATAAGAGAGTGTTCACTCTCTATTTAGATAGTAGTTCTTTATTTTTTAAATGCGATAGTTATTCTTTTTGACTTAACTACTCCTCAACTATAGCCTTTTTTTTGCTTGAGAATCATTACTCTTTCCTTAGAATCATTATTTTGATATAAGAGAGTGTCCACTCTCTATTTAGATAGTACTTTATTTTTTAAATGGGCTAGTTGTGCTCTACTAGTGAAATATAGGTATAAATTCTAAGCTATCTTCTCTAATTTATCTTTTTCATACTCTCATCTAACTATGTTACTTCCTCCATTTTGGAATTATTATAAGATCTACTAGTTCTTATAGGGCTTCTTTTATTTTATCTATCGTTGGGTAAGAACTACCAACAATGTAGTCTAGAAAAATTTGGAAAATAGCTTCCTTATTCTTTGTATCAACATTTGTGTATACATATATGCCACTTCTAATGACTTCCCTAGTGTAAAACATGTTCTATACAATATTTGTGCATTCATTACTTGTTCCTTCTCCTTTTCCATTCATTCTTTATGATTATTTGTTCTCTTGTTTTTAGTCACATTCTCTTCCAAAACTTTATATTTTCTTAGTTAATTCCTTGTACCTCTATAGTATTTAGATACCACAAGGATCTCTACTTAAATTTCTTCCTCAACTTGGATAAATTTTCATTTTTCCTAGTATTGGTGTCTTCTTTTTGGTTGAGAGGGTTCATCTCCTTTTTTCTTTTTCTCCACACTCATGTGGAGAAATGGTGAGAGTTGTAGCAACCTTTGTGGGAGATTTTATTTTTTCCTCTCCTTGTTTTTGTGGGAAATAGGTGCCTCAAATTTACTAGCTTCACCAAATTCCTGTAGCAGTTGTGTTTGTTTCTCTATCAGCCTGACAGTTCTTTATTGGTGGGACCTTGTTCTCAGTCCCATTGATGGATCGATGACATTCTATTTAGGGTGGCGTGTTCTATTAGTGGGAGTTGGTCACTTTGGTGGGACTTTTTAAGTTGTCTCCCCAATACTTTGATGTGACTATTTTGGTGCGACAATGTGTTATCAGTGGGACTTTGCCTTAAGTCTCCCTGATAGAATGATGGACTGTGGTAAGCATGTTGGTGACTCTTGTAGGTATTACTTGGCTTCGTCGGTGGGACTCTATCCCGAGTCTCTTCGATGACCCGATAGCTATGGTAATATCACAAGATCGCAGAAAGTTAGAACATTGGAACCTCATGTCAAAAGTTGTGAAGTTTTGGAAACCTCTGACTTACCGACCATAATGATAAGCTAATAGGCTTCATCAGTGTGACTTCCTTATATCGGTGGGAGATAAAGTGGCGTCCCCTCGATATGGTGATGAGGTTGACTTGATAGCTCATGGAGAATGTCATGGTGGGACTCGACTAGTGCTAGAATGGAAAGTGATGATTGGATGCTAACTGTTGAAGGTTGTTTGGCAGATTGACTCAACAAGATGAATCAGACATTAGAGAGACTTGTTGATTTCAGAGAGATGAAAAAAGTCTCTTCAATGGCTCGACATAGTTAATGACAATTGGGAACTGAATTGGTGGTTTCCTAGAACTAAATTGACCATGGATGGATGTCGAATATATATTGTAACACTCTACAATGGGTTGGGGTTCGATCAATTTAGTGATGTTCTACATTGTATGCTATACAAGCTTTTTAATAGTGTGAGATAACAATTGTAATCATAATATATGTACGAAGTTGATTAGGGGATTGTAATGCTGCTATGAATTAACACCTAAGAGTGGAGTCTGTAACTTTGTATGTAATTGGTTTACTATAATACAAAGTGACTTTACTTGGTGTGTAGATTTTTCTCCCTTAAGGGTTTTCCCACATAAATCTGGTGTTCAATTTTGTGTGTGTTAAATTTTCTATTCTTTTGTTTTGTTGTTGTGCATCTTAATGACTGCAACTCAAATTAAATGAATTTTTCTAGACTTATTTCCTAAGAATTTTGCATTTGGAAGGTGTTTCCACACCGATATTTCCGTACAAGTGGTATCAGAGCCTGGCCAGTTGTGTTATCCTTGTGGGTAGGGCTGGTTTTTTGTGCTAATTTTGTTTAGTGGGATTCTTGTGAAGAAAACTAATTGTCTTGATTATAGATTGAGATGGAAAGCACATCAGGAAGAATAGAAATTGAAAAATTCAATGGAATTTTTTTTGAGTTGTGGAAACTCAAAATGGAAGACCTATTGGTGGATAAAGATCTTTGGATTGCTGTTATGGGGAAAAAAACATCAAGTATGAAGAAAGAAGATTGGGACCTCACAAATAGAAAATACAAAGGGATGATAAGACTTTGTTTGGCCAATTTTGTTCTCCTAAACGTCCATGAGGAGAAGACTACATGTTCTTTATGGAAGAAACTTGGTGATATTTATAAGGGAAAGTCTCTAGTGAATAAGTTATTCTTGAGGAAGAAGTTATACTCCTTGAAGATGGAAGAAGGGTCATCCATAGTATACCATCTGAATTCATTTAATATGATTGTTGCTTAGTTGGCCTTTGTGGGTGTGAAGACAGAGGAGGATGATCGTTGTATGCTTATGCTATATTCCTTACCTGACACATGGGATCATCTAGTGATGGATATTGGAAGTTCGACAACCACTTTCAAGATAGAAGATGTGATTTATTCATTGTTGTTAGAAGAAATACAAAGGAAATCTTCTGAGATGGAAAAGGAGGCCCTTGTTGTTCAGGGTAGATCAAAGGAGAGAGGTAAGAAGAAAGAAAAGAAGTCTAAATCCGAATCTAAAGGGAGATCAAAGTCTCTTGGAAATAAGTCCAAGGTGAAATGCTGGAATTGTGGGCAGATTGGTCATATATGGAAGGATTGTAAAGAGGAGAAAAAGAAGAAGAAGAACAACTCTTCGGATAAAGACTCTTCTCAGAGTGATTCAGATGCCTTCATTGTAACCTTGGAGACTCAAGCATCAAATGATGTCTAGTTAATTGACTTAGGTGCATCTTTTCACATGACATCTCATAGAGATTGGTTCACAAAGTATGAAAAGTATGCTGGTGGAAAGGTGTACCTGGCAAGTGGTTCATCTCTTGAAATTGTTGGTTGTGGAAGAGTTAGAATTCAATTTCCCAACGGAAGAATAAAAGTAATTGATGGCGTAATGCACATACCAGGTCTAGCTCATAATATGCTTTTTGTTAGTAAGATGAATGATGTTGGCGTGCAAGTATCATTCTCGATTGGTGGTTGTAAGATGAATAGAGGCTCATTGGTGTTGGCTAGGGGTGCACAAATTGGCACTCTGTACAAGCTAGATGCATAGGTTATTCAATGCAATAGTTCCTTTGCAAAGTCAAGCAAGGATTCTTGTGTAGAGAAGGAGAATAAAGTTCCTTTGGGTGAAAACTCTTTTGAGGTGAAATAGACTAGCAGATAAAACCATGTTGTGGCATCATAGAATCAGTCACATAGGAGAAAAAGGCTTTAAAGCCTTAAAAAATAAAAACCTGGTAGAAGGGCTTGATGATTGTAACCTTGAGTTCAATTTTTGTGAACATTGCATTTATGGAAAGCAACACCATGTTTCATTTTACTCTAGTCCTCGTAAATCTTTTGGCATACTGGATTATGTTCACTCTGATGTATTTGGTCTAGTAAATGTTCCTTTGTTATCGAAGTCTAAATATTATGTTTCTTTTATTGATGATTATTCGAGAAGGGAATTTGTGTATTTTCTTAAAAGTAATTCAAAAGTGTTCAGTCGATTTAAAGAGTTTAAAAAATTGGTAGAAAATTAGAATGTAAGGAAAATTAAATGTTTAAGGATGGATAATGGTGGTGAGTTATGTTCTATAGATTTTGGAAGGTATTGCAAAGACCATGGCATTAAAATGCATAAAACTACACCTTATACTCCACAACAAAATGGAGTTGTTGAAAGGTTGAACAAGATTTTGATGGAAAGAACAAGAAATATGTTGAGCGATGTTGGTCTAGAGCAGAAGTTCTAGGCTGAGGCTGTGGCTACAACATGTTACTTGGTTAATCATTCACCTAGTTTGGATCTTGTTGACAAAATTCCTATGGAAGCGTGGTTTGGTAAGAATCCCTCTTTGAGACATATTCGTGTCTTTAGATGCAAAGTATATATTTATGTGTCGAATGAGAAAAGATCTAAGTTGGAAAGCAAAGTTGTAAAATGTATCTTCATCAGCTATGGCATTGGTGTGAAGGGATACAAGCTTTGGAATCCTATTATTGAGAAGGTTGTGTACAAAAAAAGTGTAATCTTTTGAGAGCTAAAACCTTCTACAATTGATCTATAGTCAGAGATAGAATAAAAAGAAAAGAAGGATGATGTAGTTGAAATTCCTCTGACTCTAGATAAAGAGGAACTATGAATTCAAAGTGTACCTAAAACTGAGGAGAGCTCTAGCAGCTCTAAGAGTTCTAAACATGAAGAAGAACCACAACCTCAACCTCAACTTGTGAGGAGGTCTACACATGAAAAGTGGCAACCTGATAGGTATGGATTTTCTATGTTGGATTCAAATTATGCCTATGCTTTGATTACTAACAGTGATGAGCCTAGGACTATAAAGGAGGCTATTAATATGTCTGATTCAGATTCCTAGTTGGAAGCCATGAATGAGGAAATGACATCATTGAAAAAGAATTAAACTTGGGATTTGGTAACTTTTCCTGAAGGTCGGAAACTTGTTGGCATGGGTATTTAAGAAGAAGATTGGTTTGGATGGTAGTGTTGAGAATTATAAAGCTAGGTTGGTCGCAAAAGGTTATTCCCAAGTGGAGGGAATTGATTATGGAGAAATATTTTCTCCTGTAGCTAAGCTAACATCTATCAGATTTCTATTTTCACTTGTAGCTGCATATGATAGAGGTTGAGCATATGGATGTGAAAAAAATGTTTCTTCATGGAGATCTAGAAGAAGAAATTTATATGTCCCAACTTGAGCACTTTTTTGAAAAAGGTAAAGAAAGTTTGGTTTGCAAGTTAAAGAAATCTTTGTATGGTTTAAAGCAATCACCTAGAATGTGGTACCAAAATGTAGGAATAATGTGTCTCAAATTCATTGGTGGAATCCCAATTTTAGTCATTGTCAAGTCTGGTTACACTAAGTTAAGTATTCTACCTTTTACCGCTGACCCACAGTGGTGGCTAAAGATGTTGGCAGTAGTGTAGCATCGCCTCCACCCCATGGCTGTGTTGAAGACCGCTGATGATAGTGCGGTGTTACCGCCACCCCACGGTTGTGTTGAAGACCTCTTGTAGTAGAGTGGGAGTCACTTCCACACTGTGATAGGACTTGGGGGAGCCTCCAGTATAGTGACCACCACACCATGAGGGTGTTTATGTCTAGGTTGTGGTAGAGTGATGAATATTTGGATCTGTTTGGCTAGATGGAGGATGTTGACCAGATGACTTGGCAACTGTTGGACTGATATGGTAACTGCTAATTGACGATTTGTCTGCTATTACGAATGGGAACCAAATTAGCATGTTTCCGAGTATGGGTCTAGTGATGTAGATTTGATTGTGGAATTCTCTCAGAACGAAAATGCTATAATGTGTAATGCATTGAAATAGTGTATTAAAATTGAGTTGTGAGTATGATGAGAGAGAATGTGATTGATTGAGAAAATTGTAATGATGTTGTGTTGAGATTGGGAATTGACATCTCTAGAAGCATGAGTCTGTAACTCTGTATGTGAACATTGTTTACTGTAATACAAAGTGACTTTTGATTAGTGTGGGTTTTTCTCCCATAAGGGTTTTCCCACATAAAATCTAGTGTCTACTCTTTGTTGTCTTAATTTGTTCTTATTTGTTTCCTGGTAATGTGCATCTTTAATGAACTGTAATTGGAAATTGAACCATATATATGCATTCTCTTCTTAGAATTGTCATTAGGAAAGTGATTATGCACCTTTTTATTTCCTTACACAAAATTTTGACACTTTTGTGTTGTCATTGGAATTTGTGAGGTCAAAATTTGATCATTGTGTGTATTACAAAATTGAAAATGATCATTTACTTATTATTTCCCTGTATGTGGATGATATGTTATTCTTTGGGAATAGTAAGGGTGTGATTTCTATTTTAAAATCTCAGTTTTTAGTACAGTTCAAAATGAAAGATTTAGGTGCAACAAGGTATATTCTGGGTATAGAAATTAGAAGGGATAGGGGAAGTAGAAAGCTTTGGCTCAGCCAGAGCACGTGTATTAATTTTTCCCTTGAGAGATTTAGTATGATAGATTGCAAGCAATTAGTTGTTCTAGTGTTGTAGGGAACAAAGCTATTTGTTGAAGATTGTCTGAAGTCTCCTACTGAGATGGAGGACATGAGTAGGGTGCCTTATGTAGGTGCAATTGATTGTTTAATGTACACAATGGTCGATACCAGGCCAGACATTTCCCAAGCAGTGGGAGTACTTAGTTAGTTTATGGCCAATCTAGGAAGGTCACATTGGGATGCTATGAAAAGAGCTTTCAGGTATTTGAAGGGTACTTCAGAGTATGATTTATGTTATCATGGAAACTCGGTTGGATCACAAAGATCTCATAGCATTCGTGGGAATGTGGATTTTGATTGGGCAAGGGATCTAAACAAAAGAAGGTCCACTAGTGGATACATCTTCATGATATTCAGTGGTGCAATTAGTTGGATGAGCAAGCGACATGCTATAGTCACTTTATCTACTACTGAGGTAGAGTACATGGCAGCAACACATGCCTGTAAGGAAGCCATTTGGCTTAAATGTTTGTGTTCTGATGTTGGGTTTAATGCAGGGAAGATTACTATTTGCTATGACAGTCAGAGTGTTATCTATTTGGAAAAAAATCCCACTTTCGATGCCAGGACAAAGCATTTCGATGTTCAGTATCATTTTTTTTGTGATATGGTGGAGGACGGAAAGGTTAATCTTGAAAAAGTGGATACTCTGGAGAATGTCACTAATGCATTGACAAATCTTGTGAGCAAAAACAAGTACAGATGGTGTGCCAGTTCAATGGGCCTTGAGGCCTATGATATACAATAACTTCGAGTTTTGGAAGAATCCAATAAGTCCTTCGTCAAGTGGGAGCATGTTGGAAATAGGTGCCTCAAATTTATTGGATTGATCGACTTCCTGTAGTAGTTGTGTTTGTTTCTCTATCGGCTTGAAAATTCTTTATCGGTGGGACCTTGTTCTCAGTCCCATCAATGGACCAATGACATTCTATTCAGTGTGGTGTGTTCTATCAGTGGGAGTTGGTCACTTTGGTGGGAATTTCTAAGTTGTCTCCTTGATACTCTGATGTGATTGTTTCGACATGAAAATGTGTCATCGGTGGGACTTTGCCTTGAGTCTCCCCGATAGACCGATGGGCTATGGTGAGCATGTTGGTGACTCTCATTAGTGTGTCTTGGCTTCGTCAGTGGGACTCTATCTTGAGTCTCTTTGATGATACGATAGATGTTGCAATATCATAAGATCGCAAAAAGTTAGAACTTTGGTAAATCACATCGGAAGTTGTGAAGTTTTGGAAATCTCCAAGTTACCGACTGTAATGACAAGTTGATAGGCTTCATCAGTGTGACTTCCATATATCGGTGGGAGACCAATTGGTGTCCCCTTGATATGGAAATGAGGTTGACTTAGTAACTCATGGAGAATGCCATGGTGGGACTTGACCAATGCCAAAATGGAAAGTGATGATTGGTTGCTGACCGTTGAAGGTTTTTTGTCAAATTGAATTGGCAAGATGAATTAGACATCAGAGAGACTTGCTGATTTTGGAGAGAGATGAAAAGAGTCTCTTTGATGGCCTAACACGATTAATGAAAGTTGGGAACTGAACCGTTAGTTTCCTGGAATTGAATCGACCATGGTTGGATGCCCAATATATATCGTAACACACTGCAATGAGTTGGGGTTCAATCAATTTAGTGATGCTCTAGATTGTATGCTATACGAGCATTGTAATAGTGTGAGAGAAAAACTATAATTATAATATGTGTATGAGGTTGATCAAGGGATTGTAATGCTGCTATGAATTAACACCTGAGAGTGGAGTTCATAACTCTGTATGTAATTGGTTTACTGTAATACAAAGTGACTTTACTTGGTGTGTGGGTTTATCTCTCATAAGGGTTTTCCCACGTAAATCTGGTGCTCAATTCAGTGTGTGTTAAAATTTCTATTCTTTTATTTTGTTGTTGTGCATCTTAATGATTGTAACTTGAATTAAATGAAATTTTCTACACTTCTTTCCTGATAATTTTGCATTTGGAAGGCGTTTTTGCACCGAGCTTTCCTTACAGGTTCTCCTTTGATGGTGCAGTTTAAAAATTTCTTCTTACACTATATTTTGTTGATTTTCTTTCCAAATTTTCCTCTCCAAGGGTCTGATGAGTTTTAGAATGTATATTTCAAATCTTGGAGATATAATTCTTAACATATTAGACTATCGCACCACTTTTTTTTCATTCCATACTTATTTTCAATCAAAAACCTTAATACTACAAGAGGGTGTGGATCACTCTTTATCTCCCATTTATAATGCATTTTATTTTAATTTTTTATTATATTTTCTTCCACTTATTTCATGTTCCTCTTTTCCATAAAGTTCATGTAAGCTCCAAATATTTATGCATTGGGATTCTTTTGTAATGCTATTAGTTCTCACTTTTGTATTAATTATTGTTTCAAAAACATCATAAAGTAACCATGGTACACAAGAATTTATATGCTCTATTTCTTCCATATAGATAATTTTTTTCTACGATGAATGTGATTTTATTTGGTACTATTATATTATGTGGTTAGATATACTATATCTAACTTGTATTTTTATTAGATTTTTTTTTAAGAAACCCCACTATTTTCCACTATACTTTCACCTTTCCTAAAATCCTCTAATGTATGTGTTAATTTGTGAGACTACAACTTTCTTATTTGACCATGAGTAACCTGGTATACATGGTAACTTCATAAAATATAAAGCAAGATATATGATTAGTGAACCATAAAAAAAGTATAGTGACTCTACCTTTTTCTATCTAAATTCTCTATGATTTGTTCTCTCAATATCTTTTAAAGGCTAAACTCATTCCCATTCACGCCCATCTCAAATATACGAGGATTATGGTACCTATGGTTGATTTTTCTCTATTTGTGTAGTAGATTTTGTATGCAATTCCCATTATGGAATGTTGCACAATAGGTTTTGAAATATCCTTCATTATGAGGTTTCTCCTATTTGGTGTGATACTAGTTAGGTCCATCACCTTATCATTTATTTCCCTCTTTTGGGAAGCTCTCCTTTATTGGCTAGTCCTACAATTACTTTTATGTTTTTCTTCATTATTTGGTATGGATAGTCAAGATACCTTAAGTCAACATGAATCCTACTCAAGATTATCCTTACCCAAGCATGATTTTGACAAAAAATAGGGAAGTCCTCCTATGTGTCTATTTTAGCTCCTTGAGCTTTTGGTATTGATTGAGATATTCACGTAGCCTTACATCTCTATTCACACTTGTAAGTGACAATCTATTTTGTTTGAATTTGTTGTGGTCTATCTCTATTAAATGGTTATATGGATATACTTCCATATATCCTCCACATAAAGCATGTCTATAGATACATTTGAGAACATTCCATCCTAATCATCTTCCATGGAAAGCATGTCTATAGGAATATTTGATAACATTCCATCCTAATAAGCTTTCATGCCCTTCCATGGGTGCTTCTTGTATTTGGGGTGGGTATTATCCTTAGAATTTGTTAATATTTGTGTGGCTATTTCTTGTGACTTATTTTAATCTTCTAGTTCTACATGACTCAACCTTAGATATTCAATTTTATTTTAGCACAATTCTCCTTTTCTCACTATGGAAAATCCTTAAATGATGATTTTCCTTTTCACTTTAATAAAAAATTCAACTCTACACTCTAGCTTTCAACTCAAGTCTTAGTTTATTTCACCACTTAGTGTTTTGAAAATATACTCTTTCCATTGTGTCTGTATATAGGAACTCAATAGAATTTTTTATTTTAGTGCTCTAACTACTGAATTTACCTCTAATGTTATGGTTTTTCTTATTCTTGATTTTATGAGTTGACAATTGTCATCTCACCAAAATTATGACTTTTAACTAGTATACACTAAAATACATATTGTACAAGGTACTTCTATCTATACCCAACTTCATTGAGATTAAATCACCTTTCAATCTCATGCATAATAACTTTTTAGCTTAGTTTTGTTGACATATCCATAAATTAGTAATTTTCTAAGATCTTTAATTTGAAAGATCTAGATAATGTTATATCTTCAATTTTATATGGGCCTTACCACCAAATTTTAATTTATCAAGTTTACTAAATCTACTATCATATACCAACATATTATCATCGACTTAAAAGGATTTACTTCTAATGTTCTTGCCATAACAATACTTATAACCCTTTATTCTTAGATTTGGTTGTATGGGGCTACTTATCTCTTCTCACCTAGCTTCTCTAGTCCCACCAATCCCTATTTTGTTGATTGATATTCACTCAACCTCAATTTTATTGGTTAATGGAGTATTGAAACTGAATGAAAATGGAGACATGGATTAAATGATTAGCCTTGTGACAAGTGTCACAATAGGGATGGAGGTGCAAGATTAGGTGTGCTCACACATGTGAGCACACCATGTGTAAGACATAGGGTAGCTTGTGAAAGAAACAAGTCTAAGAGATAGGGTGGATTTGAAGCGACCTTTGCATACTCACACATGTGTGAGCATGAGGGGGTACAAACACCTGTCAAATACTAACAAGTTTAGATTTTAATCCATATAGATGGATTTATTGGGTAGGATTAAATGGACAATGGTTGAAGGTGATGTGAATTAAATATTTGAGGAAATAGAAATGGGGATAATTAACCTAAATCAATTAATTAAGTAGGTATTAATTAATTGATTTAGTTGAAGGATTTGGGGGATAAGGTTAGAATTAATTAAGAAAATGTAGATTTATTTGATTAAGGGTGAAGGATGGGTTAATTAATTAAATAAATAATGATTGTTTATTTAACTAATGGCTAGGGTTGGGGCCCTAGCTCGATTGGCTAAATCTTTCCTATTGCAGGAGGTTGGTCACGAGGTCTAGTCTCCCCCAACCCCGTGGTACTAGAGCGCATGTCACGCCAGTGCCACCGGTCACATTAAAAAGTCTACCAGGCGCACTGCAATTTATATGGGGTCGTGCTACCCGATTCCTATAGTCTAAAATAAATAAATAAAATAAATTAATGGCTAAAATAGTGTAAAGTCAAATATGGTCGAGTGTGAGCAAATTTTGGCATCTATAATATGTATGACACTATTTTATGAATTTTCCAAGATATAAGGCATCTTCCAAAATTTCTACTTGTAAAAGTTGGCATTATGTGCTATGTTTAGCAATTTCCCCAAGTTTTGAATATTATATAAGCTAAAAAATTGAAATTGATACTTTTGAAAAGAATTCAATTCAACTTCTTCGATATTACACATATTGTTATCTACTAGATAACATTTTACTTACTCTTCAAATGATCAACATAAGTGATTTCTCTTTTTTATATGAAGTTAGAACTTGCAATACATATAAATCTATCCAAGAATGAACAAAAAGATGACACTAATTCAATATGTAAACAAATTAAGGATAACAAGATTCTAATGTTCGTATTCAAGGCACTCAAAATGTAAAATGAAGGAAATAAAATACAATATATAGGCTCAAGGATGTAAATCAAGGTGATAAGTGTCCTAAGGAGAGTAGTTAATCAAACACTAATTCAACTATAGGAGTAGAGGTGTTAAGTGAACTCACCTTGATGAAGGAGATGTGGCACTTGTCTTGAGCGAAGAGTTGAATGAGGTAAAGGTGGAATGCACTCCCATTAGTTAAGGATTTGGCATGTGCTCTTATTTCCTAATTTACTTAAGTAAATAAATAATAATTACTTAAGTAAATAAAGAATAATTACTTAAGAAAACTCAATATAATATGAATTTATGATTAATTACACCAATATCACCCTTAAATGTAATATAAATTATAAGGAAATGGGTCCCAACAAGACAATCCATATTCGATACCCATGTCCAATCTAGAATAACCAAACCTACAAAGAGAGTGTGCCTCTAGAAATAGAGAAGAGAAAAATCATAATACATAACTCCATTCCAAATAAGGTATGAAAAGGAGGAAAAGATAACCTTCCTAAAAGCAACAATATGATAAATTCAATATAGAATGCTGCATAGTGATTTTTTTTTTTGGAAAAATGTGAAACACACTATATATAATATATTAATATATAAAAAAAGAAAATACATAGGAAAAGATAGGCAACATCATATAGAATCAAACAAAGCAATTGCCATAAAAGCTACAAACTAATCCCCTTCAATGCGTACAGGGGAGAAAAAAGCAGGTACCATAGACAATTTGAAAAAAAGGTTTCTTACATTTTTACACCAGTGTCCAATGGTTGTCCTCAGAATCCATCTCAGAAGACGAAGATTTAGTCAATGGAATGCCCAGATTTCAATCCTTTACATGATTCTTTTGTCCCACAACTTCCTCATGAGCCCCAAGATTGTTTAATTTCTAATCTTGTGCAAACTTCATGCCAAATTTTGTTGTTGGAGCCACAAATGAAGTAGATTTAATCCCAAGTGGAGTAAGCTTTTTATGATCTTGTTTAAGATTGGAAATCTTCTCATCAAATCTTGCTAAAAGAGTCACTAATGTAGTAGGATCTTTCTGCTCAATTTGAGGGTTCTTTGAGAGGGTATCTTTCTACCATGAAGCCTATTTTTTTAGCTGATTTACTTTTGATGTGACATGCTACAACCACATGACCTATTTCAAAACATCTCCTGCACTAGAAGGGAAGTCCTTCATAATCCAACAGTTGATTCCATGAGCGACCAGTAACATTAAGAATTAAATTAGCAGGAAGATTCTTGGAGAGATCCAAGTGCACCAAAATTCAAGTGAAAGTAGTATGAGAGAAATCTATAGTTTTATTATCTACAACCAACAAAGAGCCTAAAGAATTACCAATAGACTTGAAACAAGAAAAGATCCAAAATTGAAGCAACTAATTTGGAAGCCCGAACCTAGACCGACATAATGTTGAAGGGTTCAAAAGAAGGGTTGAATGCTTGATGCCAAGGTTTAAGAAAAAGGTAGTGTTGTTTCCAAGACCAATGTGGTCAAACAAAATGCAGTCCCTGTCTTTCGTAGAGCCAAAAGGAGCAATGAAAAAACCTTGAGCACTAAGAATTTTTTTTGGAGCATTCTACAATAAGGGGTGTTGGTTTTCCTTTATCCAGATGTTAAGGTCTGAAATAGAAGTCTAAAATTGATTGAAATCATATATTAAGGCACAAGAAGAGAAATATTCCTCTTCTTGCAGTACTTCATCCCCAAACTCCAGAAAAGGGGATGCCTCTACACATTTGAGGGGTTTAAATCCCAGACCCCTGTGCCATCTTGAATTAGGAAAAGCATTGAAAGATACCTCAGGCTCATGTATATTTGAACATACCTTTTATTTGAAGGAGCCTTTTGAAATTTTTCCAGAGAATCTAGATTTAGGGTAACTCTTTTCATTAGGAGTATCTTCATCTGCTTCATTTGTGGTAGACCGTTGAGAAGAATTTGATTTTCCTAACAACCCAGTAGGCTTAGGAACCACATATGAGGGGGAAATTCTCCAAGATGGCTGTAGACTAATGTAGGGGTCACTGAAGCACTTGCAATGGAAGAGGGGCTCTTACTCCCTAGTAGCTCCAAAGAGAACCGACATGAGGACACTAAAGAGTGCAAACCAACAGCCAAAACATCTGCTAAAATAGTGTGAAACCCTTATGATCTTCCCAAAGAAGATCCTTTCACAATGCCTTCTAAAAAAGCAACATGAAGCCCAAATGAATGAGTAGGAGAAGAATCATTCATGGCACCATAGTTATCCTTTTTGGGCATTCTGGTGTGCATGTTAATAGTTGAAATAATCGGACGAGATATGTTGTAGGGAGTCATTGTACATAGCCCTTTGAAAATTATAAGAGCCATTGTAGGAGTTGCTACTACGAGACCCATCCTTATCTTAATTTACATAGTGATTTTTGTAGTAGGTCCTCAACAATAAATATCTTCTCTTTCTTTTAGAATAAAGAAACCCTAAGCTACCAAATTGCTAAATTCCCACTCAAGTGGAATCTAAGAAGGAATCATGATGTATGGTTTTTGAAATTTCTCACATATCTTGATGTTGATGCTAAACTATGACTATGCCATGATAGAATAGTGACCATTAAATTATGATAACTAGACTAATGTGAATCAGGTTGTGTCAAGTTTCTAACATGATGTCATAGAGAGAGAACAAGAGGATCCAAAATAGGATAGGATGCAACTTGTTGGGAATTATCATAGAAGAGAAGGCATATGTCCTTAATTATATCATAAAGATCAAGAATGATAAACTCCATAAACAAATAATATATGTTTGATAAGTATATATCTAGATGATCAAGAGGATGAGTGTGAACCTACTAGAGAGAATATTTAGGATCATGATGAGAAGTTGATATCTCTATCAATGTAGCATGTGAAGGTGGTATATTAGTTTCAAATGATAGAGGCTTAGGAAGATGATAAACAAGAGGAGATTTATTTATACCATTAGAACATTTGAGACTTTCCCAATAAGTAAGTTCCTCTTCAATATCACCATCATACATGAGATTCTTATAATTATCAAGGAGAAGAAATATGCCCATAGTGTGATCATTAAGGAATGGGGGTTTATTAATATTTTAATACATTTACCATAGAGGTCACTCAACATGTGAAAAATCCAATGATGTGTGGTTTCCAACACTTAGATTAATTACTCCTAATTCATTTTAAAGCCCATACAAATGTGGACAGAGAAAAATCCAATAATAGTGTGTCAAGATACCATCTCACCAAGAATTATAATTTTGTAATGACATAGTGGTGATTTGTTATACCCATTAATGAATTAGATAAATTAACCCCTTAGCAACTTTAGAACTTAATGTGAGTTCACTAATTGCAAAACATGTCTATGTATAAGCTCCCCAAGACTTGTATATAAAATTGGCACTATATAAGTTGAGTGTGTGTGCATTAAAAAACCCCCTAAATTTCTTAAATTTGACACTTTTCATTAGTTACAATGTTTAACACTTTATTTTAGTACATTTACAATGCAAGACACTAGATTAATCAAGTTTTATAGGGCCCAAAAATGACCAAAATATTGAAACTAATATATGCTTATAGAATAGGAATAAAAAACTAGCTATATGTAGAGATTGGAAAAATATCAACTTAAAAAGAAACAAAACCCAAAAAAGAGTTCATTTATCAAAATTTTAAGTGTCTAAAGTCCCAAAAATCATGACCAAATAATAAAATCTCTAAGAGAACTAAAATTCTAGAAAAAAAAAGTGTTGCAAGAAAAAAAAAACTCACATTACGATGAAGGGAACACAAGATTTCCCTATTTAAAATTGATTGAATAAGGGCCTCCATATGGCTACTAAAAGGCCTCCCAACATTCACCTTAAAAAATAAAAATATAAATGGAGAAGGGGTCCCTAGTTTGGTAGTAGGCAAGTGACACTTGGGTGGTGGACAAACAACATCACATGTAGAGGTCGTAGTTGGGTGGTGATATGATGGTGAGTAGACCTGATAGAATGATTGAGCACTACTCAAGTAGAGATCAACTAATAGTGGTAGTGGATGAATTATAGGAGTGGATACATTGCAATGGATGGTGGAGCTCTTAGCAAAGGAGAAATAATTGTAAAGTTTCCAAACCTCAACGAAGATTCCCTAATTAGTTTAGAAGGTTGATGGGTCCCACACACCCTACTCACAACAAGGGGCATTATAAGGGCTTTTCCACTATTCCTCAATGCTTTAAAAAAATAATGTCAATTTTTTATAATTTGTTTTTTCAACTTTTGATCTTCTTCTATTTTAAAATAAATATTTAAAAAATCATGAAAAAAATGTCTTATACGTGCACAATACTATGCAAGGAGGTTATATAATTCCCTTGGGGAAAAAATCCTCATGCTTCTCCTACACCATTTTTTATGAATTAACAATTGATATTTATGTTTTGATAACTTTCAAATGCAACCGAATAATTCATTTTATTCAAAATTACCCAAAATGTGTTAGAGTTGATTATTGAACCCCGCAACTCCCATAAATCACTTGCAAGCAATATCTTATCACAAAAGAGAGATCAAAGAATGATAAATCCGTATAAAAGGAAAAAAGGAAAACCGTAGATGAGAATTTTTTTATAATAAAACCTAGTAAGGGACCAGGAACCCATATTAAATAGGAGATTTACCCAAAAGACAGTAATAAAAACTAACATAGATAGTTTCAACCCACCCCAAACAAAGATAAGAAACAAAAAAAGACAAAATAATAGAATCAATTAGCACCAACAATAGACATTTACATAGGAAACCACACAAAAAAACACATGCCTCATGACAAATAAGAATTTAACCATTGAAAGCCACAAAGCACCAAGAAAAATAGTGACACTAGCATGCAAGGAGGAAAGAAATATCCACCTGCACTCAAACATGCTTATAATTGGTTGAATGCTCTTTAGTGTCTTCTTGGGTCAATTTTAAATCCTCCTTAGGATAGTTCTCCCACCAAAAAAAGTTGGCACAGTCCCACTAATCACCTTGAACAATACTTTGTTTTTAGCCCAATTTGTTACAGGATTTTCATTCCTCCTTTTATGTGTAAATTTTATGTTTGAGAATGAGAGAGTAATCCATTTGTTCACTACCATTAACTACTCTAATTTCTAGTTCTTTGATGTAGTGCACCCATTCATGGTATTGATAAATAATTTAGCATCCCCTTCCACCTATAGATACTCCCATCCTCTGAAATCGGGAGGCCTTTCCACAGAGCTATGGCTTTTGAAAGATTGTTAGAATCAAACCCAAATTCATATGAATAAATCCCAAGAGGCTAACCATTGTGGTCCCTAAACACCCCCCCATCACCAACTCTACCAAGATTGCACCTAGAAGCCCCATGAAAGTTTAATTTTGTCCATTTAGGATTAGGATAGGCCCATATGCTTTGTCACTTTTTGGATAACTAATACTCCTTTATATCAAGACTTCCCAACCATATAAACCTTGGCCATGTGTTTTCCCTTTCTCCTTCTACCTCAAACACTTTCTAATCTAACATATTATGAACTTTCCCAAGCTCATTGAGAGAGATTTCCACCACATCCCAAATTTTGTCCACCTCCTTTACCTGTTATTGAAATAATCTCTTGTTTCGCTCCAACTACACATTCCAAACAATGAAAGATGGAACTGTGTTCCATATAAATTTTAACCCTTGACTATTGATCCTTAAGTCCCAATCATCCAACAACATTGGGGTATTGTGAGGGGTGACCCAATTCAACCTCCATTTTTAAGAAATTTGTTCCATAACACACCAACAAACTCACAATGAAGAAAGAGGTGCTCATTATCCTCATTGCAGGAATTGCATAAAATGCATCTTGAAGGATCAAATATACCCATCTACATTAGTCTATCCCAAGTGCATGTTTCCTCCAAAAAATCCAAATGAAGGAACTATCCTTAGGGACTTTCTTATTCCAAATCCTTCCTAAAATGTTCGTACTTAGCTTATTTCCTTGAAAAAATAACATTTATATACATCACCCACTGTGAACCTTCCTTCACCATTACCTTTCCATATCAACCTATCATCCTTACTTTAAAGAGGCTAGTTATTAAGTTTAACTTGAACTTCTTTCCATTTATTGCTTAAATTTGTCCCTAAAAAATTAAGAGTCTTCCAACTCCAAAAACCAAACTAATCTGCTGCATAGTCCTTTACCAGTTTCCCCAACCTTGGTTCCACTGTGTTTTCTATGGCCCTATGATGGGTCTAGATATTAGCTTATTTTCTATTACTTTCATACATACTTTGAGACACTTTTAGATTTACTTTCCAGACAATACTTCCATATTATACTATCTTTTTATACTTGTTATGAAGACTTGGACCTAAAAAATAATGATTGAAATATGATTATGGCATACTAGAATTGTATGGTTTATATGTAGATATGCATGAAATGTGAATGGAATTCTTTTTTTTAATAGTGGTAGTTAGTATTGTGTACATGTTCTACAAAATTAACCTTTTTGCAGCCAAAGAGGAACTGTAGCATGTAGCAGTTGTAGGATGAACTCGTAGCAAAAAGGTAGACTAGGACAAAAAAAATAGGGGTGTTCCAAATTAAGTTGTACGTGATGATTACTGATTAAAGGAAATTGATGGAGGTTCAACATACATCATTATGAAAAATTAATAAGTAGTGGAAAAAGGACTCCTTTATTGATAGGATTTTGACAAATGTTTGTGTGTTTACATGCAATTCTGTTTTACAAAGTTTTAGTCCTATTAGGATTCTTCTTTCTTTTTAGTTATGGTTTGAACAATTCAGTATTAACTATACACTCTGATTTTAGAAGTGAAGTTAATGATTGCGGTTAGTTGTTGTTTTGAATAAGATTCCATCAAGCTTGTATATAGCTGATGGTTGAATCCGTAGATAAGTTGGTTTTTAGTCTTTTCATTATCAGTTATTTTTAGTTTCAAGACATGATAGATATTTAGAATGATTGAATACAATATGTGAAAATATTTTATGTAATCTTTCATGATATGCAATGAATGAGGTCACTTTTATTGGATGTGTAAAATATGTTAATTAGATTTGGTTTCAGTTAAGTGAGAACAATCGCTTGAGCAGGCCACTCAATGTACTATTCTTCACTTCATTTTCTAGTTATTTATTTATGTTTAGTATTTGTTTCTCATTTATCATTACTTCATGAACTTTATGCAAGTTAAACTAGAATATCATACTTTACTTATCTTTAATAAATATTCATGAACATGCATAGAATGATAAGTAGGAGGTATTTTTCCACAAGGTGTCAAATTATGATATTGCTATCAGGATTTAACCGTGTAGTTTCGAGTCAAACTCATTGACCCATGTTTCATGAGTAGTGGTTCAACAAGAACCCATCTCTCATGATATCGAATGGTCCACTTAACACTCATTGCATCTAGGTGATGCTCACAGAGGTGAAGCACTAGTCCGTCCCGGGAGGTCACCCATCCCAGTACTGCTCCAGCTCAAGCGCGCTTAACCAGGGAGTTTTTCTCCAAGGTTAAGCCCGCTAGAATGGTTAAATAGTAGTACTCCAGAGGTTAATTTAGTTGAGTAATTAGTTTTTATAAGTATTAAGTTGATACAGTAATGTTTTAGTAGTAGTAGTTCAGTTACAGTCTACATTGTAGATACTTGTAGCCATTAGTTTTGGCTTATTCCTTTAATATTTTACAATTTTGTGAATTTACAAGAAGTAGAATAACTTGAATAAAATAGTTTAGGTAGTGTTTGTTGCAAGTATGAACAAGTTTGGTGGTGTTGTCATTAATGTTGTCATTGATGTCAACACAACTCAGTATGTTGTAGATTGTGCATGCATAGTTGAGACACTATTGAGATATTGTGAGTACATGGAGCTATCCTTATGATGTTGTAGATGTGCTGAAATGATGGGTTACCAAGTTCTTTTGAGAAAATTAATAAAGAGTAAAGTTAGAGTTATGTATGTGTTCAGAATGTGATTTGGTATGTGATCTGCATTTCTTCCATGTTGATCCTATGCTTGTGCAGTTCTAAAGGTTTGATTTTGGTGATTTGTTAGTGATATCTCCTTATGTGTGGATATTAATTTGATGAAAGGTGAAAGTTGTGTTCATTGGTGTGTGATTTTTTTTTATAGAGTTGGTTATTTGTGGACTGGGAGAAATTTTTTTACTTCATAGTCCTCCGCTGTTTTGTTTTAGGTCTTATGGATTTAGAATATTTTTTGTAATGATGTTCTCTAGGCTCTAGTAGAGTTTGAGTTTTGGTGCTCTGGAAGATAAGCTTTAGTGTTGTTGTGTGGGATTGCATAGCCCAAATGGACTGTTGGAAATAGTTTTGTGTTTGAAGGTAGTTACACTTGCTACAGATGTATCTGAAGGAACCTAAGAAGTGTTCTCGTGCATAATGAAGCATGTTGTGTCATCCATGTGTTATCTTCTTGCTGGGAAGCATGTACTTCAATGCTCATTTGTGTTTTCATTAGGTTTGGTCGACCTGGTGTTTACACTTCATATGAAGAATTTAAAATTTAATTAAGGAAGCATGTGCTTGATCCAATACATTGCTTTTGGTGTTGGTTAAGTGTTTAATTGGTCCACTCATTATTTTCCACTGCAGGAATGTTGAGTTGCCAACCTAATTTGAATTATGAAATGAAGTGTATGTGGCCGGCCTTGGAGAATGTTTCTAAGGTTGAAGATGGTATAAATGCAAGTCGAGATGTGAATGATTGTATGATGAAAAATTAATGAAGTAAGCCACAAGTGAAGAGTAGAGTTGTGCGAAAGTGAGTTGAGGCAGAAATAATTCATTGTGTTAGATTCTTGAAAGCAGTGAGTTGAAGGATTTTGCACTCTTCTAATCAAGGTAGTGAGCCTTTGTATCTAAACAGTGAGTCCTATTCTAGGCAATGAGCCTCTTGTATTCATTTTTTCTATCACTCTATATTGTGAGTTAATCCTCACTGTGGTTTTTCCCTTATTGTGTTGATTTTTCTTTCTGTTATATGCACTCCATGTTCATACTTAATAATAGAATAGTGTGGTTGTAAAGTTGATAAGGGTTTGAAGTTTTGTGATTGAATCTAGTGACAACTAATTCAACCCCCCTCTTAGTTGTCCTGTGCCTTTTAAAAATTGGTATCATAGCTTTGGTTCCTTGGTGTAGAGCTTAACCACTTAAGGAAGATCTGATTGTGCATAAGTTGGCGATCCTTATGTTCGATGGACCTAATTACAGTGAGTGGAAAGTGAAAATGAGAGGATATATTATCTCTCTTGGTTACAAGACTTGGAAGGCTGTTGAGAAAAAGTATGTTGTTCTAGTGCGTGGTCCTAGTACTATAGATGAGGTTTTTGCTTATGTGGAGAATGAAAAAGCGAGGTATGCTATTTATAGTGCTTTATCCAAAACTGAGGGAACAAAACTTATCTCTCTAGGCACTACTTATGAAGTTTGGAAAAAGTTGGAAGATCTTTATGAAGGAAATGATAGAGTGAAATCGACAAAGAAGCTGAAAACAAAGCATAGATATGAGAATATGATTCAAATGAAAGGAGGAGATATTGCAAGCTATTTTCAAAGAATTGATCTGGCAGCAAATGAAGTTAGAAATCAAGGGGGTACTCTGACTAATGAAGATATAATCGAGAAGATTCTAATGAATCTACTAGAATTTTATAGTGACAAAGTTTCAGTTATTGAGGAAACATATGATCCTAAGAAATATACTAAAGAAGAGAAATTTGGCACCTTGACTGCATTGAGAAGAGAAAGTTTGGAAAGAATAGGAAAAGGAATAAACAACATTTAAAGCAACAAAGATTGAAGATGATCCGAATAGTGATGGTTTAGATGAGTTGGAAGTGAAATTTACAAGGAAGTTGAAGAAAGGTACCAATAAGTATAAAGGTATGTTGCCCTTTAAATTTTTTAGTTGTGGTAATATTGGTCATTATGCTTAAATATGTCTAAATAGAACTGTACATAAGAAGAAGAAAGATCATAAAGATAGAAAGGATAAGAAATAAAAAAGTTGTACTATGTCAGAGAAGAAGTTGGAATCTCTGATGGTAAATCTGATTATGAGAATGATGATAGTGAATGCTTGTTCTTAGCTTTGGAGAGTAAATCTATGTTTACTAACTTTCAAAAATGTGCAAGAAAAAATAATTCTAAGAACAAGAAGGATGAGATGGAAGGTACTTTGGTCACCGCCTTTCATGCTAGATAGGATGAAGACTAATAGGTGATTGATAGTGGATATTCTAATCACATGACCCCTAGATAAAAGTAAGTTTACTAAAATTGAAAAGTATGATGGTGGTTTGGTCATGTTTGGTGATGATTCAGGAGCAAAGATTGTTGGGAAAGGTACAATTAGTTTTGATGGAATACACAACACTGATGATGTATATTATGTAAAGGGTCTAAGGCATAACCTTTTGAGTGTTGGATAGATGTGTAAAAAAGGTTTTAAACATGTGTTTCAGGATAATACCTATGAGATCATAAAAGGATCTGGAACTATGGTTATTGCAGGAAGGAGAAATCATGGAAACATATATCATCTTAAGGGTGTTGATGGTCAGTGCCTGGTATCTCAAGTCAATAAAATTTGGTTGTGGCACCAAAGAATGGGACATGTAAACTTTGATAACCTAGTTAGGATCAATTCAAGAGATGTTATCTTATGTTTGCCTTAAATCATAAAGCCTGCAAATACAGTTTGCAGAAGTTGTCAGCTAGGGAAACAAACAAGATGCAATTTCAAGGAAAGGAGAAAACTACTACCATAATGTTGAAATTAATTCATATAGACCTTTGTGGTCCTACTAGAATAGGAAGCCTAAATGGTGGCAAGTATTTCATGCACCTTATTGATGACTATTCTCAAATGACATGGGTTGCTTTTCTTAAAGAAAAGACTCATGATTTGGATAGGTTCAAAGTGTTCAAAGCAAGAGTAGAAAATGAAGTGAACCTAAGAATCAAATGTTTGAGATTTGATAGAGGTGGAGAATTCACTTCTAGTGAGTTTAATGAATTTTGTGAAGAGCATGGAATAAAGAGACACTTTTCTACTCTAAGAACCCCTCAACAGAATGGAGTGGTTGAGAGAAAGAACTAGAATATATAGGAAATTGCAAGAACCATGATAAAAGAAGAAAATGTACCTGATGTGTACTAGAGAGAGGCAATACACACTATTGTTTATGTTCTTAACAAAGTTTAGATCAGAGTAAACAACAAAAAAATTCTTTATGAATTTTGGACTGGTAAGGTTCCTACTGTGAAATACTTTAAGGTGTTTGGAAGAAAATGTTACATTAAAAGAGATCATGTAAATCTTGGAAAGTTTGATGCTAGATGTGATGAAGGGATTTTATTTGGATATTCAACTACCAGCAAAGCATATAGATGATTTAATAAAATATTGAAGAAGATTTTTTAGAGTACTAATGTGAAGTTTGATGAGGAAATGCACAAATCCATTGAGATAAGTGAAGTTGAACCTGATGATCCTATCTGCGAACAAGTACCTAAAGAGAATAAGGAGGAAGAAGAAGAATAGATTGAAGAAGAAGAAGAAACTACAAAATCTACTAATAAGACTACTAAGTATGTTCAAAAGAATCATCCAGAAGAACATATAATTGGAGATAAGAGTGAAGGTGTGAAAACAAGAAGTAAAGTAACAATAGAGGTAAATTTGTGCTTACTTTCTAAAATAGAACCTAAGTTTGTATGTGAAGCATGTGAAGATGAAATTTGGGTTAGAGCTATGAAAGAAGAGTTGCAACGAATAGAGAAGAATCAAACATGGGAATTGGTTCCTAGACCTGTGAATAAGAATGCAATTGGTTTGAAGTGGGTGTTTAGGAATAAGTTGAATGAAAACAGTGAAGTTATAAGAAACAAAGCAAGACTTGTATGCAAGGGATACTCACAAGTTGACGATATAGAATTTGAAGAGACATTTTCCTCGATGGCAAGGATGGAAGCTATTGGTATGTTTTTGGCATTTTCTACCAAAAAATATTTCAAAGTATATCAGATGGATGTCAAGTCTACATTTCTGAATGGTGAATTGGAAGAAGTATACATGGAACAACCTAAAGGATTTCAGTTATTAGAAAAAATGAATATGGTTTGTAAATTAAAGAAGGCATTGTATGGAATGAAACAAGCTCCCAGAGCATGGTATGCAAGATTGGATAGATACCTGACACAACAAGGATTCAACAAAGGCTCTACTGACAACAATCTCTACTTCAAAGTGAAAGGTAACAAAATATTGATAGTAGTAGTATATGTTAATGATATCATCTTTGGAGGAAATGAAGGTATGTGTAATAGATTTGCAGAGGAAATGCAAAAAGAATTTGAAATTTCCATGATTAGTGAGTTGAATTTCTTTCTTGGTCTTCAAGTAAATCAAAATGATAAAGGGATATTCATTTCACAATCTAAGTATGTGAAAGAGTTGTTAAAGAAGTTTGGAATGGATGAATCCAAACCAGTTAGTACTCCTATGGTGACCAGATGTAAGCTGAGTAAAGATGATGAATCTACTAAAGCTTATTAGAGAAAATACAAATCTATGATTGGTGGACTGTTGTATCTTATAGCTACCAGATCGAACATCATGCATGCAATATTTTTAGTTGTCGTATTTCAAGCAGATCCTAAAGAGGCACATGTTACAACTATAAA
This sequence comes from Sequoia sempervirens, assembly GCA_007258455.2. Classification (NCBI taxonomy): domain Eukaryota; kingdom Viridiplantae; phylum Streptophyta; class Pinopsida; order Cupressales; family Cupressaceae; genus Sequoia; species Sequoia sempervirens. Next base: position 31,695,334 of record VDFB02000015.1, read on the forward strand.
GAGGATATTCAGATATCTTAAAGGTACACCAGATTATGACTTATGGTATCCTAAGGATGTTGATTTCACTTTAAGGGCTTATACCAATGCAGATTGGGTTGGTTGTGTGGATGACTAGAAGAGTACCACTGGAGGTGCTTTCTTTCTTGACAGAAGATTGGTTTCTTGGTTGAGTAAGAAACAGGACTCATTCTCTTTATCCACTATAGAAGCATAGTATATTTCCCTAGCATCCTGTTGCACACAATTTTTGTGGATGAAGCAAACTCTAAAAGATATTGGAGTGGTATGTGATGAACCTATTCCTATTTTCTATGATAATACAAGTGCTATAAACATTTTAAAAAAATGGTAATTCATTCAAGAACAAAACATATATCTATCAAATATCATTTCTTGAGAGAGATGTTGGAGAACAAATTCAGGCTGGAGTATGTGTCAACAAAGGAACAAATTGCAAATATATTCACTAAGGATCTACTGAAGGATACTTTTGAGTATCTTAGGGAGAAGTTAGGGGTCATTGCACCTTCAAAATAGGTGCACATGGAGGTGCATCAGTCTAGTGGATTCACAAATTCTTCATTTATCTAGACTGATGAATGGGTCTACTCCGCAAGGGGGAGTAGAAATTTTTCATTAAACTACAGTATGAGTTGAATGGGTGCACTCCTAAGGGGGAGTGATCAAAACTTTTGATATTTTCCATTGATTTCAAAGGGGGAGAGAGAGTCATGTGAAGAATATTAGAATGAAGAGGGAGAGAGAGTCATGAATAGGAAGAGAATATCTAATCTGAAAATAGAGGAAGAGAGTTGTTTTTGATGGTTTTTCACATCATGTGTTGCCATCAATGACAAAGGGGGAGATGTTGCAAGTATGAGCAAGTTTGGTGGTGTTGTCACTAATGTTTTCATTGATGTCAACATAGTTTAATATGCTGCAGATTGTGCATGTATAGTTGAGACACTATTGAGATATTGTGAGTATATGGAGCTATCGTTATGATGTTGTAGATGTGCTGAAATGTTGGGTTACCAAGTGCTTTTGAGAAAATTAATAAAGAGTAAAGTCATAGTTATGTATGTGTTCAAAATGTGCTTTGGTATGTGCTTTGCATTTCTTCTGTGTTTATCATATTCTCATGCGGATCTGAAGGTTTTTTTTTGGTGATCTGTTGGTGATATCTCCTGATTTATGACTGTTGATTTGATGAAAGGTGAAAGTTGTGTTCACCAATGTGCGAACTGTTTTGGCAAGTTGGTTATCAATGGACTAGGAGAAATGTTTCTGCTCCATAGTCCTCCACTATTTTGTTTCAGGTCTTGTGGATCAGGAATATGTCTTGTAATGATGTTCTCTAGGCTTTGGTAGAGTTGTTCAATTTTTGGTGCTCCGAAAGATGAGCTTCAGAGTTGTGTGGGATTGTATAGTCCGGATAGACTGTTGGAAATATTTCTATGTTCAAAGGTTGTTACACTTGTTGTGGATGTATCTCAAGGAACTAGAGAAGTGTTCTCGTGCATAATGAATCATGTTGTGCCATCTGCATGTTATCTTCTTGTTGGGAAGTGTGTACTTCAATCTTTATTTGTGTTTTCATTAGGTTTGGCCGACTTGGTGTTTACACTTCATATGAAGAATTTAAAATTTAATTAAGGAAGCATGTGGTTGATTTGAGATGTTGCTTTTGGTGTTGTTTAAGTGTTTAATTGGTCCAATCTCATTCTTTTCCATCACAGGAATGTTGAGTTGCCAACCTAATTTGAATAATGAAATGAAGTGTATGTGGCCGACCTTGGAGAATGTTTCTAAGGTTGAATATGGTATAAATTCAAGTCAAGATGCGAAGGATTATATGATGAAAAATTAATGAAGTAAGCCACAAGTGAAGTGCAGAGTTGTGTGGAAGTGAGTTGAGGCAGTAGTACTTCTTGTGTTAGGTTCCTAAAAGAAATGAGTTGAAGTTTTTTGCAATCTTTTGATCAAGGTTGTAAATGTGTGTAAATTGTTGTGGTTGATCTTTCTTATATCTTTTATATCTGTAGGCAGTGAGCCTCCCTATTGGACAACAAGTCCTTTTTGTAGGCAATGAGTCTTTGTATTTGGATAGTGAGTCCTATTCTGGGCAATGAGCCCTAGGCAATGAGCCTCTTGTATTCAATTTTTCTATCACTCTATATTGTGAGTTAATCCTCACCATGGTTTTTCCCTTATTGGGTTTTCCACGTAAAATTTGGTGTTCATTGTGTTGATTTTTCTTTCAATTATATGCACTTCATTTTCATACTTAATAACAAAATAGTGTGGTTGTAAAGTTGATAAGGGTTTGAAGTTTTGTGATAGAATATGGTGACAATTGTTTCACCCCCCTTCTCAGTTGTCCCGCACCTTTTAACAATTTTGAGTCTCTAGAGGCATATACAATGTTGCACCATCACAAGTTTATAAACCTTGGGTTGATATTTTAATGTAGTATTGCAATATTAAGTGCACTGTTAATCCAGATAAACCTCTAAATTGTGCAGGTTCTACCAAGTTTGCAACACATTAGTTAAGACTCTACATTTTTGGTGTCGTCGTTGGGGATGGTGCTATCTTTGTAGACCCTTTTTTTTATAGATTTCATACTTTACATTTTTTTTTCAGCATTAGGATTGTTAGATCTAATATTTTCAAAACTAGAAGATACACTAAAATTGTGAAGGACTACTGAATATAAAGCCATATTTCATGTATGTGAAGGCAAAGAGACTCCTTGGGCAGATTTCTTCCCTCTTCACGCCAAGAATCCATAGCATAAATTGGGGAATCCAGTACTCAAAGTGAAGGTAACACTAAAGAAGAAACTTCCTTTTCACCAAAATCTAGCACATAGATAGAGAGAACATACCACACCATGGGGGATGCAGTGGATGATGATTCTAAATGTCCAACATTTGAGTTCCCCATCACTAACCAAGAAAGGGCTACAATGTTGAAGAATATCCCTCCTTTAGCCTTACCAGTCTTTTATGGGTTAATGACTGAGGACCCAGATACATTTATGATTGAATTTGATGTCCTATGTAGAAGTTATGACTATACTTATGGTTCTCATAGGCTCAAACTCTTATTTTCCACTATGAAAGATGCAACCCTAAGATGGTTCATGGAATTAGGCAAGGATGTTGTTCCTAATTGGGACACTATGAATACATTGTTCTTAGAGAAGTATCAAGACTATTGTAGGGGACCTAATAGGAGGAAATATGGCATTTTTAGAATGTCACAAAAGGATAATGGGCCATTAGAAGATTATGTGGAGAGATTTCAGATTTCTTTGAAGAAAAACCCACAAAACAAGTTGTTAGAAGAGTCCCTCAAGTTAATCTTTTTAAGGGGAGTCAATGATGACTACATGGATGCCCACACAAATACTATTTCAATAAATTTGTAATTCCTACAAGAATTATTCTAGGACCTTTAATAAAATACCAAGAGGAGATTTGAAATCCACTATTGGTAAATCATCTATAGGGGTTTCAAAGATAAAATTGAGTAATCTGTTGTCCAACATGAAGAAGGGAATCATCAGACACTTAGAAAATAATTTGGATACTCTCCAAATTAAGAAGAAGTAGGAGGAAGTTGAAGTTATTCTCACTGAATATTTTCCAAGTTGTAAGCAAAGAAAAGCAAACTATAAATACAAGAGAGTGGCTAGTATCCAACAAGATAAAGTTGACAAACCTAATTTTCAACCCATTGAAGGAGATTATGGATATCTCTTCTATATAGCACAAAGGAGTCCATGAAAACAATGAAAAGGTATGCCATAAGAGCCCCCCAACTTTAATTCATCCTTTCCTATTGGGAATCAAAACTTTTTTGCTTGGAACTCTTAGCCTTGGCTAGCAAATCAAAACCAGTGAAAAAAAACTCAACAATGACCACAACCCCCCAAAATTAGAACCAATAGCAACCAAATTCTTGGCCACAAAAAAAATTCCAAGGTTCCAATTACATCCCACAATGTCCAACACAGCGGAATCAGTGGCAACCTCAATGGAAAAAAGGCTAATAGTGGCAACAACAAAATATGAATTATCAGTAGTCTATGCTTCCACCTCCACAATAGAAGGAAGCTATTATACCTCCATAAAATTCTACATCCCAACCACCCAAGAAACTACAAATACATACATAAGCTATACCCAACCCTAATACTAAGCATGTTCAGTAGGATTATACTAACAAAGCTATGCAATACCCCACTTATGGGGTAGAGGTGAGTGATGTCCACCTCAGATCAAGTAAACAACTTGTTGGACCTTCATCCCCTCAAATTACACAGATGGAGGATGAAGAAACTACAATTGAAGCTTAAAACACCAAACCTTTCGAATCTGAGTCAAATCAGGTACACCAAAATGCCTCAAGTCCAAAGCCACCTTTTCCTGAATGCCTAGCTATTCAAAATCATCACACATAGGATGAAATAGACCTCTTAGATCAACTAAAGGATGTGAGAATCAATATTCCACTTATCCAAGCTATCAAAGACATCCCTATTTATACTAAAACTATAAGGCTTCTATGTCTTAAGAAACCAAGAAGAAAAAGGAAGGATCCTTAGCTAGTCCATGTCTTGGGAAACCTTGCAGATATCATGTTAGGGAACATTACAGTACCTAAGTATACAGATCCTAGTAGTCCAGTAGTGGATGTTAAGATTAATGGAACCCTCATTAAGAATACTTTGATAGAATTGGGGGAAACAATCAATGTCATGAAAAAATAAACCATGCAATTACTTCAACTAGCCAATCTTAGGCCTACACAAACTATTTTATAGCTAGTTGATAGATCAACAGTTAAGCTTGAAGGAATCATTGAAGACTTAGTTATTGTGTTGGATTCTTGGGAATATCCCACTGATTTCATTGTTCTACAACCAAAAGTTAATCTTGCAAGCTACCCACTCATCCTAGGAAGACCCTGGTTAGCTACAATCAATGCATTCATAGGTTGTAGATCTAGCAATATGATAATATCCAATAGGATAGTCACCAAGAAATTGGTTCTCTATCCTCTAGCCCAACCTTATGCTAACCTTGAGAAAATTATTTGGCCCACTTTAGATGAGGAAGATAACTGTTCTTTGTAGAAATTAATTACCATAGAACGTAGCCCTTTGTTGGATGACTAGGATGAAGATGAGTTCATTGCTTACATAATCCAGAATGACTTTAGCAAGAGCCTGTAGCAACAAGGATGCCTTGTATGCCTACAAGAGCCCTTGAAAAGTATTATACGCACCAATTCCATAGAAGAAATATCTCAAATCTTTCATTCCTTACTACCTCAATAGTGTGTACCCATTGCAAAGTATTGTTGATCTTGAGTGTTTGTTCATTGATTTCAAGTCCTTATGTGAATAGTGCCTAGCTGATTTATAGGCCAAGGTGTTGGATACCAATGCAAATATAAATAAATTGTCCCATGCCTGTCATATTTCCATTAAGAATAGAGTGGATTATTTGGAGGTCTTGTTTCGCAAGATTAGTGAGCTTAGAGAGGACCAATTTTATTTTTCTGAGTTGATGGAGAATGATCAGGTGTCTAAAGGAAAAGGGAAAAAAGGTGGAAAGGATGATGTTAAAGGCCCTACTACGAGAGGGATGGGTGACTAGAGGAAGTATTTTGAGGACGAGAAAAAAGAACTATTGGACATGATTGGGATTAATAAGAACTAGGAACTTGAGGTGGCCAACACCTTAAGAAACATGAATTAGTGTCTTGTTCTATGTTTTTTGTATTTGTTTCTTTGCTGCTAGGTTTTGGTTTCTTTCCTATAATATTTCTTTCTTTCTTTCTTTCTTTTTTATGGTTGTTGCTGATAGTTTAGTGTTACATCTTTTGAGCAACATTTTGTATCTACAGTTGTAAAGGGTTTTAGGTCCCTTCAAAACCTATTTTTCCCATATAATCAAAACAATGTGTACTCATCATACAAAGTATTGACCTCTAATCTATTTAAGAATCATCTAAGTAATTGGAATTCATCCTAGGAAAAATGTTAAACATAAATAATGCCTTGATTGAAGAGCAATAGAATTCTCTACACATAGTGTTGCAGGCACATTTAGTAGCATATGAATGGGATTACCATGATATGAAAGGCATAGATCTTGACTTATGTATGCACAAGATTTATATCAAAGATGGTTATAGACCCATTCGACAACCTCAAAGATGTATGAATCTTGCCTTGAGGGAGATAGTGAAATTTGAACTTCAAAATCTCCTTGATGCAGGTTTTATCTATCCTATATCAAATAGGAATGGGTCTCACCTTTGGTAATTGTTCCCAAGAAAGGTGGAAAATGGAGAGTTTGTGTAAACTACAGGGAATTGAATACAACAAATAAGAAGGACCACTTTACTTTTCCCTTCATAGATCAAGTGAATTAGTTGTCACAAAATTCAAAACTTAAAACTTCAACACTTATCAATTCCACAACCACACTATTCTGTTATCAAGCATGAGCATGAAATACATAAAATAGAAAGTAAAATAACACAATGAACATCAAATTTTATGTGGAAAAACCAAGGAGGGAAAAACCATAGTGAGGGTTAACTGACAATATAAAATATTATAAAGCTAAATATAGAGGCTCACTGCCCCAAAAGAGGACTCACTATCTAGATACAAAAGCTCACTTCTTACAAGGAGGCTCACTACCTATAAGGGAGGATCCCTAACTATAAAAAGGATTTACAGAACAAAAAAGGGCCTCACAACCAAAATGAACTAATAATAATGCACCTAACAAGTGTTGATACAGTTTTGATGATGCTCAATACACTGACTTAACACACTTCATTATTTTTGATCACTTTCACATTTACTGCTGCCTCATCAATCACACATTTAATCTTCAACCTTGTCACACACTTTAATCTTCAACCCTGTCCAATATATATACTTGATTCATCTACAACCATCAATTAGGTTGGCCTAATTAGATGCACTTCATATTTACCAAAAAATACTAAGTGTCGGCTCCAAGTATTCACAAATATTTCCAAAAAGGAAATTCAAACACCCAACATGCTACATCATGTTGGCATAGACCTAAGATAGGTCTCACATACATCCACATAGCAAAATTAACCCAAGAAGTCAGTCAAGAATAGACTTTAATGCAAAAAGAAAATAATAGAATAATGCCACAACGTTGTACGAGCTCCAAAGCACACAATATTATGAACGTGCATGCCTTCAAAAACCATAAAAAATTTCCCAAATCTGTAAGCAGTAACTGTCAACTATGGAGAAATGCAGAAACAAACACAGGAGAGTGCAACTCGAATACTGGTTCAGATACTAGACCAAAATACCAAATTAGGCATTGACTTAGACTTTTGGCCACAACATGGTGACATCAATGACAACACAAAGCTATAGAGATAGTCATTCTTCTCTGTTCTTCTAATAGGTTGCCCTAGGTGACTAGGTCCCAACCTTATTTTATAGGAATTAAGGTGTCAGGGGAAAATTATTAAATAGATTTTTGTTTTTCTAGATGCAATTTTTCATTAAATGTTAAAATGGATGAAAAAATATATAATTTAGGAAATTATGTGTAAAATTAATTCCATACACTGAGGGGGAGAAAAATATAGTGTGAAATTGTCATGGGTGATAATTTACAATGCTACATTTTCCCCCCACTTTAGTGAGAGTATGGACTTATGCTCAAACTCACACTAAAGTAGAAAAATATGCCAAGAGGGGTTCGATTGTCCAAATTTTGAAAGATAGGATGAAAAAATCTAGGGGCAGTGCACAAGCCCCCAGGATTCAAGATCCCATGAAAAACCAACATAAGCATAAAGGAAGACACATGCATAAAGTGCAAAAAGAAAACATACAAAAACATACACAAAGCCAACACAAAATGCAAAGGAAAGGTATGAATATCATGGATAGCAAGTTGTTCTATGATAGGATCCACACCAAAATGAATTAATGACTCATGAGCTAACAAAGTCTAATAATTTCTAGGTGAATCACAAACCAAAGGCACCACGGGCTAGTGAAGTCTGATATTCACTAGGTGAGCCCTTAAGACAAGGTAGCAAAATGAGGAACACAAAAGGACTAGTGAGGATCAATTTTCACTAGGTGTGTACCCATGTCAACCATACCAAGAATTATACTCCCTAATAATTATGATAAGGTGCTATAAAATTATATGCCAATGCATCACTAAGTCCATAGTGTGTGAAGAAAGTGAAGGAAAAAATGCCAATGTAAATGCATCACTAAGCCCAACACATGTGAACAAAATGAAGAAAAAATGCCAATGTATGCCTCCACCTTAAAGTAATTGCTAAACACCATGGTCTAGGAAATTTCTTTATATTAGAAAAAAAGATAAATACCATGTGATAAGGGTCATGTCAGCTTATTTGGAAAGCCCTATGCCAATTATATATTTCCAAATAAATCTACCTCATTAAGTACTTGACTCTCTAGCTGGGAAAAAGTAATTTTCATTTCTTGATGGTTTTAGTGGTTACAACTAGATTAAAATTGCTCCAGAGGATCAATACAAAACTATATTTACATATCCCTAGGGTACTTATTCTTATTTTTTTCTACCCTTTGGCTTATGCAATGCTCTAGCCACCTTTCAAAGGGAAGTCCTCAACATATTTTCTAATTATGCTCATGACTATATGGAAATATATATGGATGATTTCACTACATATGGTGAGACTTATGAAGAATCCATTAGTAGCTTAGAAAGGGTATTGAAAAGATGTAAAAAACACAACTTGTCACTCAACAATGAAAAGTGCTTCATGATGATGACATAAGGCATTGTATTAGGGAATTTTATCTTCAATGTAGGAATTAAGGTTGATCCACATAAAATAGAAATTATATCTACACTACCTGTTCCAAAAAAGAAAAGAGATATAAGAAGTTTCCTTGGTCATGTAGGCACAAGAGGTTTATTAAAGACTTCAGTAAAATTGTTGCACCACTATTTGTTTTACTAAGGACATTGAATTTGAATGGACATCAGAGTGTCAACACTCATTCGAAGAGCTAAAGAAATCCTTGACTCAAGAATTTTTTTTGAGGGGACCTAATTGGACTCTACCTTTTCATATGCATACAAATTCTTCAAATTTTGTTATTGGAGTATTTTTAGGTCAGAAAGAGGGTAACAAAGAGTATGCAATTTACTACATCAACAAAAATCTTCAATGAGCAGAGTTGAACTATATTGTTACAGAAAAGGAGATGCTTGTTGTGGTGTATGATATTAATAAATTCAGGCACTACATTATCGATTATTTATTATTTGTCCATACAGACCATACAACCATCAAATATCTTATGAACAAACCTGTAGTGGGAGGAAAATTGGTCAGATGGTTACTCCTTCAAGAATTTGACACTACTATAATGGACAAACCTGGTAAAGCTAATGTAGTGGAAGATTTTCTATCAAAATGAACAACTATTTGTTATAAATGTACACATTCCATGGTATGTTGATATTGCTAATTATTTGGCAACAGGCTAGATTCCATCACACTTTTCTCCAAAAGAAAAGAGACAACTAACACAAACATTTTCCATATTCTTGGATATTAGGTTTTCTATTTTATACTGGTCTAGACAACATCATGAGAAGATTCATAAGGGAAGATGAAATATTTGATATTATGAAAGCATGTCATGATGAACCATGTGGAGGTCATTTTGCAACAAAAAGAACAACATTTAAGATCCTCACAACTGGCTATTACTGGCCAACTTTGCATAAGGATTTTTTAAAATACACAAAGAGTTGTGATAGGTTTCAAAGAATGGGTAAACCAACTAGGAGTGATGGAATTCCATTGCAGCCTCAGTTGACATTAGCTCCTTTTGATAAATGGGGTTTAGAATTCATTGGACCAATCTCACCTACTTCCAACAAAAAGGAATACACTCTTGTTTGCATTGATTACTTGAATAAGTGGGTAGAAGTAAAGGCCTTGTAGTTTTCCAGAGATGGAAATGTGGCTAAATTTTTATGAGGATATATTTATCAAGTATGGAGTACCTAGAAAAATAGTCATTGATCAAGGACCACAATTTACTTCTGACCTAATTACCAAACTAGTTGAAGAGTATCAAATTAGACACAAGAATTCAACATCATACAACCCTCAAACTAATGGTCAGGTGGAAGTCGCTAATAGGGAGATTGAAAGTATTTTCACCAAGACAATGAAACTACATAGAAGAGATTGGGTTGCAAGGTTACCAAAAGTAGTATGGGCATACAAAACAACTTGGAAAACCACCATTGGTTTTACACCTTATGAGTTAGTATATGGTAAGACAACGGTCCTCCCTATTGAGTTTGTATATAAAATACTAAGCAGTAGAATTGGAAATGGACTTGAAAGAAGATCAAAAGGAAAGGTTGCATACTTCAAATGGATTTGATGAAATAAGGATGGAAGAAATCCATCACACTAAGGTAGTACAACAACAAAGGATGAAATGGCATGATTAGTACATTAAAACAAAGAAGTTCAATGTATAGGATTGGGCATTGTTATATGATTCAAGGTATAAATAATTTAAGGGGAAACTCAAATCCAAGTGGTTGGTCCCCTATGAAATAAATAAAGTTTACCCTAATGGGGTAGTCAAATTGAATACAATAGATACAGTCAAATTTTTACTTCTTGTAAATAGCCATAGATTGAAGTTATATAAGAATCATTACAAAAAGATGATTTCATATTCTCCCTATTTCAATAATATGATGCTCATAGTGAACCAAATATAGAATCTAACACACATAGTGATATTTTAGCAACATAGGATATACCAGGCACTACTAGTGACCCAGAGATTGAGCTACACAACTCAATCCTTGAGATCACTTAGGATTAATTTCTCATTTTTATCTCACAAGCACACACTATATGTTATGATGATGTTCAAAATCTTCATGGAGAGACCTATTTTTAAACACTCATAAAGGGTCCTAATGTCGTAGGTACCTGTGTCTTAATAACTATCAACATTCATAATGGTCCCTGAAACTACAAGTACCCATAGCACTGTCTGATAGTACAAAAGAAAACTTCAAATTAATTGGTGTCATATTTACTACAAGTTCACACACATTCATTTCTAAATACCCACATGTAATATCCATAATTTCACAATAATTACTTGCAACATGACTTTGCTACCAATTCACATTCTAAATATTTGAGCTATCACATCGCCAACTCATATCCGTAATAACCATACCATCCATTACACCTGCCATCCCACAATTCATTAGCTTGTAGTTATTTTCTATCACACTAAATCAAAAACCAAATACATTATTTTTCAGATTATGTGTGATGCATAGTTATCTCTTCTGACCAATACTTTAGGTATGCTATCATGATTAATATAGTCTTCTTTAAACTTTCATTTTGTCTTTCATATTAAATCATGCATGAGAACTATTTATATCACCATTTTCCATAATTTCATATTTTAACCACCTTCCAATTAAAAACATGAAGTGAGGTCACTTCAACAATTAAGTTGGGGGGAGGGTACAACTTAGTCATTCTTTTCGTCAATCTTTTCAGAATCTACCACCCAAATTAAATTCAATAGATAAAAATGACATGCAAAACCCTCTTAATTATATCTCATTTTTGCTACCATTCCCAAATTGCTAAATTTTAAACCTTCAAAACTTGAGCTTATTCAAACTTAGAATTTGTATATGAGCTCAAATTAACCTAGTACTAAGAAAGGAAGTTGCAATTTCTAGTATGGTAGTAGAAATATACGAGGAAATCAAAGGAAGTTGAAGGGTTTGAAGGTGGTAAAATAGATTGAGTTGAATTTCCAAAGTTGAATTTAATACATTGAGTAGAGAAAGTAAGCCAAAATGGGAGGCGAAGTCATCCAAAGAGAACTAACAACTCATAAGAAAATTCTACAGGATGCAATGGTTCTACCCATTTTTACCAAGGTTGGTTGGCTTGACTATTTTCTAAAATTAATAGAATTCAATGATGATATGACAAGAAGGTTTACAACTACTATTGAATATGATGAAGCTATGGTGGAGGGACTATTAGTAGATGCATCCAAGATTTCCATTGCACAAGTCACTGGTTTACCAAGAACTGGGGCAAAAAATTTAGCATGAGTTGATACAGTTGCAACCAGGGAAAAATTTTGTATACGAGGAGAGGAATTAGACTCATCATCACAAGGTAAAAAGAGAATCTCTCTCCCTTGGTTATGGGAAAAAATTTCTTCTTACATTTTCAGATACATCACCTATGATGGTAGGTAGAACCTTATGTATACAATTTATTTCAAATTACTCAGTCACCTTAGGCATAATAAGATAGTGAATGTACCAAATTGTCTTTACAATTTGTTGAAACATATGGCATCAAAATACCAAATAAAACAAAGTGATACTTCTCTATTTTATCACTATCTAATTGTTTTACTGATTAAGAGAATTTTAAGGATTCAATACCCACAAGTGAATTGGGAGAATTAAGGAATGTATAGATATTAACAATTTGTTGGATGCACCTGTGGTACCTGAGAATGTAGAACCCAAAAATGAACCTATAGGAGAAAACCCTCATGAATCACTTGAGGCTTCACCTACCCGTAGCCAAGGTGAGCATGAGGAGCCTAATGAACCAGAGTCTAGGTCACCTATAATTTAGGAAATACCATCTTCTTCAAGATCACAAAAATCCAAAAATAGGAGAAGTAGTTCATCCACCTCTTCTACATGCTCTAAACCAGAAGAAAGGAAGGATACTCCAAAGAAAAAGAGGAATATCAAAGGAAGAGAGAGGATGCTCCAAAGAAGAAGAAGAAGAAGGGTGTTAAGAAGGAAAAGAAGAAAATTGAGAAAGAGTTACTCACACCTAGATGCTCAGGAAGATTGAAGAAACAAGGTGTCATGAGGGAAAATATAGAAGAACTTGAAGGAGAAGGGAGGAGTAAAGAACAACATCAAGAAGATGTCATTATTGTAGAAATAGAATTTGAAGGAAAGGGAGATATCCTTGGTAATGTGAATATACCAATGAAAAGGAAAAGATATGTACTAGCAACTTCTAATTCAAAGTCTATGAATATATTTACTACTAAGAAAATACATAGGGAAACCCTGGACAATCCCATTCATGAAGACTATGAAGGGGAAGGTAATGAGTAGTTTGTAGATATAGAGGAGATGTACATAAAGGAAAGAGATGTAAGGAAAGAGCTCCAAGAGGCATTGGATAGGATTAAACACTTGGAGGAATTGGTACAAAGATATGAACAAAAGGAAAAGGATAGAGTAACAAAAATGCAAGAAATGGAGGAGAAATTACAAATGTATGGCTACAACACTAAGCTTGATTTGTTGGAACAGTTGGTCATCACCAAGACAGGGGATAGAGAACTGGCAGTGCTGGATGAGAAACCCCCTCCTATCAAAACTCCTAACTATCATACAACCTTGTCACTTGGCCTTTAATTATGGAGGGTAATTGTTGAGTTTGCATAGGAGAAGGAAAAATGGAAGAAGGAAAAATAAATTTTGATTGAGGAACATGCAAAGGAACTAGAAAAGAGAGACATGGAGTTTAGAAAATCAGCAATCAAGATAGAGGAAGTAGCAGACAATGTTGCACAGATCATCAAATGTAGACCACCACCAAGGAAATATGCATTTTTTTTATAGGAAAGACTTCTATGCTTTTAGTTTAGCATATTAATTAGTAAACAATCAGTTGGTATGAGTAGAAAATTTGAATTTATTAATGCTTTTGCTGATTCCACACTTGAGGATCAAGATCAGCTATGTGAATATTATTTACACAACTATGTAGTGTCAGATGAGACAAAATGGAATCCTCTAATGTTTGTAGGGTATCTTCAAGTAAGAGAACTTGTATCCTATTATAGAAACAAACAAATTAGAGGTGAAATAATGGAGGAATATGAAGAAAAGGAGAAGTTATTTGCTCTCCCTATAAGGAAGGAAGCTAAAAACCTTGATGCAGTCTATGATGAATGGATGAAACTTATTGATAATAAGGGTGTGTGAAAGAAAATTATGAAACTCGGGAAGGAAGATTATGAGAGAATGCATAAAATAGTTATGGGTCTTGGACAAAAATGCTACAATTACATGAAAAGAAGATGGAACATCCTAACTCCTGAATTTCAGAAGAAGAAACCTCACTCAATGTATAATTTCACAACCATGATTGAAAGGGTACAAAGTTACATGACGATTGGTATTGACAAAGGAATCTACTAGGTGCCACTTAAATTTCACCCACCTATGTTGCTCTATCCAATTCCATATTGGACTGGGGAAAAAGGTGAGGAATGTGAGAGAACTATCCATATCAAAATGAGTCATCTTTTAGAGTACAAAGGTTTTTATTTGAAACATATCCAAGGAGTTAATGTTATCATGGACCTGAGGCATATTACTTTGCAGTACAATCAATACCCCTAGTGTTTTTCTTGGGGCTAGTTGGGGGTAGTGATGAGTCTATATATTAGCTTATTTTCTATTACTTTCATACATACTTTGAGACAAATTTAGATATACTTTCTAGACAATACTGCCATATTATACTATCTTTTTATACTTGTTATGAAGACTTAGACCTAAAATATAATGATGGAAATATGATTATGACATACTAGAATTGTATGGTTTATATGTAGATATGCATGAAATGTGAATGGAATTCTATGTTTTAATTGTGGTAGTTAGTCTTGTGTACATTCTCTATGAAATTAACCTTTTTGTAGCCAAAGAGGAATTGTAGCATGTAGCAGTTGCAGGATAATCAGGTCAATTTTATTGGATGAGTATAATCTATTAATTAGATTTGGTTTTAGTTAAGTGAGAACAACCACTTGAGTAGGTCACTCAAGGTATTATTCTTAACTTCATTTTCCAATTATTTATTTATGTTTAGTAGTTGTTTCTCATTTATCATTACATCATGAACTTTATGCAAGTTAAACTAGAATCTCATACTTTTCTTATTGTTAATGAATGTTCATGAAAATGCATAGAATGGCTACCCAGTAGTACTTCAAAGGTTAATTTAGTTGAGTAATTAGTTTTTATCAATATTGAGTTGATACAATAATGTTTTAGTAGTAACATTTCAGTTACAGTCTAAGTTGAAGGTACCTGTAGCCATTAGTTCTAGTTTATTCCTTTACTTTTTTACAATTTTATGAATTTCCAACAAGTAGAATAACTTGAATAAAATATTTTAGGTAGTTTTGAGTCTTTGGAGGCATATACAATGTCACACCATCACAAGTTTACAAACCTTGGGTTGAAATTTTAATGTAGTCTTGCAATGTTGAGTGGACTGTTCATCCAAATAAACCTTTGAATTGTGTAGGTTCTACCAAGTTTACAACACATTAGTTAAGACTCTACACCCTATACTATTGGAATTTCTTCAATGGATGCTCCTACAACTAGCTATCATCCCAAAATTTCACCTTGTCACCTTTAACTACACACCAAATTAAATTAGACCTAATCAGGTTGCTACAAATTCACAAGAAATTCCACATACTCGACCCCATAAGTAAATGTTGGAAAATTTAAAAAGGTTATCTTGTTCATTCTGTAAGTATTTTTCTTGGATAACTTTGCTCCATAGTCTCTCTTTTTTATATAAATTTTCCATATTAGCTTAGCCCCCAAAGCCTTGTTCATATTTCTAATATTCCTAAAACCAACACTTCCTAAATTTTTGGCTTGCAAGCATCTTCTCACTTAACAAGGTTGTATTTGAACACTTCCTCTATACCTCTCCACAAAAAGACCCTTTGAGTGTCCTCCAACACTTTGGCCACTTTATTGGGAATTTTGAAGGAAAACATACTATAAATAGAGACAGAGGCCAAGGAAGCCTTTATCAAAGTTATTATGCCAATGAGAGAGAGTCATATTTGTTTCCAAGATGCAAGCTTGTTTTGCACCGTATCAACAAATTTTCTCCACTCCACTTCTGAAGTTCTTTTTTTGATCAAGGGCATCCCCAAGTAATTTTTGGGGAGGGGATCCACCTTGAATCATAGAAATATTTGTATCTCAAATGACTCAACCCAATAATCCTTTAAAAAGATGTGTGACTTACTTGTATTGATCTTCTGTCTAGTAGCAAGCTCATAACTAAGCAAAATCTTCTTGAAACCTCTAGCTTCACTAGTCGTAGCCTCTCCAAATAACAAGGTATCATCCACGAATTGTAGGTGAGACACATTAGGCACCCCCTAGAAACCTAAAGACACCTAATTTATCCCTCGCCATGCCTGTTCTTAAGGTGCGACTAAGCACTTTAGCCATAATCAAAAATAGAGAGGGAGAGAGGGAGTTGCCTTGCAACAAACCCCTCTTAGCATTAAATTTTTTTTAGACCACCCCATTAATAAAGATAGAATAGGAAACAATGGAGATACAACTATAAACCTTATTACACCATTCTTGACAAAAACCCATCTGCTTCATGACTTTGATTAGAAAATCCCATTAGAATCGATCATATGTTGTGTTCATATCTAGCTTCAATATCATCCCCTCCTTACACCTATTTTTTATAGAGCGCATGGTTTCATGAGCAGTCACAATTCCATCTAAGATATGTCTTCCCTTTAAAAAACCACACTTCATCTAAAATATATTTTTTTAAGCATTTTTCTATTGAGACGCCATAGCTTTATTGACTATCTTGTATATACTATTGCATAACACTATAGGTGTATACTCATTGAAGTATTTGGTACTTTTCTTCTTAGGCACAAGGTCCAAATAAGTGGAATTCCAAGCATACATCATGGCTTGTTTGATCCTACTTGCCTCCACAACTCTCCAAATATCAGTACCGATAATATCCCAATATCTCTAAAAAACCCAACCTAAAAACCATTAGGCCTAGGGGTGTTCAATGCCCCTAGTGAGCAAGTCACCCCCCATACCTCCTCCATAGTAAATGAGGCCATAAGACATTGATTCATGGACTCATCCACTATAAGAGGGATATTACATAGCATATCAACTTGCTCTTGCAAGTTGATAAGCCCTTTTGATCCCAACATATCCTTAAAATACCCAAAACCATATTTTCTTATCACCCCAATATCATCGATCAGAGTGCCATTTGGTAACTAGATATTTAAGATGTTATTGATTTTTCTTCTCACATTAGTAGGAAAATGGAAAAAATTTCTATTGTTATCACCTTATTTTAACCACTTAACCCTAGACTTTTGTAGCCAAAAGATTTCCTTTATCTTGAGAATGTGATTGAGCTCATCAAGCTTGTCATTTTCCATTGCTCTTAGGTGTTGAGTAAAACATTTCTCCAAAATTTCTTTCTTAATAGAATATAAATATTCTTCCACCTTTTTCTTATTCTCAAATAAGTCCCTACCACATCCTTGTTCTAGGCCCTAGATAACATCTTAACTTCGCCCCATTTTTTGAACACAACAAAATTTTTATTGCCTTTCACATCCATATTCCACCACCCAACTAAGGCCTTAAATTATTTTGGGTGTTCATACTAGAATGTTCCCATTTTAAAATGGGGCCCCTGAGGCTTCTACGCAAGAGAGGAACACAAGATAATAGGACAATAACTTGACCCCCCAAATTCCAAAACTTAAAAAAAAAATTGAACAAGAGATAGAAGCCAATCTGAATTAACAAGGAAATGGTCCAACCTAAACTTAATATTGTCCTCACCCAACCTTCTATTGGACCAAGTAAACTAGCTAGATTTAGGAATAATTTCAACAAGGGCTAAATTATCACACAGTTTCCTAAACTTTGAAGAACCAAGATTCCCAATATACCTCCCACCTAACTTCTTCTATAGGTGAAAAGTGGCATTGAAATCACCCTCGATCACCCATTTATTAGTAGAGGTAGAGCCCCTGAAGATACACAAAACATCCCAATATTTAACTCTATCCCTCTCTAGTTTGGGAGCATGTACATTGGAGATAACAAAGTTATTACTCCCTTAAAAATCATTGAGCCTGATTGACATCACAAACCCTCAACTAGACAACAAATCACTTGAGAATTTAAACCTATTCCACATAATTTCTAAACCCCCTTGTATTCCCCACAACATCCATTTCCATACCTTCCCCATTCCTCCATAATCGAGGAAGCATAGTAGACAATGTAATAGAATCCATGTTGGTCTCTTGAAGCAATAATACATACAAACACTCTAACTCTATTAGCCCCTTAACCAATCACCTTTTCTCTAGGCCATTAAGGCCTCAAATGTTCCAACTAATTACCTTCATTGATTTGAAGGTTCATGAAGGTGCTCATCCCCTTTTCTCACATATTTTCTCAAGGTCTCCTACATGCACTTATCTACTTCCACTCTAACTATGTGTTTAGCCTTACTTTTGTCTAATTTTTTTCCCTTGGAGCTAAGTTCTCCATAATCTATAGTTATATTGGGCTTGCTTGATTTTTTTCTTTTGGTAACCATTCTCCAAGCATTCTCCATATTCTCCTCAAGCACATTCTTTTCTAAAACTACCTCCTCACCATTGTTCCCTTTTTGTTCCTTACCGATGGTATTCATTACTCGGTTGCACACAGGAGAACAAACATTAACATCATTGGCACTTAGAGGGGTAGCCTTTAGCAAGACATTAAAACCTTGGGAGAGTTATCCTATTGTAGAATTCTTTGCTTCTCACCCTCATTCCTATTTCCTTTCTCCATATTAGAGCCCCTTCCAAAATCTATAGTTGTAATCATGTCTGCCTTTGGTGCCACTTTAGGGCCTATAACATTTAGTTTCTCCCTCTTGGACTCTTCCATCTTACACTCAAGATAATTCTTATTATCACTAAAAGGGGAATTTAATCGAGTACTGCTTTCCATTGGGCCTAAACTTCCCTAATTCCCACTTGAATCCTTCACTAGCTCCTTCCCTCCTTTATCCCCCATACATTTTTTAGCTATATGCCCTATATTCCCTCACCTCACCCATTGTGACCTATGTAAATGTCAATTTTAATTAGGTACCCTTGACTATCTATTAACATAAAATCCACTTTATTTGTAGCCTATATTCATCAGACTTTGATAAATTTCTTAGGGAAGAAAACTTCTAAGATCCTAGATGAGGATTTGATTAGATAGTGACAAGTGTCCTAATCTCATGCAATGAGACAAATTAACCTATATTTAGCCCAATTTAATAATAAAAAAGCACTCCTAAGTTTATCTTAAGTGAATAAAGTAAGAAGGGACTTAATAATTAATTAATGAATTTTCAAGTGATGTCTTAATGACTTCAACACCCCTCCTTAATATCAACTTATGGAGAAGCTAAAAAATTTGATGAAGAATGCAATGATGGATGCATGGATGGGTCTCGACTACAAGGCTTGACAAGGTACCCATGTACAAACAAATGAATCCCTCATAACTAGAGAAAAGGAGAAAACCATGCATAGGTGTAAAGGAGGAGATTCGCTACTCCTGAGTCTCTAGGATAAAGAAGAGTCTACAAGGAACAAACAACCCTCGATTACCTCAAAGTACAAGCTCAAGTGACGAAGTGCAAAATAGGAAATATTGTAATAACTTATTAAATGAAATACTAGGCTAGAATGATTAAACTAAAACTTAACAAAATGTGGTAAATAATTATAGAACATTGATTACAAAAATAGAGAGATGAAGATTTACAGGTTTTGTCCTCAAACGGATAGAGTCGTGGCCAATGGAGGACAGTATTTCACAAGGACGTCTACACCCCACATTGTCATCCCTATCAAATAAAGAAATGAGAGTTTGTATTTTTTAAATACCCACTTCTTCAAATCCAAAAAGTTACATATAGAAAGGATGAGGAAAAATGTTGGGATTTTCATGGCTTGCGTCAGTCAAACCATTGTTTTGATGTTTCCATCTCCACAAATAACCAGATAGATAGAAATAGATGAGCCATGTGATAAAAATTAACCTCGTTGTGGAGGAGAACCCCTATCACAAATAAAATAAACAAGACAAGCATGTGTTTAAAAATAGATAAAACAAAGCAAGAAGAGAGTGTTACCAACAAGTTGTGGCTCCCTCTTGGCTTGATAAATGAGATGTTGATTGCTTGCAAGAGAGCCTTGGCTATTGAAAATATGAGAATATGATAGAGCTTCATTGTAGAGAAGAGAAGTAGAAGAGAATAGAGAGAGAGAGAAAGATAGAGTGATAGAGAGTGAAAATGAATGAGAATGAGAGTGAAAAGACGAGTTTTGTGAAGCTACATGGGAATGAAGAGTCGTTACACTCATGATTTTTCCACAATGACAGATGTCGTAAAAAAGGTTACAAGATTCCCTCATTTGAAACTCATAAATTTCGGGGATGCTTATGTGTTGCACAGATATTCATGAATCGCACAGGCATCCAACTCAAAAATTTACAAGAAAATGAGGTGACAGATTGCTAATGCTTCTCATTTTCCCTTATGGAGTTGAAATCGTGAAATTTTGACTCATTAGAATTTGTAGTTAATGTGAAAAGGTGTCATAAATGCAACAAGCTAAATGTGCAATTGTGAAATTTCCATGGGGCACAATTTTATGACACTACATTTTTCCACCACTTTAGTGAGCTAAATTTTTAGAGAAAAATCAGCTACACTAAAGTAGAAGAGAAAACATTAGTGCAAGATGAAAAATTTGAAAATTTTATAGATTTACATGAAAAAGGATACTGTAGAGGTTGCAGAGGTTCAAGAAAGTGGATATTGGTGATGCCCAACATTTGAGCTCAATGAGAAACTATAGTGCCAGACATGAAGTTTCATTCTGTAAAACTCAAATTTAAGTTAGTTTTGAAAATTGGAAGAAGCTACCATAGCGAGAAGAATTCTTAAGAAAATTTAGTAGTTCAAAAGAAAAATATGATGTAGAGCTGAATATTTTCCCCCTCCTATTTTTACCCCCAACTAGGTGGGTTGAAAATAGAAAGGAAGGAACATTTTCCCCATGAAAAATGGGGAAAATTGACCTATATATGCTCAAGTGGGCCCCTAGGATGGTCATTTTCAGTATTCACAATGAGGATATTGTTGACTTTTGTGAGAGAAGAGTCAGAAAAATACCTTGCAAATTAGAGTACGTAGCCCCAAGGATCAAGCAGCTCCGTGCAACAGTAGCCACAGGTGATGAGCTAAATGAGGTACAATTTTTTTTTACCCATCTTGTTATATAGATGCATTTTTTAGGTTTTTGTTGTCCTCGAGCAACACAACCATCCAACTAGTGTAGAGGTGTCCAACTAGTGCACTGTCATCTCAACAGTATGTCAAAAACCTTTGGTCACACTGGTGTCCCTCCCGCACACTGTCATCATGAGGTGTTCAACCTTTGATGGTAGCATGTTGTGTAGACATCTTTGTGGTGTGCCTCCATCCCAAAGGTGAGCTTAAGCAATATTGATGTAGAATTAGAAATTTTTATGAAGATTTAGAAAGTATTGATGTGAATATTGTTGTTTACAGGCTAGGCCTGAGATCCATGAGCATCC
This sequence comes from Sequoia sempervirens, assembly GCA_007258455.2. Classification (NCBI taxonomy): domain Eukaryota; kingdom Viridiplantae; phylum Streptophyta; class Pinopsida; order Cupressales; family Cupressaceae; genus Sequoia; species Sequoia sempervirens. The sequence goes on from VDFB02000015.1 coordinate 31,717,002, forward strand.
TAGTGGATCACCACTAGCACTGCTACGAGACCACAATAATGAGCCGCATCAATATGACCAAGATTTTTTGCTATAGGTTAGCCTCTAATGGGTATACACCATGCCAAAGATTTGTTATAACACACCTATGTTGATGGTGCTCATGGAGTGATGGGATGCTAACACCTCGAGCTTTCACCTATTAACCAAGGAGATGATCGTCACCTTGGAGGATGTCTACCGCATCACTGGGCTACCTATCTAGGGAGAATGGGTAGCTTATGATGATGGCAGGACAACACAAGATTCCCATAAGGGCCAATATATTACATTGGGAAAGTGGTCCCGATGAACACCATGGGCCACATTTATATCAAATGGCTCAAGAAAGGATGAGTGGCAATGCCACTCATCTATTGAGTCATGATTGTTACAGTTACCCTCCACGTCACAATGGATGGGTGATGCTCAAACCTACACAAGGGCCTCATCCATTATGTTCAAGCCATGGAGTAGCAAAGGATAGTCTTCACCTAGGGTCAGAGTATGCTGGCACAACTCTACCATGACCTCGAGCGATATGTACACCATGAGTACCACAACCTCACCATCTACACACTACTATAGGTGTAGGCATTTGAGCATGTCAAGTGCATGAGGCTGGTCAGGTTCCCCTAGGGATTGGCACATGATACACCCATGGTGTATGCATATCCCCTAGTACATGACTAGCATTATGGCGATGTAGCTTTTTGGTGGCTATAGTTTGATTCTTTACGGGAGTGAGACATCAAGTGGTGCTAATATAAGAGAATTGGGATATGGCCCATTGATAGGTGGAAACTATGGAGGATGCAACATGATCGACTCCTAGTGGGTCAATTAGATCACATCATTGTACCATACTAATAGCATTGAGTGGCTTGACAATTCAGGCAGGTCTAAACCATCCCTGCAACACCTCCCACGTATGCATGGTCAATGAGGAGTGCAGTCTAAGTAGTGGATCATTCACATCCAACTATCACAAATGTCATGGTTAGTGACGATGAGCTGGACAATGATGATCAGCCCCTAGTCCTCGCAACTGATAATGTCAATGTTGTCCATAATTTTGTAGCATGGTGGGTGATGATCAACCTAACCACAATTTTCCCAGTAGATTCCCTTGTAGGAAATGATGATACATAGGGGATAGGAGGTGAGGATCTTGGTGGTGGTAGCGACAAGGAGGGCGAGGCAATGACAGGAAAAGTGGTAGAGAGGCCGAGGTCGTGGTGATGGGTGTCTTCACCTCCATCACTAGTCCTCATCTCATTGACTCCACCTTCAAGATACGTGAGCACACCTCCTTCGGTAGCAAGAACAAGGCCAAGCATAACACCCCCCGATCCACACTAGCAAGTTGGGGACTCAGGTATGAATGTGATACATGTTATTTCTTTTTAGTGCTTTCATTTCAATTTTTCTCATATATATGTATATGTTTTGATATGATCTAGTATTGATAGTTTCCATGATCTATGTGGTTGCAGTGTACACACAGGAGTCGACCGCCTTTTATCGAGTGATGCATAGCAAAGGCAACCCTAATCATATAGATCCAGGGGACCATCCTAGATGCATATGGGATAGCATTAGTAAGGTGACATTCCCATCTATTTGATCCTGTAGCATGTTTGAGGATTGCATCTGAGGAGGTGCGTGTGGAGGCTATCCAAAGGACCGTCAACCTATCTGTTATGACCAGGAAATAGGATCAACAATCAACTGGGCTCTGCACTACCCTAGCTGAGTGAGACCAGGCCATAATGCAGGTAAAGAGTGTTGTAGCCACATGTGATGCCCTATAGATCCGACACAATGACCACATCAAGTAGGTGGAGGTAGTGAGGTCAGTCATTGATCCTCAAGTGCAACAACTCTAGGAGGAGATGTGGTAAGCCTATGAGTGGGAGGCTTCATTGTAGGATCAAATGGAAAAGCTACAAGAGGATGCAATTGAGCTTAGAAGAGAGATCTAAGGCTTATGGAAATGGATCATGTACATATCATGGTTACATTAGTCAGATTCAGTTGTATCCATCCAACATCCTCCTTTTCCACCACTGCCAATGCTAGAGGGCTCAGGGAGCCACGCACTTGGGGGCTAGAGGACCATTTTGCATGTCAATTTTTATATACTAGATCATATCATTTTTTATGTATATAATTGTTTTGATGTACAAACACATACAAATATATCGTCACCACATTTTGATACAATGATGTGATATATGTACATGAAATTTTAATATATATACATTCATACATACATATATATACATACATACATACATACATACATACATACATACATATATATATATACATATATATATGAGATTTTGACCAACATCATGGTGTTCTTATGTGTACTTTACATTCATGTATGATTACGTGATGAATTTATGTTTATGTATATATGTTTAGATTAGATGCTATCTTGATCTAATAAACACACATTGGACGCATGCTTAATTAAATAATTTGATGATATGATTCCTAACCAAAAGACTTAATCAGATACAATGCACAGATACACAACATAATAAAACAAATGTATATATAATTACTAATTAAATTAATTAATTACATACACATGTTTACATCATAACACAAAATTCAAAGATAATTTGGTAATGAAGAAATGCAATAGCATAATTTACTACAATCCCTGAGCAATGAGTGTCATGCACATGCCACATAAACACTATGCATAGTATCGACAAAGATGTATTTCATTGAATGGTTCTTTTAGAGGCATTCCATTCATAGATGATAGTCCATAGGCACTAGAACCATACATGGAGATGATTATATAACCAATTAGGGTTGAACTTCCCCTTTTGATTAGGTGGCACATTTACATTTCTTTGATTCTCATAGAGAACGAGATCACCTACCTTAAAAGTTTGAGAAAGAACACCTTGATTGTAATGTTTAGAGATAAACCATTGATAATCTTGGAGATGTTTAAGGGCCTATAATTAGTGGTCATCAAACAACTCAAGTTGATATAAATGATTAGCATGATAAGTGTCATCATCAATTAACCCTTTAAGGGAAACTCACAAAGAGGAAATTTCCAACTCTAAAGGCATGATAGCCTCCACACCATACACAAGTTTATACAATGTTGTACTAGTAGATGTATGAAAACTTGTGTGATAGGCCCACAAGGTGTTTGTTAATTGAGTATGCCAGTCTTTACTGTGCTTATTCACTATTTATTGGAGAATCAACTTGTAGACACTTAAAATTGTCCTGATCGATATATCATGCATCTGAATTCAATTACTAACATCATTTTTGTCCTGATTTGACCCCATTCGACTATTTAATTAAATAATCATAATTTTTTAATTAAATTCATCATTTTCTCCTATTAATCGAACAATCAAAATTATTAGGTTAATTCATCTCTTCCAGGCTAATTTTCATCATGTTTAATTAAATAATGTAAATTTTTTAATTAAATTCCCTATGTCCTCTCATTTGATTAAATAATCTGAATTATTTAATTAAATATCATTAACTCCCCTTTTTAATTAAATGAACTAATTATTTAATTAATGTTCTAAATTCCTCCATCATGCACAATTAGATAATATTCTAACTGGCTAATTTCTTTCATTCGTCCAATTTCTCCCACTTGCAAAGGAATATTCCCATGGGTATTCCTCCAATTCAAATTCAAACTATTTCCCTCTTAAATGGAAATATCTTGCACATTCCACCTAAATTTTAGGATTTGTGTTTCTTCAAATCAATTTCCATCCTTGATTAATTCATCAATACATGTCAACTTTCAATCTCCTCCATGGATTGAATCCTTGATCCATGCCAATTCTTCTCATCAATTTGCATAAATTGATTAATCAAATTGAACTTGACCATTGATTCACTCAATTTCCCTATAAATAGCCTCCATTTCTTGAGCAATTGATCCACATTCATTAAGAACATCTGCATTATAGTTATTTTCATAGCAATCTTTATGAGAATTTCATCCATTTTCATCCACTTTAGCTAATATTTGCATCAAGGAAAAATTTAAGAAACCCCCCCCCCCCCCTCAGAGAAGCTGTAAATTCCTTGTGAATCTTTCATACTTCCCAAAAAAATATTAATTTTAGAGGCAAATTTTTTCGTTTTTCGTGAAAAAAAATCCCCATGGGCGAATCTTTTGTAATCACTAGAAGTTTGTGGAAAATCTTGGTGAATTGCAAATTTTTTAAAACCACAAAAATATTTTCATTGGTGATTAAAATATATTTTCAAACCAATAAAATATTTCCATTGGCGAATTAAACCTGTATTCAAACTAGAAAAAATAATTTTCTTGGCAATTTTTTTTTTCAAAAAAAAATAAAAAATTCATTGGCAAATTAATCCTATTTTCAAATAATTAAGAAAAAACATTGGCTAATTAAACATAATATCAAACTAATTAAAAAATTCATTGGCCAATTAAATTCAGTGGCGAATCCACTACCGTTCGATGAATTTTCAATGGATGAGTGTATTTGCATTCCAGAAGTATATCTCTCAAGCACTAGATTTGCGAATGGAAACCTTCAGAATAACACTAGAACCGTTAGATGTGGACACATGGTGAGATCAAGGGTCATCATCGTGGTAATTAATCCAACGGGTTGGATTTTGGCAATGAGCAATAGAAGAACTTAAGTGGTAGAAATATGCACGTGCATTAAGTTTGTTTTAAAAGAGGGACTTCCTAGAAAGAATGTAGGACCAAGGCTTAAAAACTTAAGAATGTTTTACACAAAGGATGTGGCAGATCAATCTAACCATGACCGTTCAATAAATTTTTGATGGACGAATTTAGTTGCATTCCAAAAGTATATCTCTCAAGCACTAGATTTGCAAATTAAAACCTCTAGAATAACACTAGAACCGTTAGATGCCAATGTGTGGCGAGATCAAGGGTCATCACCATGGTAATGAACCTGACGGGTTGGATTTTGGTGATGAGCGATAGCATGAAGTTTGTTTTAAAAGAGGGACCGCCTAGGAAGAATGTAGGACCAAGGCTTTAAAATTTAAGAATATTTTTTTTTTATCAGTGATACCTTTCTATTTTATTAATTATAAAGAAAAAGATACAGATTCTATAAAGTTCGCAACATCCAAAAACTACCAAAAAAGCTAATCGGTGATAATTGTTTATTTTATTAGTTATAAAGAAAAAGATATAGATTCTACAAACTTCGCAACATCCAAAAACTACCAAAAAATTTGAATAACCAGCTCAAAAACCAGAGTATCAGAACTTTCCTAAACAACTACACCTTTGTAGCAGAGGCTAATTTTTTTTAGAAAACTACACTTTACGTTAACCATTATTACTTAATCTTCTTCGAAGACTCGCCCATCTCCAGCGGCAATATCTCCTTTAACGATTCTGGCTTCTTCCGCGGACGCAATCCCTTTTTTTTGCGCATCTCCTCTCTAGAAACTTCTTTTAGATTTTCTATTGTTTCATCTAATTCCATTAGCTCAACAAAAAATTTAAGTTCTTTCCACCCACGCTCAGCTCCTTCCTGCCACCAGTCTTTAGTGTGACCCTCTAGCCATCTGATAAAGAGGTGATTTAAATCTGCAAGCTTTGGGCCCCCACAATCCATTCCTTCTATTTTTACCAACCCCACTCCTTGTATTGCCCATTGCAGAATGCTTTCCATTTCCACTAAAAAATATTTATGCACCAGATTTTTCATTGCTCTCCTCACTTCGTTCATCGGTTCTCCTAAGTCTAAACCCCAAGCCATGACCAACGAATAGGTATCCATATTTGTTCTAAATCTATGTGTCAATTTTTTGAATCCATCCCCCAATATTATTTGAATTGCTTGCACCACCTGCTCTTCCTTGTAGAGAAATAAACCTCGTAGCCTCTATGCAGATGCTTTACCCACAAAGGGGTCCAACTTCCTCTGCGATGTCATGGTGAAGCTGGCCTCCATTGCTTTTCTGTTTCACTAGCTTCCAACCTATCACCCGCCACCGAAAGGATACAATCCTATTATCCTTACACTTGAACTCGAAGAAGCATCAAGGGTGATAGGTTAAGGTGAATTCCATTATAACACCTCATTTCGCCAACCTTCTCCATAAATGTAGCTGCCATCGTGCTTGTCACCTTTCCTATCTTAATTCACCAAAGTCAAGGTTTTGGTACTTTTCCTAACCTTACTACCTTAGTAACTTAGTTGCAAGTATTTCTTGGTCGTCTTTGTATTTAGTGGGTCAGAAGTTTCAAAAAAATTGAAACTTCAGACTTTGGTTCTAAGGTTCCAAATTTTAGCGACCACGCGACATTATGGATTGTCACCTTTCCTATCTTAATTCAACAAAGTTGAGGTTTTGGTACTTTTACTAACCTTACTACCTTAGTAACTTAAGTCTTAGTTGCAAGTCCTTCTTGGTCATCTTTGTAGTCGGTGGGTCGTAAGTTTCAAAAAAATTGAAACTTCAGACTTTGGTTCTAAGGTTCCAAATTTTAGCGACTATTCGATGAATTTTTGATGGATGACTGCAGTTGTATTCTGAAAGTATATTTCTCAAGCACTAAATTTGCAAATGGAAACTCCAGAATAACACTAGAACCGTTAGATGTGGACACATGGCTAGATCAAGGGTCATCATCATGGTAATGAATCTGACGGGTTGTATTTTGGCGATGAGTGATAGAAGAACTTAAGTGGCAAAAATATGCACATGCATTAAGTTTGTTTTAAAAGAGGGACCACCTAGGGAGAATGTAGGACCAATGCTTAAAAACTTAAGAACGTTTTACACAAAGGATGTTGCAAATCAATCTAACCACGACCATTCGATGAATTTTTGATGGACGGTTGTAGGTGCATTCCGGAAGTAAATCTATGAAGTAGTAGACTTGCGAATTGAAACCTATGGAATAACACTAGAACCATTAGATGCAGACACATGGCGAGATCGAGGCTCATTTCTCTCTTTTCAATGACTCAGCGTATTACATTTCATTTAATTGAAATTCTCAATCTTTTTGAAGAATGTGTGGTAGTCGTACTGCTCACGACGATTAATGCCATATGAACAACGTGGTGAGATCAAGGCTCATTTCACTCTTTTCAATGACTTGACGTATTACATTTCATTTAATTGAAATTCTCATTCTTTTTGAAGAACGTGTAGTAGTCGTACTACTGGCGGAGATTAATGCCATATGAACATCTCAAGCGATTGATTGGACAACTCATGAGTCGTAGCTTTAATGAAAAAAGATTTGTAAAGATTTCAAATTTTCATAATTCATATCGTTCGAGTGACACCAGAGTCTGGTGATTTTGACAACTTGTCACTTGTTAGCTTGAGGTACAGTTTTTGACTTTTCGTACAGCCAGATGTCAATCAAATTAAACATTTTAATTGTACATGTAAGGCTTGAGGCATAACTTGCATGTAGCCAAATGTCAATAAAATTAAACATTTAATTGTACATGTAAGGCTTAAGTTACTGTTACACAAATCAATTAAGTTGGTTTTTTGGTTTGCGCGAGCCGTAAATCACCATTATGAATCATGATTATACGGTATACGTGATAGGTGTGAGGTGTACATAGGAACCAAGCTGGTAGTGGAACTATTGGTGGCATAAATAACTAAATAAGGATAGTGACTAGTGAGCACAACTAAAATCATTTGTTGAAGGCTAAAGGCCTTACAATTGAGTGCAATGTTCAAATTGTTGTAAGGGTTTTCATTTTGTAGGGTTAATAAGGACTCAGGAAGAAGATCATGTGGCATTATTGGGGATACTCTAAATTCTCCTGCCTGCAGTTATGTAGTCACAAAGTCAACAACTAATTTCGTTCAGGCTTCAAGTTCAGAATGGGTGGAATTGGAAAGAAGTTGATTTGGTTCACCTGACTTCTCAGATAGGTTTTGAACCAGGATGAGGAGTTCTAATGGAGATAAGTGATATCCCAGTGCATGGAAGCTGAAAGTAGAAGATGGGAGCAATTTTACTACCCATCATCATCTGCATGATTACCTAGGAAATTCCCATGCATTTATTTTCAGTTCCTATCTTCTACATGGGAGCAGTTTTACTATGTCTCATCATCTGCATGGTTGGCTAGGAGAGTCTCTTGCATTTATTTTAAGACACCATGGCCTACCAGGCAAGCCCCATGCATTTATTTTTAGTGCTCATCTTTTGCATGGGAGAAATTTTACAACCCCTCATCTTCTGCATGAGTCTAGTTCTGAAAGGGGCTAAGTACATTTTTTTTCTTCATGGCTCCCAGTTCCCCAACATGATTCCCCAAGAAAGCCCCATGCATTTATTTTCAGAGCCCATGGCTGACCTGACAAGTCCCATGTGTTTATTTTCAGAGCTCATGGTTGACCCAACAAGTCCCATAATCCATTTATTTTCAAACACATGTAATGATGTATCACATTTACATTTTCACTAGTGGTCCAGCATAAGCTTGGCACTTGCGCCTACATTTGTATTTTTACTTTTTAATTTCCTTCAAGTTCAGAATGGGTGGAATTGGAAAGAATTTGATTTGGTTGACCAGACTTCTTAGATAGGTTTTGAGCTAGGATGGGGAGCTCTGATGGAGATAATTGCTCTCCAAGTGCATGGAAGCAACACGTAGAAGATGGGAGTAGTTTTACAACCCCTCATCCTCTCCATGACTCTAATTTTCAAAGGGGATAAGTACTTTTTGTATCTTTAACAATTCCAATTTCCCCTATTTGATTTTTCTCCCTTTCCCCATGTATATTTTTTAGAAACCATGATTGGCGGTGCCCCCCCTCCTTGCATTTATTTTCAGACAACAAAGAGTCAGGACTCAGAGACCATGAAAGAAGCTTGGAGCTTGCGCATACATTTGTATTTGCACTATGTAATAATGTGAAATTGACAATTGTCATTCAGTTGTAATAAATATAAATGGTTGTGCTATTCATGTGATTATGTGACATTGTAATTTCTTTTATTAATTCCTTTGCAATGTTAAGTGTTACTATGCTATTAATGGTTGTGCTTTTAATGTGACATTGTAATTCATTTTATAAAGGTGTTGATGTGAATGCTAGTGCATTAAAGGTTGAAAAAAACTTTAAAACACATGTTTACTATTTATAATATATATCATAAATTACTTAGCCGTTCGATGAACATTTGATGTATGGTTGTAGTTGCATTCCGAAATGAAATGCATGAAGCACCAGGGTTGTGAACCTAAATGTCTAGAATCACCCTATAACCATTAGATTTACAAAGATCAACACTTCAGATTCTTTAGATTTTTTTTTCAATACAAGACTAAAAAAAGCACTTTCATTTTATACTGCTAAGTGATTTTATTTTTAAGTGAGAGGGTCAGCACACGGGGAGATTTCAGTCTTCGGTTTGCTCATTACAGTGTACCGTGGCACCACCCTGTTCTATTTTCCATAGTTCCACTTCCGACATAGCCATTCCAGAAACCTAGTTTCCATGATTGTTGGCATTAATCTTTCCAAGAATCAAAAGTCGGGTAAGTGAAAGAATTCTTGTGGCTACGTTTCATCGTTTGAAATTTCTTAAAATCTTATTTTGTCAAACTTTGAAGTTTGGGTTTAGGGATAAGAGACTTAAGAATTAAGAAAAATTAAGGACTAATAGGGAATTCACAGTTTCATATTGTATAAGCATGTCTACCAGCAGTACCACTAGAGCAATGTCAGATAAAAAAATACATTATGTAAAATTGCTTAAAACCCCAGGTTTCATTGATGAATACCATGATATTTATGATCCTGAAACCTATGGTAGGACTAGGCATACCTCAGAACTTAGATTTTCATCTGAGAATAAGGCCTCAAAGATAATGCAAGTTAATAGTATCAGTGCATCGTGGGTAACTGGATTAGGGCGCATGATGTTACACAAGGTTTTCCCTTGCCCTAAATTTATCATGGTCTGTGCCCAAAATTATGATGATAACAAAAGAGAAATTGTTAATAAAGATAGCAAAGAAAAAAAATTATCCATTAATGCAAAAGAACTTGGAAAAGTGTTGGGGTTTACAACTGAAGAATTTGGAAATTTCCACCTTGACCTAGAAAAGTTTGCTAGTGATTATGAAGCAGTGGATGAAATGGAGAAAAAATATTTCTTAAATAGAATAGTTCAGGATAGAAACAAATTGAAAGGTGATCATAAGCCTCCTTATGATTTGGAAAATTTTAAACCATGGGTTCAGGATACTATTTCCATGCTAGCATTTTGCCTCAAACTAGATAGCAATTTGGAAGTGGGTGCATGCCTCCTTGAAATGGTGTATAATATCCATTATGGTGTTCAACATGTCAAATATAAATTTATTGAGCACATTGTAGAATCCATGCATAAATTTTTTTTAATGATTAAAGGAGGTTCCACCAAGACATTTAGGTTCATAACCTACTTGTGCTATCTTTTTCTATTGAAATTCAGAGGAATGTTTCAGACCAACAAGCTTCAAATTCGGCCCTATAGCAATTACAAATACTCCAATTCCTAGATTGCCTATGTCATGTAGAAACTGCATTCAACTAGGAAAATAAAAACAATTGGCTGATTGGTACTTAATGGAAGAATATACTGTGCTAAGATTTTATGGATTGGGAGTACAACCATAAAAACTTCCAATACATGTGACAGAAAGGTTTTTTGCTTTGGAATATGTAAGGAAGATGTAGAGTACTTATGAACTAGACTTTACCAATCAACAAAAGAAGACCTTATTTCCTTCTTCACCTTTTTCGTGTGGAGGGATCACATTCGAGAGAAAAGCATTTAGTGTGGCACATAATCTTTTGATTTTATTTTTATTTTGATGATATCTGTCACTGGCAGTATGATCCATGTGACACCATTAAATCAATGATTGTGCTCAAAAATAATGTTGCAAGTAGAATTCAACATGAAAGTAAACCCTTGCTCGAAAACTTGAGAAACAAGGATTCTTGGGATGAGGTCAAAATTGCAATGGAGAAAAGTGTTGCTGAGAATGGTATTTCTTTTGAACAATTGTTAGCAGAAATTATGGCATTGCATCGAAAGAAAATTAGGAGGTACAACAATTTTTATCAAAAAAGTGCTAAACCATGTAGTAAAGTAAAAATTCAAGGTTCTATAGAGAAGGAAGTTACAAAAAAAAATTGGCCACGATAAAAATTACTGCCTTTTGTTCTATGAGGAAGGAGCTAGGAGAACCAAGAGCTCTTGTAGAGTATGGAGATAGCAAAGAAGACAATGATTTTAGAAAATTGTGAAATATAGAGCATCCAAATGAACAAGAAGATAAAGAAAGTGATCATGAATCTAATGATGATAGGGAAGAAGGAAGCCATGTCAATTTCAAACTTGGTTTAAGTGAGGCCACAAAAGAAGCATATACTACTGGAGCAGTCATAGCTGAAAAAATGGGTTATGAAGGTGGTCCTTTGGAATCCCAAAGACAAGGCCCTTGGACTGTAATAGATGTAGAGAATAGAAAATCAAGTTATTTTTTTGGCCTTGGGATTGGAGGTGAAAAAGTAGACCTAGGGCATACAAGACAATTTGTTAGAGCTTAAAATCCTCATCCTCATGGTCAGACACAATCACAACTAGGACATGCCTCTGGCGGTGATGGTATGGGTAGTAGTATTGGTAGTGGTCAACATGTACTACAACAACAAACTACACACAAGAGGACAACAATACAATATACCACAGAAACACCAGGTGATCAAGGCATACAAAAGAGGCAAAGGATTTTGACAGGTCTAAGTCACACTACCAGTGGATCCACCACAAAGGAGTTATTTCCAGGAACCCCCAGTGCTAGTTAGTTTGGATGTGACATCATTAGCAACTGCAAGTACTACTACTCCTATTCCTTCGCCATTCAAGCATTCCATTGTCCCTGTGTCCCTAGGTTTTGATTACATTGAAGAGTTTAAAAATAAATCAGACATGAATAAAAAAGAAAAAAAGCAACTAATGGAGAGTGCATATGCTGTAACTTCAAAGCCTGCCACAACCATGGTATTACCCACAATTGATACAAATAAAGAAATCATGGAGTACACATTTCTTGTTCCCACACTTCAAGACAAACCAAAAAATCAGATGGCTCGATCTGAATTCCAGGTGAACAATATTCAATTGGATTTTTATGGACTTAGAAATACTGACAAAATTAATGTATCAAAGAAGAACAATGAATTGGTGTACACATCATTGCTAAAGAAAGATAGAGAGAAAAAAAGGTTACAAACTCAAATTGAAAATTTATAGGTAGACCTAGCAAATGAGAAAGCAAAGAGGAAAGCAACAGATAACAAGAGCAATGAATTAGAAAAAAGAATAAAAAAATATGCCTCTGCATCAACAAGAAAAGAGGATAAGTAGAATGAGACTGAAGTCAATGAACTGAAGAATAGGCTAGATGAGAGCAACAAGAAATATGATGAGGAAAAATCCACTTTAGAAAAACTAAGAGTAAGCATTGCAAATGGAAATGCACAGTGGGAACAAAAATTGGAGAAGGAGAGAAAAAGAAATGAAAGATTGGTGGCAGAGGTGATGGAAGCAAAAAATGAAATTGAGACTTGTCAAAATAAGTTATCTGCATTTTATAGAGAGACAATAAGCCATATGAAACAAAAGATCTAGGGTGAAATAATGCAGAGGATTGATCATTTGTGTTACATGTTTCAATTGACTGATGCTATCAGACAACATCATAAGAAGCTCATTAAATATTTAGTGGACAACAAAAATGTGCTAGCATTAGAGAAATCTGCAAAAGAAATTCAACAAATAGTCTACAAAGCCAGTGATAATGTTTTGAAATCAAAAGGGATTAATAATCGACTTGCTACATCAATGAAATTGTCATATATCATTGAAAAGTGTTTGAGAATGCATGAAACAAAGGAATATTTGAATTTGTTTGTAGATAGGATGAAGGTGGATAAAAAGGTAAGGAACTTCATAGAACTTGGTTTGCCAAAGGTTTTTGAGACAAATGAGTGATTCATTGGAAAGAATGATTTTAGAAAGAAGATGGAGGATGCAATGAAGATTGATTTGGGCCAGTTTCCTCATAACCCAGATGTGGCGAACTACTTGGATTCTATCAAACCATTGCTAACCTTGAATGTAAAATTGACTGAAGAATGCAAGATGGGTTCCAATTTGAATAATGAATTGTTAACAAATCTTCAAGTCAAACAACATCAGTTAGAACAAATGAAAATTCCACCACCTGAATAGTGGAAGTTGTTGGAAAAGGTGTTGCAGTGATTTGATTTTTGATAATATGGGTTTCCAAGTTCCAACTTAGCTTTGTGCAGAGTTGTCTTTGTTCCAACTCAGACTTCAGTAATGTGTCGATGTTAAATAATAAATTATCTATATTATTTATTTTTTCATTTGAAGAAAAAGTCTGATAATGGTTTCAACTACTAGATACACTTTAAACTATTGTTGATGTTCATTGTTGTATATGCTACTAAGACTATTGCTAATATGTTATTAAGCATTGAGCTAAGTGATGAATCTCTTAGTACATGTTCAAGTTTTACTTTTAACACAAATAAAATATGAACTATAAGGTGACTTTAATTCTAGGCATCCATAATCTTAGTTAAATTGCATTACAATTCACTAATCGATACTCAATCTCCATGACTAGTACTACTTATCAAAACCACTAAACATTTATACGAATTCATGCTTTAATCAAGGTAATTTAACTGGTTCATTAAACTAGATCCAGAATTAAAACATACATCAATACATAATGACAAAGAAGATTAATGACATGTTGTGTTTACTATCACTCAAAGTCGCGGTTTTGGTGCTTTTCCTAACCTTAGTCGCTAGTCCTCAGAGATTTATAATTTATAACCTTATCAGTCACTAGTCATCAAAGTTTTATAATTTATAACCTTGTCACGAAGTTCTGAATTTTCATAACTTCCCGATTCCCCAAGTTCGTTCACTTTGTTGAGTTGCAAACTTGCAAGTCTTTCTAGTTTCTTAGACCTTGGTCATCTTTGTAGTCAGTGGGTTGGAGGTTTCGAAAACTTCAAAACTTCAGACTTTGGTTCTAAGGTTCCTAGTTTCAGCGACCACGCAACATTATGGACTAATGCATGGACTAAACTAGAGTTTTCTTTTGAGGAATTTCCAAAATCATGCATGTTTCAAGGCTATCTTTTCGAGGAAGGAAATTGAATGCCGCATTCAATGCACATCCTACCAAAAATAATGACATAAGTGTGTGGTAAAGTTTTACTTAGACATCTAGCCTGCATTCTCGTTCTTTGGCAAGGCCAGTAATTCTCAAGTGTAAACATTCTTTTTACTCAGACATTTAGCCTGCATTCTCGTTCTTTTCCAAGGCCAGTACTTCTGAGGTGCAAACATTCTTTCTCCATGAATTTTCATTTTTCGGTCATGCAGAGTGAATGTACGGTTGGCATAAGGGATACAAAGCTCAAACCTTTTAAGTTAGAAGAATTTTGGGCATGCCTGGAGAGAGACGACAAGTCTGAGCTAGATATAAAACTCTTAGAAAGTGGGCTAGCTCAGGCTGGAGGGTTTCTAGAAGCTGTGTTGAGTGTGGACCTGATAAGTGCATGTGTGAGAAGGTACATTTCGCATACACGGGAAATTAAAGCCGCGGATGGGACTGTAATTTCAGAAATTTCTCCTAAAGTTGTTTCCCAAGTGCTGGGGATTCCAGAAAGGGAACCTCTAGATGACATTTCTGTCATAGTGGCAGGTGAATTTTTTGAAGTGAATAAAGATTGGTGTAAGCACTCCATGGCCAAAAATTGGCTGAAGACTGAAAGGAAAGGTAAGTTGGAACTGCCAAATAAACTTAGAAGATTACATTTTAAGGAAGAAATTGTAGATTCTATTGCTTTATTGCACCAAGTTATTGGGAATAAACAAGTTGAATTATTTGAGGATTGGATGTACTAGTTTATCTTGATAGTTTGTGATGAGAACATTTTCATTGACTAGGCTGAAGTTATTTGCTTCCATTTGAATGGAAAATTAATTAATTTCCATAAGACTGCTACTTTTTGTATGTGTTCTTTCTTGACCTACATTGTAGGTAGTTAGAGGTCCTTTTGGCCAGGGTTAGAGCCGCAAGGAACCCTAGCTTCTGATATTCCTGTGTATAAATGCTTTCCTCAGTTCACTAAAAAATTTGGAATGGATGATTTTTGTCGTGTTATTGATGCATTTTTAATGGAGGCCATGAGGAAGCTAGATGGAAATCTAGAAATGTGCCTTTCCCCTAAACCCATTTCTCTTTTATCAAAATGTGGGAGTTTTTATATCCAATTTGATAAGTTTAACTATCTGAGAATAGGGGGTTTTGAGAAAGCCCCATTGAAATTACCTTGGTATCCTAAAGATTTAATGATATTTTTGGAAGTTTGTCAACAAATAGAAATGGTTAATATTAAGTATACGAACATGGGGAAACGAGGGTATGCCTTCCCATTGGAGACCCCTTCTTTTTTGTGCAAAATAAACTAGATGGCCAGGGGAGCTGAAGGAATTTTCAAGGAATATAACCTCGAGAATTTGTCTATGATTGCTAATTTTGATAGTAAGGGTTTTTGAAGTAGAATCTCTATGGAGGGAGCTCATATCAGCATCACCCATCTATCAAAGATTTATGGGAAGACTGTGTCGATGATAATGAATTTTTGAGAAGAGATTATATGAGGCTAACGCTAAAACAGATACATGATTTTGGTCTTCAATTTGACATTCCTGAAAATGTAGCTGAGGATTCAACAATCTTAGATCCTGGATATGAAAAATTGCTTGATAAATCCCACCCTAGGGTTGATTGGAACCAAAGTGAAATTTTAGATATGAGGATGCATGATGCCACAGTGTTTTAAAGAACCTAGGAAGGGTTGGATGGGAAATGGCAGCAAGTTGTTGGTCTTGTTCAGAAGTTGAATTCATCACAAAAGAATGAACAGGGGTCTACATAAGCATCTAGTGCAAGTGTATCATCAGGGAAACCCTCTGTTAGGTCATCTAGTGCAAATTCTCAATCAGGAGGTGATGGTGATAGGCCACAAGAAACAGTCAAGTTGAAGAGAATCTGTGAACAAGTCAGTGTGCTTTCTCCTACCCCTAAGAAGACTACCAATCAAGAAAAACTTCAACTTGTGGCTATAGATTCTGAAGCTATCTTTAAACAGATCACTAGAGATAATATCTTTCCTCCTATGTTTGAAGACTCTGAAATGCCCTCTTCTCCGCTTAATAATCCACCTTTCACTCCTACTGCTCCTAAAGATACTATTACTGGAAAAGAAGATTTTGGTCTAGTAGTAGCCTCCCTAGGATGGATGAAAAAAGCAGTGGAGAAGAAGAGAAAGTATACTCCTACAATGAAAGTTGGAGTGGATACAATTTTAATTTACTTGAAAGCTCTTTAAAACCTAGGAAATCCAAGAGCATGTCAAGGATGGTGACTGATGCTACTTCTGGAAATCAAATGTTAGAAATTGTTGACCTTGTCAAGGATTTAAATGAAGATGAAATAACAGTGACAAACTACAAAGTCACACATGTTGATATGGGGCCTCCAACACTGGAAGGTGATATGTACCATGCCAATTATTCAATCATTACCTTGATTAAAAGAGTGAAAGAACAGAGGAAAGAAATTATAAAACTGCAATCTCAAGTCCTCGCATTGAGTAACTTTATTTCTTCCATGGCCACTCCTCCTACATCTGATGAAGCCTCAAGTTATCAGCCTCAAGTAGAGGGCATAGATGTTCTCACCATAGAGAAAATTAAAAATAATTTGAGCTATTCCAGAGCTTCTTGTGAGAGGATCGAAACAATATCTCAAGAGGCTATCTTCTTTCTGAATAAATCTTTGCAGTTTTACACTTGAGTTCTTGACAAGAGGAAGGAGTTAGTAGGAGAACTTCGGGATGTCAAAAAATATCAAACTAGTCTCTATGTGCTCTCTCAAGAAATGAAAGAATTGAACTCTATGGATCCAAAGATATTAATTGGTGAGAAAATTTTGAATAATCCCAAGGAGCTAGACCCTTCCCGGTCAGATTCATTAGAATGGAAATTGAATAAATATGATAATCTGGTGAATGAAATTAAGAACACACTTGAAAAATATTATGAAATGTTGGAGGAAATTAAAAAAGATTTTCCAATTCTGGGAGAAGAAATTATTGATGAGTTTGATGAAAGGATTCTAGATATAAGAGAGATCTCTCTGAAGTTTAGAGAGAAATTAAATAAAGAAATATTTGATCCTACTACAGTGACATGGGAGTCCTTCTCGAAACTCAGTGCAATGGAGCTCCACCTAAAGGCTTATAATTATGGAGAAGAGAGAAGATCTCAGATGTTGTTTGATTCTAAAAAGGCTTTGGGAAAATGGAGAACTAGGTTACAGATTACTACAATGCTAGGGAGCAAAAACATCATTGTAATTGTCACCAAGTACTAAGAATACAGGAAAATATTAAAGGCACAGGAGGCATTACTAAAGGAGAAGGAGGCGGAAAATATTGAAAGTGAGGGATTCAGTGCTATTTAGTTTTTAGTTTTTATGTTATTTTCTTTAATTTGGCTCTCTTGATACTTCTAAGACTTTTTATTTTAATTTCTAAAACAGTTGTCTTCAAGGAACCGTTATCAAGAGAAAAAAAAAACTCTGCTATTTTTATTGCTTTTCTATTATTTCAATATAGAAAGACAATGGTGAAGTTCATGCATGTGCAATCTTTGAGTTATGGTGTGTACTATGTGGATTTATTGTGCTTTTGCTAAGTAGTTTGCCAGTGGATTGTCTATTACTAGAATGATAATTTTTTGGTTAATTTCATTGTTGTGGAATGTTTATCTATGAATAAATATTTTATGGTGATGCATGCATAAGGAGTTCTCTGAATAATTTAGGTGATTTGGTAGTTTAAGATTTTATTGTTTAAGTTGTGTGGATGTCTTTATAAGTTATTTATGTTGAACTGTTAGCTTTTGTTAGCTTATAAGTTGTGGATGTTGAACTGCTAATTTTTGTTCAAGGAATGGATTAATATTCTTTGAGTTATTTATCAAAGATTTTTTGAATGGCAATGCAATAGGAATTTATGAGTTGAGTGATAAGTTTTGTTCTTTAAAAATGATGCAGAAACACATATCAAATTCAATACCATGGAATACAATATAAAATATAAAATATCACAATTTCATGGAATACAATATAAAATATCATCAACTAAATTTTGGAATATGATTCATGAAGTGCAATGATTCACAATTTCAATTTTCATTCAATACAATATAAAATATCAACAACTATAGTTTGGAACAATGGAAACTGATTCATGAATCTTGTAGTGCAGTATAAATACTTAAAAGCTGCTAATTCTCTTCCATTTCCCAAATGGAGTCAGGGTCCCAAAACTGACGTTCAACATCAAATAGAGTAAAAGAGTCATCTTGAAGCTCTTGATTCTGATTCTGCTCTTCACCTTCTTCGACCTGTGTCTCAAATTCAACATTCACTATGTCATTTTTGTCAATTTCATCTATCCCAATCTCACTACCCATGGTAGTGCCACCAGTACCATCCTCTGGAATTGGAGTGTTGCATAGACCAGTCCCTCTTCTTTCACATGTGGACCTCTAGATTGCGAGTGCCCTATCAAAAGGAAAAAAAATAATAT
Organism: Sequoia sempervirens; assembly: GCA_007258455.2. Lineage (NCBI taxonomy): Eukaryota > Viridiplantae > Streptophyta > Pinopsida > Cupressales > Cupressaceae > Sequoia > Sequoia sempervirens. The sequence goes on from VDFB02000015.1 coordinate 31,735,812, forward strand.
TATATGCAGTTCCTTTCATCCTCAAGCAATTTTCCAAATTCTTGTCTAGTTTTTTTCTTAACTTTGATTTCAAAAACCCTAATGTACTAAAAAATATCTCATCCTCCACTGACCCCAATATCATTTTTTGACATAAATCAACAAGTTTGAAATATTTTGATATCTTATCATGCAATATTTCACTCTGACCTAAGTTTTTCCAAACCCTTTTTATTGACCCCAGTTGAAAGGCCTTGTCCTTGCCCATGGATTTATACTGGTCCTTAATAGCTACTGAAAAATCCTTACATTGATTTATTAGCTTATCTTCATTTAAAATTCCTTCTATTTTCTTCTCATTGATTGTTATAGTTTTCAAAAACTGTTTGATCAAGATTTTTACTTGAGCATGAAAAAATATTGGGTTATCTCGATTTTCCCAAAATTGAGGATACACAATACTCATGGCTTCAAGTATTTCATCTTGAGGGAATCTATCATGAATCTATGAGGAAATATATTTTGCAATTTCCTTCAAATTATCACCAACAAAATTAACAATGTCTTTAAAATATTCCTCGTTAACAGGTACTTCTCTGCTAGAGCGCCTGGTAGTCTTACATCGGTACATTTGTATCTCATATCCACATACACAGATACATAAGTTCCTGCTTCCATTAAACTATAAATAATTATCAGGATCATTCAAATCAATAATTTCCTGCAACAAGTTATAATCTATGACATCTTGTGTTAAATCTAGATATAGATGATCAAGGTCCAAGCATGTATGTTTACACAGATTGGCATATTCATTAATATACATAGCTCTATCTTGGGCTTTCTTCACAAGATTGTTCATTTCATCCAACATGGGGAGAAGACTAGCTAAAGTCAAGAGTGTCTCTATATCGCTTAACCTATGTAAGAGGTCAGGAGCTTTGTCTACCATGCTATAGTTTTTGTACATCACTCCAATTAAGGATTGATATTCTGAAAGAACTTGTTGTGTTGGTCCATGCAGGGATATCCATCTGGTATCGACATCCTTGAGAAGCTTGTTTCCTAGTGTTATTCCCTCAGCAAAATTATGAAATTCTGTGAAATGTTTGGGACTTCAGAAGAAGTATGTGTGGATCTCGCAAACTATATTTTCAACTTTTGATACTGTAGGAAAATTGCTTACAATTTTGAATGCAAAATTTATTTTGTGGGCCATGCAGTGAATGCCAAGCATGTATGGTGCACAAGTAGTTTGTAACTTTGTGCAAATACTGGTCCTTTGACCTTGCATCATTGCAGCTCCATCAACTCCTACACACACCAACTTTTTTGCAATTGTCAACTCATCTATACCTACAATTTCATTCAAATATTTCTTGACTAGTTCAAATATATTATGCGACGTTGAACTGTCCTTCATTTTATGAACACAGAGAAGATGAGCTTGGCAAACATGTTGTTGTACAGTATACAAATGCATACAGACCCAAGAAGTATTGTCTACCGCAGTAACTTCATCTAAAGATAATGCAATGAAGTTTGACTCTTTTACTTTCTCCTTTAAATCTTCCTTTTCCACTACAGCAAGACACTTTTCCCATTCCCACCAGCGTTTACTGACCAATGTGTGGGGATAGTGAGGAAAATTCAAAAAACATAATAAAACATAATATTTTGGGTACTCTGTCATAGGACGCCCTCTAGACAAAATATGAAAAACAACTCTCATTTGAACAGTTTTTGATATATTTGCTCCTTCCATTGCTTTTCCAAATTGAGCCTCAAGTGTACCTTTATATGCAACAAACTTCGACATGCTTTGTTGATTCTCTTCATAATCCGTGGCATACCTAACATGAAGACATTCTTCCTTTGATTTCCATTGTAAGATTGATTGTTCCTTTCCGTCTATGATTTTTTTTTCATAAACTTTACCGATATGCTTTTCTATAGTGTCAATCTTTAGCTGCAACGTCTTGGGTTTTCCCAATTTCCAAGTACAAATCATACATTTGACATGTGTTGCTTTTTCAATATCGTCTTATTCCCCCACTACTACAATGAATGGTTACTTTGACAACCAACCAAGTTGAAAATTCCTTGTCATTTCCCACTCACGCCCCCTTTTTGGTTTGTTTTTCCTTTTCTTGCTACCAACATCATCCTCATCCAATTCAATTATCTCATTCTAGCTAACCAAGGTATCCATTGGAGCATCTTCTGTGGTATTACCATCCCCATTTGAATTTGATACATTTTGATTTAAATCAATTACAATCTCAACTTGACCTTCTGTTGGCACTGAGGTATTGTGAATGCTACCAATATTTGGTGGAAGAGTTGATGATGTAGCTCCATCTTGACCTGATCAATCAGAAGCTTTGGAAATTCCAAAGTAAGACTGTATGGTATGTCTAAGTTTTGGGAATTTTGATGGCCTCTGAGTCTCTTGATCTTCACCACACTGAGGGGCGATAGGAGTATTTTCAACACCCTAAGGAGTGGCAGGAGTATTTTCACCACCCTGACCCTGAGGAGCGGCAGGAGTCTTTTCAACACCCTGAGGAGCGATAGGAGTATTTTCACCACCATGAGCCTGAGGAGTGGCAGGAGTATTTTCAACACCCTGAGGAGTGGCATGAGCCTTACCATTGCATCTTGAGTCACTCCACATATTAATCTCTGATTCGATCGACCTATTCATCTCTCACTTCGAATAAAAAACTAGAAAAAAATGTCTTCTTGTTTAAGAAGGACAGAGAATAATAATATAGATCCCATTCCCTACTCAATATCATCTTTAAGACTGAAGCAAGAATGGAAAAGAGATAAAGAAAACTTATTATTATAACTAATAACACTATGAAGAAATGATCAGTGATCACTCACCTTTAAGTCTATGTTTTTAGCTTTCACTGACTTCCGAATCGAGAAGTAGAACCTCATAACTGAACAAAATGTGTAAGAATAAATGACACTTTCAATTGTATTTATATCAATCCATGATTCCATATTTGGCGAATTCCGCAGGATTTTTAAATGGTTTATTAAAAATTTGGCGAATACGTTGTAATTTTCAAGGCAAAATGTGTCCTCAAATTTAATTATTTTTTAATATTATTGGAAAAATAGGTCCTCATAATCAACTATTTATAAATTTTGATTGGCATAATGAGTCTTCACAAGCAACTATTTGTAAATTTTAATTGGCGAAATGGGTCCTGATACAATGTCATTTTAATAGTATTGGCGAATATGTAGGTGTTTTTTATTAAATGCTTCCGGGATTCAGGCGAAAATATTAGTCTATCCATTTGAAACACGTATTTTGACAATGGAAGATTTGTTGCTTAAATATGCCTCATAAAAAAAATTATTGGTGAATCGACATACATTGGACCTATTTTTCGTAAATTTCATACGATTTGAATACCTTGTGGGTGCGAGAAATTCGCCAATTTCGAGTTGACCGATTCCTAGAATTCACCAATTGGTGAAGATTCGCCACTAAATTTTTCCCTGATTTGCATCGTTTTCCATCAATTGCATCCATCTTCAAGCTTGTTTCAACCAAGGGATTGGGAAAGGGCTGACATTCCACATCAATTCATCACGAATCTCCCAATGGGATGAGGTTTGATGTATTAAATTAGGTTTCCTTTAAGCAATTCATTGATCTTGGTTGTTTTAATGGCTTATTAGTTTAATATTTTCAATAATTTCAATTGTTTTTATCTTAGTTCATGATCATGCTCACATTTTGGCACTAGGAGGGATTTATTAATCAAATTTGATGAATTTTCTTTAAGATTTCTATGTTTTGTAGGTTTCAAGGTTGATTAACACAATTGTGGCATTGCAATGTAATTGTGTGCATTGGTGTACAATTGTGTGCATTGTGACACATTTGTTGTTGAGCTAGAGCAATGCAATTGTTTATTAGTGCATTTGACATTTTTGTGTTTCTATGTTTCAGGTTTACCAAAGTGACACAATTGGCATATTCTAATGCATTCGTCTTGAACCAAAGCAACACATTTGTAGTACAACACATTTTTCATATTGCGACACAATTATCAAACTAAATTAGTAGCACAATTATCAAATAAAATAGAGAATTAAATCTTCATGTTTACTTTGAATTTTCAATCTGATCTATTCTCTGTTCACTTACTGACTTTTTTTTTGTTTGTGTAAGGCTAACTATTTTCTAGATTTAAATTGGAGCATAAAATCTTGAAGTGATGGAGCAAAGTGTTCATTAACACTTGTAATGGCATTATTTAATCTTTTCATCTAAAATTTTTCTTAAACACTCATGGAAGGATAACCTTACTTGTTTACTTCATACTTTAGAGTAAATAACTTTCAATTTGGGCTTAAGAACTTACAATGCTATGTGTTTTTCAAAGTTGGCTTAAAATTGAACCAAACATCCTCACAAATCAATTTGGTTTAAAATTTAATGACACAAATTCACACTCATTTTTGGTGCTATTAAAAATGAACATAATATTTACTTTTGTTGCACCAAAATGAACCATTGTCTTATTTTCTTGCCATGATTGGTAAAATTTTAGTGCATATCCTCTCCCCTTGCAATCTGTGTGATCTTGGGTGAAGAGAAATAGTATTAATTTTATTTTATTAGAGAGGGCCTACCTTTGAGATACATCCTAAAATGGAGAAATCATTGGTGAGCTTCAAGCATGTTTATCAAGAGCTATATAAACTATGCAAAAACCAAAGTAAGTAGCATAAATTTGGGACGTTCATACCTATATGTGCCTACTCTCATGCAAATGAATGGGTCGCTTAGGGGAAGCTAGAGACTTTAGTGTCTCATGGTAGACCTATACTCTTGGTGTTCACAGTGTCACTAAAATCCTTTGTATCTAGAGGCCAACAAAGTTTTCTGAAACAATTCTTTGAGGTAGTGCACGAGAAGAGCATTGTTCCAAAAAGTTACTTACCATGTCTTATTTATGGTTGAGGCATAAAGCTTAAGATTCCATTCTCTTGTACAAAGTTAGGAGTATCAAGTCAGCCCATGGGTTTGGTATTTCGTATTTGACCCCTCCATTAAATTTGAATTCATCAATCTTTAGGGGGTGAGGTAAGCCTACCAAGAAGAAAAATACCTTTATTCCTCTAGATTGTTATTGATTGATTTTGTTGAGCTAAACTATTAAGTCTTATGGAAGAAGACTTGTGAATTATCCCCCTTACCCATTGATTCAGTTAAACACATTGCTTGGAATTCAAAAGAACTCAAACAAACATCAACATGGTCAAAATTTTCAAACCCTTTGATTATATTTGAGTGCACTTGAAGGGAAATATATTACTGCATACCTCTAAATATATCTTGTTTTTATTAAAATAATATATTAGCGGTTCCTAATATATTTGACCATATATCTACTCACTTATATCAAAGTTAACCTAGGAAACTATGGCTTAGCTCTTTGATTTCCAAAATTTCAAGATTTTCTAGGAAGAATTTTTCTTTTTCATAGACATTCTTAGTTTAAACTTAATCAAGACCTTGCATGTGGTAAAAGAAATCTCACATTAAATCAAAGTTTAAATCAATTGAACCCACAAAGCAGGTACACCTTGGTCCTATTTTCAAAAACTTTTTGTTCTTCCACAACAACAAAAGAAAACAAGGAAATGCATACATATATTTTTATCAAAACAATTTTGGGTATATTACACCTTCAAACATTATACCAAAGTTCTATCATCAAACAAACATTGGTCTCTTAGGTTTAAACACTCCAAGGAAAAAGCATGTCTTTCAACACCTTGATCTTGTCACGAGTCCTTCTTAGGTTCAAACATAGGATCAATCATCACATTCACATCAAAACATTTGACATCACATCTCACCAACAACTTTAAAGTTTGGACACACCAACCTCCTAGACTTAGGTTTTCATCAACTATCACCTAGTTTAGCTATATTTTTGGAAATAGATCCTTTTTCATACATTTAGTTGGATTAGCAAACATCCATTTGAAAAAAATTATCCTAAAGTCACAAGTATACTTTTTGGATTCACAAGTTCATTAGCATCCTTATCAAAAGACAAACATCAAACTTTAAGTCTAGTGTTGTTCGAAATTAGGAGTTCATCTTTCACATCATCATCCTTTACCATTCACATCACTGTTCCTAAACACCTTAGAGGATCACTTCTACAAAAAATTTAATCAAATCAAGAGTTTTAACAATACAAATCACATCACACTACTCCCAAAGTTGATCCAAATTTTAGGGTAACAATAAGGTCAAACTACAAGAAAGACATGGAGCAAAACCAAAATTTATATACCATGAGTGATCTAAACCAACAATAATTTGATCTAAGAGGTTTCACAAGCCCATCACAAAATCTACCTCAAAATTCATATGAAATGGGGTATGGAGCAGAGGATGTTACCAAGAATCCTATTAAACTTATTGCAAAGGAACTACTTGAGTTGAAACAAGATCCGAAGACTCACCATCTTATCAACACTATGATGAAATTGAATCCAATCCAGTACATGTTAGCCTTGGTAAAAGGAGCTAAACTCCCTTCCACCTTTGATTTGAGCACATTAGGGGAACAACCTTTGGAAAATGTTGCACCTATTCCTCAAACATCTGTCACACAACCCTTGGTCCAAAATGTTTTTCAATCTATTAGTCAACCATCTTCATCACATTTTCGAAGTCAAACTTTAACTTCTAGGGTGGTTTCATCTAATCTTGCAACTCAAAAAGTAACCCAACTTGGTCTTAGTCAAAATTTAGGGAACAACACAAATTTGGGTACTCAAAACACAAGCATCCCCCAAAACATCTCCATTCAACAAAACCCTCAACATACAAACATGCCACTTACATCCCATATCCACAACACAACCATAGAGCCAACAATTCATGCCCAACCATTTCCTTCAATCACAAAAAATAGCCAAAAAAATTTGAATGTTCAAAAAAGTCAAGTGAGTCGAACTCCCCAAGTAAATTTGCAAGACAAGTGAACACAATAATATAAGGTCAATCATCAGCATTTGAAGTTTAGTCATCACAAAACCATTAATTGATCCTCAAAATCAAATGGTTCCACAACAAGTCCCTCAACATCAAGGAAATACATCAAATAAATTGGTCCCAAATCAACTCAATCAAGGAAATGCATCAAATCAATTGGTCCCAAATCAAATCAATCAAGGAAACACATCAAATAAATTGGTCCCAAATCAATTCAATCAAGGAAACACATCAAATCAATTGATCCCAAATAAACTCAATCAAAGCAATCCTTCAAATCAATTGGTCCCAAATCTAGGTATGCCACTAACATCACAACACCAAGTGTCAACCTATCAAGTATCCCAACCTTTTATTAATAATCAAGGAGTTCCTCAAACCATGCAAAATCAAATGGGACCTCAAACTTACATTCCTCCATCACAATCCCAAATTTTGCAAGGATTGATAGCACAAAATCAAGGACAAATTTAACAACAAGCCTAACATGTACCAAATCAAAATCAAATGTCCAACATTAAAAATTTGATCACACATCAACCACCCCAAAATTAACTCAATCCACCTTCACAAGCCAGTCATAACATGATTCCCCAAAATCTACCACTCATTCCAAAAAATCAAAACATTTCCTCTAGCCAATATGTTCAAACAAGCCAATATGTCCCAAATAAAAACACCATTCCATCACCACAAGGATAAAATGATTTGGCTTATCAATAATCTATTGTGTATCAACAACCAAAACAAGCTCAATTACAAGTGCAACAAAAAGAAGCTTAATTTCTATCACAAAAAAAAAAGAAGCTCACTTACAAGCACAACAACAAGAAGCTCAATTTTTATCACAACAAAAAGCTCAAGTGTAAGTGCAACAACAATAAGCTCAATTGATAACACAATAACAACAAGCCTAATTTCAAGTGCAACAACAATATCAACTACAAGCCCAACAATATGCTGAACAATAACAACAAAAGAAACAACAAGGCTTGTATTACAATCAACAACAACCATACACAAATTCACAAAAAAATGTTTTGAACCAAAATTCATAAGGATCATACAACAAACCTCCACCATTATCACCATTACATGTGAAATATCAAAATCCACCATACACACCATATAACACATTTTACATAAACACACCCCATTATCAAAATTTTTGCATACAACTCATCAACCATCCCACAATATAACATGTATGCTCTACCACCAAACATTCCTCAAGATGATCTTTCATCACAAATTAGAATGCTTACACAACAAAATCAAGATATCCAAGTGGGAAAAATGAAAAAATAATTTGCATAACGAGACTTGTGTCCATATCCTTTTGATCGAAACATTGCAATGATACCATTCCCACCCAGATTTGAGATCCCCAAATTTTTTAAATACAAAGGGCATGGAAATCCAAACGATCGTATCAATGAATTTTACATGCCATGTATGGAAGTGGCATACAATTAATCCTATTTGATGTGTCTCTTCCCATGTATTTTGGGAGGCCAAGCAATAGAATGGTTTTTGCACTTACCTCTTGGAATCTAAAATTTTCAAGAAATAATAGTTTGATTTGTGGATCACTTCTCCTGCAACCTTGATATGCACATAAGTTTGGAGGAAATATACACCCTAAAATTGGAAAAAGGGTGAATAATTTATATTTTTTTGTAATGATGGAGGCATAGAGCTAGTAAATGCAAATGACCAATTCCCAAAAAGAAAAAAATAGAGATCATTATTACTAATGTGGAAACAAATCTATCCTTCCAACTATAAATGCAATGTGTCTCGTCATACAAAGAACTCATCCCTAGGGGCTTAAAATTGAAAGAGACCTCATTGCATAAGGAGCAACACAAGCCCACAAAGATAATTGACCATCATCTAGTTATAATGACAAACCTTGTTTTTTCCCTAAAAACAAGAATGTTACCAATGATGGAAAAGTTGGCACAAAAGTATTTTTAAGTTCTCCAAAGAAAACAAACACACAACAAGTGTACACGCAACAAAACACACAACAACAAAAACACATAACCACAAAACAACCAACAATCAATCAATACTGCAAACACTCAAAGAGGACCACCCCCTTGAAACAATGCTCTTAAATGACAATTCACTCCCTTAGGGGAACTAATGGAAGCAGTATTGAAGAAGTTGATACAATCGAACCTCATCACAGTCCCAAATTTCAAAAATTACCAAGAACCACAAGTCAAACCTCTTGGGTATAGAGATGATCATTATTGTGAATTTCATTGATATAAAGGTCATAACACACAAAAATGTTTTAGACTCGAACACCTAATCCAAGATCTTATTGAACAAGGAGAAATTGATGTTGATAAAAAACTGAAAAATGAAGATCTAAAAATTTATAAAGATCCTATGCCTAATCATGGGAAAGCAAAAGATTCGGAAAAGGCATCAAGCTCAAATAGTGTAAACCATACCTATGATAACATGGTAGGAGAAATTTGTGTTACTTATTCATCACAACATGAGGAATTAGACATGCATCAAGATATTGTTTTAAAACAAATTCCAAATCAATCAACAGTGTCTAACAATGTTTCATATTGAGATGAAATCAAATATGTATTAGATTATAATATCCCCCCTCATATGAGTTCATGATTGGGCATATTGAAGAAGTTCCAAAGAAAAAAGAAACATCCCTTATTTCACCATACCTACTGAAGGTTGTGAATAGTCTTTCATTGGTGATATACCATCCACTCAAGGATCATGTCAAGAGAAGGCTCCTAAGTATAACAAAAGTATCTCTGAATTGAGTCAAGATTAAGAGCCCATATGCTCGCAATATTGTCATGATTTGCATACTATATTCCAATCCGTAAGTGATAGTTTCTCTACCCTAAGTCAAGATGAAGAGCTCACTTCCCCATTTAGTATTATCATGAGTTGATGAACATCTTCCAATCCATTCAAAATTTCAAAGATATCCCCAAGATGTTTCCTTTTGAGGGACATATAGACATTCTTCATCCAAAACAAGGGTCTCCCACTCTTGACATTACACACAAGAGAAAAAAATGGTTGAGATTATTGATTCTCATAGTGATGGTTTGTCATCAATAGGTCTGAATCAAAGTAGATAGTTAACATTCCTGAATAGTGAGAACCAATGGCAATATCATGTATCCATGACAAGTCATATTTAGTGGTCATTGATCAGAGGATACGTTAACAAGGAAAAGGACTAGGCCTTGTTAAAAATGACATCGTGAAACCAACAAAATCAAAGCATGTCAATAATACCTTCACAACATTGGGGGAAACTTTGTCTAATGCAAACATCAACATAGGGGGAATGAAGGATCCTTGTGATAAAAATGTTTCTAATACTACAACAAACCATATCACAAATCATCATCCACCCATCATTCCATTCAAAAATTGGGACCAACATAGAAAGAAGGATTTTAATCAAAGAAAGGAGAAGATCGTCGAAGCAAAGGAAGTGCAATAAAGAAAAAGGAAAAAGAAAATTCAAATGGATACCAAAGCATACAAAAGATCATCCCTATCACACTCCATTAGTCAAAGAAATTATGGGGCAACATCAAAAGGGGAAATGTATCCATAAAAAATGTTTGCAAATACAAAATTAGGCTTCCTAAGCAATGTACAAAGTATATCAATTAGTTGGTCCTAATTCCACTCAAACCTCTTTCTTCACCTATCATTGCTCATCTTCCCAAGTTTGAAGTCTCAAAGGTTCCAAAATTTTGATTGATCCATCACATCTTCCTTCACGCATGTCACCATCCACTCCCTTATTCATGACATCCAATTCTCACATCGACCATTTTTTGGAAACTACTCTTTATCATAAGGATTCTAAAGGCACTCTATCTCGATGTTCGCACCTTGATGAGGTTAAATCCGGTATCAACAAGACAAATCATAATTCTCAAAAGTCACATTCAAGCACCTATATCTTAGCAAAGAAGCTTCTTTAGGAAAGATATCGTTGTCATGTTATGATAGTCACATCTACATTAGTACAACTAGGTGGTTCAACATGGGCATAAATTTTCAAAAAATTAAAAAAAATAAAAAAAATCAAGAAAATAGTAAAGATAAAAAAATTTGTCCTCTAGTGAAAACCACTTTGGTGGCACTTTGGGAAAGTACTATGATGGAAACCTGATAAATAGGAATCATGAATATAATTTAGCATTTATATGATCCTTTTCAGATGGAAGTATCTCATCCCTATCATAATAAATTAGTGCTCCCTCCACTTATCCAATCCATCTTTATCCAAATCTTCCATTTTATCTTGATCTTGACAAAAGTTTGGCATATACTTCAACTCTACTCATAGAAAATTCTTGGCATGGTCTTTTTTATTCTATTTTTTCTCATTGCCTATCTATAGCCCTAGTGCACACTAAACTCTATTGAACTCTTCACATATACATTACCTATCTTGATTTGTCCATTGAACTGTGAAAAATTGTTAGACAATGGGGGCAGGTTCTTGCACTCTTGTTTTTGAATAACTCTTGATCCATATCTTATATCTCACAAATGTGACATCAAAACTATGATCTAGGTATCATTTATCTCAAAATCCAAAAATAGTCACAAAATCTCAAAATCCAAAAACAGTCATGAAATTTCAAAATCCAAAAAATAGTTGCAAAATCTCAAAATCCAAAAACATCCAAATCTTGTAAACTTCAAAAAATCCAAAAACATCCAAATCTTGTATAGTAAAAAATCCAAAAACATTCAAAACGTCGTCAAAAACATCCAAATCATATCAAAATCCCTAAACTGTTGGGATTAGGGTGTCTCAACCTTAGAGTCTTAATATTGATTTAATTGATGTATTATTGTATTATTTAATTTCCTATGGTTTCATGCCACAAATTAGGACCGACCAGTTGGGTGGCATCCAAGTTGGAAGTGACTAGATGACACATAGGACTCCCACTTTGGAACCTTTGACCTATGGCAGATTATATGAAGTGTCATATGGCATATTCATTCATGGGTGAAAGTTGGCACCCAAGTTGGGTTATGACAGGATGTAAGAGAATCGACTATTTTTTTGGTCAGTTATGACAAATTCTCTTACAGTTGTAAGTGTTGTGAGCTATGACAAATTCTATAATAGATATAAGATGTGTAAGGAATTTTTCATAAGCTATTTTTAGTATATTCTAAGTGCCCAAGCTTGAGGAAGGAATATTTGCATGTTTGACCATTGTAAGAGGTGCAAGGGAATATATTACATGTGTCCAAATGCATGTCTATGGTCTAGGATATTGTGCCATCTAGATTTGGATGCCCCTCTCCTTCTAGATGCTTCTTGAAGCTTGTATCACTCTATTTATTGAGAGCCTTGCATTATAGAATGCATAGTTTGTTTTCAAGTAACAAAGTGTTTTTCGGGTTAACTCTAGAATAGGTGTTTGTGTAGAACCTTTATACTTGGGCTATGATGTAACTCCTATTTGAAGTAATATAGAAGTGTTGATGGTGTTTTTAGCATTGCAAGAACTCAAACATAATACAAGTATCTTATCTCTCTTGAAAGATAAAACTCTATAAGTAAGCCTCAAGAAATAACCCAAAGGTCTCTAATGGTAGGTCTTGACAATGCAAAAACAACTCAATGATAAATGTGAAAATGTTGGCAATCACAAGGGACCTTACAAAAAAATGTTGGAACTTTAACTTTCATCAAATGTGTCAATAATAGTGATTCTTTGTGAATCTTTCTCTAATAGTGATTTAAAATAAACAAAAAAAGATATAAGGTTTAAGAGAGATATCTGATTTAAAACCTAAGATCAAGTATGCAAACAATAGAGTGTTCAAGATGGACCAATCTTCCAAAAAAAATCTCTGCTTAACTAAGATGAAATCCACAATATCACAAATATCATGCAATCTCCAAAGGAATTAAATGATTTTCAGATTGTAAATATTTAAACATGCATTCAAACATTCATAATTGAACTTGGGTGCAAAATTGAGTAGGCCCAGGCTAACTTTACACAACAATCTATAGTTAGCAGATCACTAAAGTATGGACCAAAGATTCCTCAACACCTCAAACACATTATCATGAACATAAATGAACTGCAACTAGTTCTAAGATTAAACATAAACTTACTTAATATTTTAGAATAAAAGGAGACACAAGAACCATGCACAAATGAATAACAAAGAGAAGAACACCAAAGAACAATGTCTTCAATTGTATTGGCTTCACCAAAATTTGAAAAAATTCAAGTATCTCAGAGTGCACTACTCATTATCAGCTCTTGACTATTGACTATTGACTATCTACTATCCACTATCAACCTTAGAAATGAGGAAGAGACCTCAATTTATAGCAATCTTCAAGTTAGGTCGGTCCATATAAGGGTTTTACAATTAGGTCGGCCACATAGGTCAGCCTTGACACTTTCAAAATACCCTACCTCAAGTTTACAATAAAATAATCCAAGGTCGGCCCCCAAAAGTCAAATTTTCAATTAAATATATTGTATGGCATAAAATTCAACATGAGGCTAACTTACATCCACATAATCCGAATATAGATGACACATTCTTCAAGGTATCCCAACCTATTCATCCTCTTTATATATATCTCCCTTCCTCCCAAAAATTTCTTGAACTTTTGAAATAACTAAGTCTAGGTCGGCTAAAGTTGGGATTGATATTAAATTAATCCTTGCTTTAATTGAATTTAACTCTCCTCCATATTTAGCCAAGGTTTTCTCCTAGTCACAATAGATACCTTTATATCTATCCAAGTTGGAAATGTAGATAGCAACATATTCAAGTTGATCTTTCACTATAGGCCCACTATCACTTGGAGAATAGATCTCATGCCACCATTTCTGTAACTATCCCACATTTAAGTTCTTCTTCCTAGGCTTCTTTCTTCTAGTAAAAATCTCCAAAAAGGAAATACAGCTATCCTAAATTTCCTTCACTTTGTTCTAAGCCTTTGATATCTTCATCGGTGCCTTCACCTTAAGTTCATTTATGAAACTGAAAGCCTCTATCTAGTCCATGGATTTACCAATAATTTCCACTATGACAACACCCTCCTTGATTAGTTCATCTATGGGGACCTCAAATACCTTCTCAAGTTCTTTGATAACAGTATCATTTGGAATTTGACACTCAGTGATAAATTGAGCCATGTCCTCAAAAAGGGATGATGCTTTTCATGAATTTATAGTACCTTTTCAATCATGAAATCACCTCTTTTACTTACACTTTGTAACCATTCTTGAGTATCCCTCATAGAAGATTCCATCCTCTCAATTTTTGATACAACATCCTTGGATAGAAACCCCTCTGCAAATGAAGACCCTTCACTACTTTGTGCATGTAGGGGTTTCACCAAATGTTAAACGTATCTATGCACTTCTCTTATTTATTTTTTTAATTCTTCTTTTTATTTAGTTTCCTTGTTCAACCTTCTACAAATTTCCTAAGCCGAATCTTGAAAGTATTCCTTCTCTTGCTCTTTTGTGGATGGACCAATATTGATAGTTTTCACTTTATAGTCTGAGGGCCTTACCTCATCTTTGTATGTATCATCCCCAGGAGTAGCAACATGAATAACCCTGTTATTAAATTCATCTCTGGAGAACTTGGAAACTATTCTATCTCTTTTTCTCTCCTTGGGATGTCCCCAACTCTCCAAGAACTTTTCCTAATCTAGAGTTTCATCTTCTACAATAATAGTTTTCTGCCTCAACCTCTTCTCCAACATTCTAGGGTAGCTGGTTGTTCTATTCATGTATTCTTCTGGGGAACATCATTCTTTGGTTTATTATTGGAAAGACTATCTTCAATATTCTTTGCATCCCTATTATCCTCCCCTTGATATTTTTGTTCCTCATCCTCTATATTTGATATATCAATGTGTTCCTTCACCGAAGGCTGAGAAGGCATTTCCACTATAACTTCTGAAGTTGCTTCCTTGTTTTGTGCCTCTTTCTCTTCCAATTGCTTCAAAAAATCACTCAATTTTTCACCCTTGGGTGTGGGAACCTCTTCATTTTGCATCTCCTCTTCAGGATTATTGGGAATATTTTCAACATTACCCTCTTGATCAATAGTATCTTTATCAACCTGTACATTTTGCACTGGAGATGCAGGAGGAGAATTATTTCCTATAGCTTCTCTCTCCTTTTTTCTTATAAGATCATCAATAGGTTCCTCTTAAATTTCCACCCTTTTCTCTTTATTCACATCTTCTGTAGGATTTTATTTCTATTTGGTAGAACTTCTCTGCACATATAGTTGTTGCTTTTCTCCTAAAATTTTAATATAAAACACTTTAGTATGAGTGGTTTCATCTTCAGTGACCTTGTCCCTCTTTTATTTGGAAAAAATTTCACCCTCTATGATTATCTTTCTCTTCTTAGAGGGTTGGGACTCTTCAGTACCTTCCTCAGCAATTTCCTTTGAACACTTTCTAGTTTTGGTAATTGGTTTCCTTTTCTCTTTATCCTTGGCCTAACTTCTGGTTCTTCTTTTAATGATGAATTGAGATTTCTCCCCTTCTTCTGCTGAAGGGAGCTCAGCTATGTCATCCTTGGTAGTTTCTTCTTCTTCCTTTGAGTGGGACTTAACATCTCCCATCAAATTATATGTAAACTTAGTTCCATCTGCTTCTAGCTCCAAAATTTTATGCTTTACCCACAACTTGGAGTACTTCAATACAAGAGCATTAAGCACATTGAGATCAAATACTTCCTCCTTAGACCAATTAGCATTAAGTTTATCCTTTTATTGTTCATATTCATGGTGTTGTAGGAGATCATCACCATCATCCACTTGATTAGGGACATTGGAAATTTTATGCATTCTGATCATTCTCAAAGATAACCTAGAGGAGTTTCTCCTTATCACCTCAAATTCATCCTTGCAGTTGGCCTTATAGTCTTCTATTTGTATCTTGTGCCTGTATTCCCTACTTGCTTGTTTTTGACAAACCCTATAGGGATACAAATTATTCTTGTTTGTATGTGAATATAAATCAAAATGTACCATCTCCTTTTCTGAATAATTTGCACTTTTCATAGAAGGGAAGGCCTCCAGGACTTCAATTCTCAATGGGAATTCAACTCTGAGTCCTATTTTGTAAATTTCCTTCACAACTGTATCAAAGGCCACTAACTACCTAGTTAATTCCAGTAGGATGAGTTTATTTGTTGGGTATCTTGGTAACCTCAGTGGTATTACTGGTAATCCTTGCACTCTAATGTAGAAAAAAATTGGAAATAGAATGAACCACTAGCCATATTTCCTTATCAACTCCATGTTGTCTACTAAGATTGTGACATGCAATGCATCCTATAATAATCTTGTAACATACATAAAGAAGGCATCATTTAGCCTCCTGTAATTGTAAGTGTTGAATTGGAGCTAAGGGAAAACATCACATATCCTATCTTGGCCCAAGACTCCTTTACAAGTCAAACCTTTATACTTATTCTTCCTAGCTAGTAGATATACAAGGTAGGAAGTCATGGTGAATTACTTCTTATCCTGCACATTCCTCAACTACAAGTTTAGGTTATCACTTATGATACCTACCCAATGATAATGGGTTCCCTTCACTATCTGTGAGATAACATAAAACATCTAGTTCTTAAATATGAAGGCTTCCTCCAATCCCATTATTTTTCCCAAGAGAGTAATCATATCATTGTATTCTACTTTGAAATCACTCATGTGCAACTACTTGGGAAACTTGGAGTAGTGTGACTTTGGTTTAGCAATCCAATTATTGTTCATCATGGCCAAAGCCTTATCAAGATCCTTTGCATAGAAGTCCTTTGCATCCTTTATGTTTGATCCTTACCAGCTTCTAATGTGACCCAATTTTAAAGGTCTTTGTTATAGATTCCTCAATCAAGTTAGCCATGATTCTCCCTTTAGGTCCAACAATTACTCTCTTGTTTGAGTCATAGTGTTTGGAAAACTCCAAGACCAATTTTGGATATTGCAATGTGGGTGGAAATCATACAACTTGAACAAGTCCTGTATGGGTAATGATCTGAGCTAGCTAAGAAGGTGCATTCCCAAACATTCTTTGCTTGAAGTAATCATAATCTAGATGTCCCATGTTGATTTCACTAATCTTTCTCCATGTCAAAAGGATCTTGGATTCGGGCCAGATACCCTTAAATTCATACTTCATCCTTTCAACCTTGCTATGGGGTTCCTCTAGACCATCTTTAGATGCCTTTGCCTTAGATCCCTTTGCTAGACTAGACACAACCTACATCTATTTAGAAAGAAGCAACAATTTCCATGGTATTAAGCATATTCAAGCATTAAATTCAATCACATTATCAAGTTAATCATGAGGGTCAATAAAAATGACACAATTAACTTCAAATCATCATGAAAACCATAAAATCTCATTGCAAATATCTTAGAATAGAACATCATTGAACTTCAGAATTTTTACCTCGTCGGGTATTTCAAGCATGGATGGATTTCAGGGAATCCACCATTAGGTGGATTCTCCAAACGTCTAGACTCTTGGGAATCCATAGGATGAGAGATTTTCCAAAAATCCAATTTAACTCAGATTCAAGCTATCATTACCTCATAATCATCATACAATCATTATTATTAACACAATAAAATCATACTCAAGCATTCACATGCATCAAACAAAGGTTTAGAATTTCCATGCCCCGAAGGATTTCAAAGAATTCAGAGGCAGGAAAATTTTCAAGACGATTAAACACTTGGGGAATCTGAAGCATGATGGATTTTACAAAAGGGTCTGTTTAAATCAAACTCAAGTCACCATTCACTTGTCAACTTCATGCAATCACTTTCACTCAAATGATCATGTCATAAATTCATGCATTCATACTCCTAAATCAGAAGCTTGGGATTTTCAGCCCTTGAAGGATTTTAGAGAATCCGCGGGTAGGTGGATTTTTTGAATGTTAGAACACTCGAAGAATCTATGGCCTGGTGGAATTTTCGAAAGATGGAAATTGGATAGGATTTATCTTGAAATTATTTGTCAACACCATGAGACCATTCCTAGACCTTCTTCGAAGTTACCTCAATACACCAACCCAACTTAGCACCCTCTCAGAATTTTGAGAGTTTAATGAATTCAGAAAATCCATGATGGTGCAGATTTTTTGAAAGAATTAACCTTCAAAGAATCTGCGTATAGGTGGATTTTCCAAAAATGTTCGTTTAGCTATGTTTCTTCATTTTTTTGAAAATCCGCAAGTCCGGATTCACATTTCTCAATTTATCTCATGATTTGGATGTGACCATAGACAATAATTCAAGCACAAACCTATAATGCAAAATAAATTCAATTTTCAAATTCCCCACAAAGTGCCTATTGTTATCAAGAATTGGGACTAGGGAAAAAGTGAGTATAACTAGGGTTTACAAGGAACCTATCAAATTGATGACCATGAATTAATTCAAATATTAACACAATAATTTTTAAAGACCTTGAGTTTAAACCTTAGTTTCATAAGAATTGGCATGCCCTAGCAACAAAAAAATTGAAAACCCTAAACCTCAATGCCCTAGCTTACTCAAGCTTGCAAAAGATGAAAGTCAAAATGAACTCAAAGAGGACCTCACATGCATCAACATTCATTAACAATCTCCAAGCATAATCAAGTGGAAAAGCAACTCAAAATAACCACGCATCCAAGATCGAAAGGCAACATGAGTGATAAGCAAATATTCCATTAACTCATTGATGACATCTTTGAAATCTATTAGAATTAGCAAAGATTGCAAGACCCTACCTTTCAAACAGAGAAATGAAGATCAATGAGTTGAATGTAACTGAAACTTGATGAAAGCCCTAAAATTCCATCACCCAAATCGATGAAGTCAAATGTTGAGAGATAATGGAGGTTTCTTAATCAAAGCACAATGCATAATGGGAAATAAAAGGGAAAATCATAACTTAAAACTCCCCAAAATTTCATTAAATACACCCCAAGTACAGTGACTGTCCAACCATAAATGGAATGAAAAGACCCCTCAAAGTTCAGAAATACGAAGAGGAGAAGGATTCAAAAAATCCTACAGGGGCCAAATTCTCCAAAAGGATAAACCTTTAGGGAATCTTCCCAGGAGTGGATTCTCTGAAAAAGCTAACACTTTGAAAAATTTGGTAGTGGATGGATTCTCCAAGACTTCTCTTGATCTACATGACTTAAGAGGATTCAATAATATTTTCATGAAAGGTTGGAGTTCAAGGGATCATTTGAGATCAAAATTTTGCAATCAAAAGCACCTAAAGTGCAAATAGATCATTAGTTCAACTTGGTGAAGCAAAACCAAAACCTAGAGGAACTTATCCCTTAACGGGAAAAGGTCAAACCTATAGAAAAACTAGAAAATAGAAGCAAGCAAAGAGGACCCCTGCATCCAGTGGGGCGTGTGTGCAAAACACACACAAAAAATGGAGACTTTGTTGGGGAAATGCTCCAAAGTATTTCGATGACAAGTTGGAATCAAGAACCCAGAATCTCTGGTTTTGATCCTCACATTAGGTCACCTAATAAACTAAAGTCTCAAAATCAATGAACAAGCTAGCCTTTCCTGTGCTAGAAATCCAAGCGTGTGCAGATGTATTAATTTCCCTCCCTAATTTTTTGTAGGAAACCAATTTAAGTCAGGTTAAGCTACACGAAAGACTCTAACTCCAAAAGGACCCTGGATAGAGCCTCGTTGCCATTCAGGCATCCATAGCCTCGATGAGTTTATCATTGTGATTCTCCCGAACATAGCTCTACTGCCAACTAGGTGTCCATAGCCTTGGTAGAGATATTCAGATCCTCTTGAAAATTTGAATTCACTTTATTTTGATATTCAATATTTTATTTTATTTTCTTTCTAATTTTCTTTTTTCTCTTTTCATTTTCAACCTATGAGCAATGAATATCACACTCAGGGCTAAGAATCATAGTAGTGTTGAAGCAAAAATATAAGATTTTTCACTTAACAAGACCTCACAAGGAACCTACAGCAACCTCAAGATTCTTAAGATGTGTAAAATGTAAGATTTGAGCACATTCAGAAACTAACTCAATCCATTTACTTATCCCCTTTATATGCTTAGCACATGTGACACTGAATAGAGGATTTTAACCATACTTTATGGAGAAAAGATTAGAGCTTGTAAAAGAAATACCTAAAACAATCCTAGATAATGAAATGGTTGTTGTGTGGACAAGACACTTCCCCAATCAAAGAACAAAGAAACCTCAAAACCAAAGCAAAGAAAGCAAATAAACCTATACTAACCAAAACAAAAGCACAATAAATCAAAAGAAAACTAACACCTAAACTAACTATGTACAAGGATGAGCTAAGATCGACTCAAGCAAGGAAATAATGCTTCAAATATTTCCCATTAACTAGCAATGGGATATCCTCTCTAGTGAGAGTCTTGAGGCAGAAATAATTATCTCCTAGGATTTTAGAAATTTGCTAGGGGCCAAGCCATAACTTGTCAAATTTACTGTGATCCCCTTTCTTCTCATGTGCTTTATCCTAGTACATAACTAGGTCAAAAATATTGAAGGCCTTAACTTTAGCCTTACAATCAAACCACCTTTTGACAACACCCTAGTGCATAGAAAAATTCTCCAACACTTCATCTCTCTTTTCTTCTAGTTGTAGTAGTTCAACTAAGTGGGCCTCTAAACATTCCCCTTCCTCATAATATTCATTGATAAACTAAAGGGTGGGAATTCTCAATTGGATTGGATAGAAAAACTCAAGTCTGTAAACCAGATGGTAAGGAGAGGTCCCTAACGAAGATTTTTTCCAGGTACAGTCTACCAACAAAGCAAATCTTAATTATGTATGCCACTCTCTTGGGTTCTTATCAATCAACTTTCTAATGGCAACAAGCAAATTCTTATTAGTGGACTTTGATAAACCAGTCCCCTGGGGATAGTAGTTGGATGCGAACTTAATTATAATGCCATGATCAAATTCCCACCCAAAGAATTTTAATGATGAAAAATCAGGTCCATTATCACACACCACAACAAAAGGACAACCAAAATGATTAATAATCCAAGCTTCAAGAAAATTGATCACTACCTTTGTTGTGCACTGCTTACAAGGAATTGCCTCAGTCCACCTAGTGAAATAATCAGTAGAAATTAAGACATACCTGTGTCCAGCTGAAGATGGTGGGTTTATTGGAACAATAAAATCTAGCCCCCACTGAGCAAAAGGTCTTACCTCGATCATCAGTTGTAATGGAAGAGCAACATTCCTCTCCTTGGTGGTAGAGGTTTGAAAAACATGGCAATCCCTTATGTGACAATATGTGTCCTTGAATACCATAGGCCAATCGTATCCAACACGCATAATCTAGGTTGTAGTGGCCATGCCTGATCCATGACCTATTCCATACTTATCATGAAGCTCAATCATAACCTGGGTAGCCTCCTCTTTTCCCAAACATCATAGATATATTCCTTCATGATTTTTCTTATATAGGAATCCCCCTTTCAACATGTAAATGGCACTCTTCAAACGTAATACCCTTTGTTGCATTGGATTTAGGTGATTAAGGCATTTTTTATTCAATAAATAGTAAACTGGGTCATCATACCATTCATCAGGTGAGGCATCTTGGAGATGATACTGTTGTGCTATAACCTTTGGGTCAGTTTTAGCCATTTTTCTCGTTAAAGCTTGTCCTCTCACTAGCTTCATTAGTTGAATCTTTATGCCGTATTCTTGTAAAATTGTAACCCACTTGGCTCTCCTTTCAACCATCTCACTTTGCATTAATAATAGCTTCACTGTTGGGTCAGGCGCAATGGCGAAGACTTTATTCCTTAGAATGTAATGTCTATTTTTTTTTACTCCTCTAACCATAGCATAAGCTTGTTTCTCCACATTTGGGTACCTTAGTTTTGCATCTCTGAGAGGAACACTCATGAAAACTATTGGGTTCTCATTCCCCACATCTGACTTTTGTGTTAACATGCTTGCACATGAGTGATTTGATGCAAAAGAATAGATATAAAATGGTTTGGTATAATTAGGACTTACTAGCACTCGAGCAACAACTATGGCCCTCTTGATTTTTTTAAATGACTTCTTGGCCTGAAAAGTCCATTCCACTTTTTCATCTTGTTTAAGCATTGCATTCAGTGGTTTAACTATTTATATGAAGCCTGTGGTAAACTTTCAAATAAAATTAATTTTTCCAAAGAAAGACTTCATCTCTTTCTTGTTGTTAGGAGGTTGTATCTTCAAGATAGCTTGGATTCTTTCAGGATCAATTGAAATTCCATGCTCAGAGATCACATGTCTTAAGAGCCTTCCTTCAATTACCCCAAAAATGCATTTCTTAGGATTAAGGGAGATACCAAATTTTGTGCATCTCTGGAATACTTTACATAGGTCTGTGATATGATCTCCCCTATTCTTAGAGAAAATAGTCAAATCATCCATATAAATAATAATTTATTTACCAATTATATCTTTGAAGGAAATGTACATGGCCCTTTGAAAGGTGGCTCCTGCATTGACCAATCCAAAGGGAATTATTCTATATGCAAATGTGCCCCACTTAGTGGGGAAAGTAGTCTTATGTCTATCCTCATATTGTACCATGACTTGATTGTAGCCAAAATAACTATCTAGGAAGGACATCATTTGAAATCCATTCACAATCTACAATACCTCTTCTAATGATAGAACTAGATAGTTATCCTTTTTGGTAGCACGATTGAGATTTTTGAAATCCACACATAATCTTATCTATCCATTCTTCTTACGAACTGGGACTAGATTGGCCACCCATGTTGAATGTCTAATTGGGAAAATGATGCAAGCAGACAATAAATTCTACACTTCCTTATGAATAATAGGCTCTAACAGTGCATTAATAGGCCTCTGTCTCTACCAAAATTCCTTTGCATTGGGCTTCAAAGGAATTGTGTGTGATTATTGATGTATGATAGGTCTTCAAATCCTCATATCTCCTTGCAATAACATCTTTATATGCATGCACAAAATCTATTAAACCTTTTCTTTCCTCTGGAGTACACACTTTACCTATGAACACATTCTTTACATCTTTCAGAGTACCCATGTTATAGGCCTCACACTAGTTTTTTATTGAATCCTTTTTTGTTTTCTAGTCCTAATCCCTTATACTGTCCAAATCAAAGATTCATTCCAGTTGTACCATGCCTCTAGGGATCATATTGGTTTTCAGGTTAATGAACCCTTTGAAATCTAGTTCTAAGGCCCTATTTTATCTATTTTTTGAGAGGTAAAGATATAAAAACTAGTAATGAAGTCTAAAATATTCTTATCATCCTCAACACTTTAAAATTTATCACATTATCTAGCACACAAGGAACTAGGGTAAGTTCAATTGTGAATCTTTTTAATCCAGACAAGGATAATGGCTCCAGTGTGATTCTTGCTCCTGGGGATCAACTGTACATTAAATGCATCAAATCCTTCAATTAGATCCCATACTCTATGCCTACAATTAGTCATCCTTATGTCATGGAAAGAGTTTTTTTTTTATTTGTTTGACCACTAACTCAAAATGTTTGAATACTTGCAATAGTTTGACTCTCTTCCTTAGAGCCATAATAAATCCATGTATGAATACTTCATATTCAACAAAATTATTAGTGCATTGGAATTGTAATCTATGTGATGTGAAGAAGGTTTTACCTATTGGGCTGGTCAACTCAAATCCAACACTAGCTCCATGCTTGGACTTAGAACCATTGAAGCATAGAGTCCAAAATTTAGAAGGCATACCTTTGAAGTCTCTTTTACTCTTGCTTGTGGAAGGATCCTATCAAACAATTGATTGTTTTCCTTTATGATCTCTTAGAATTTCTTGTACCTCAAGTCTAATTACTGGAGGTGGATTGATACATCTCTTAATATGTTCCACAACAGTTTGGAAAAGACAACGCTCAAGTTCCATATGAGATGCATTGTGATCTCTACACCAATTGGGTAGCAACAACTCCTCAAAATTCATTTTCCTTTTGAGTATAATTTGGTCTTCAATGCACTTTTGAATGAACTCCTAGAAATTATATAGCAAACCAATATTACAATCACCCTATTTTGAATCTTCATCTATTTATACAAGAGCCTCAGTACTATTGGAAAACTGATTCAAATCCTTGAGCATATCATGCATCATAAAAACTTATTCTACTTCTGATTCACCAGTGGCTATATCTAGGATGTAATTTCTTAAAACTACTTTGAAATCCAATACCTCATTTGATGTGTTTTGATATTCAATAATCAAGTATTTAATTCTTGGCTCCCTCTCAATTCTAATCTGATTAGGAACTCCCTTCCATGGTAGCCACATATGAGAGTGATATGTAGAGGTATATCCATTGAGTACTCTCATGAAATCCCTTCCAAGAATCATGCCATAGGCGTCTGAATATCAACCACCTAGATATTGATGACTTGTTACACACATGGGTTTGATACAACCTACATTGGAATCAGGTTCAATTCTCCTAGTACACTAACCTTAGTTTTATCCAACTGAGTCACCTTATACTAAGAAGGAGTAGGGGTGATTCCTAAGGATTCACAAACTAAAAATAGCATGACATTTGTTGATTCTCCAGAATCTAGTAAAAAATTGTGTAAATTCTTTCCAAATATTTGAATGAAAATTAGAAAAGGAGGAGTGCCTTGCCTAGCTTGGAATGAACTCACTGGAGAGTCCACATGCACCACCTAAATTTTATCCTTGTCTTTACTTTTGTCCCTTGTCTGCATCTGGGGTTGGTCCTTAGTAGGTTGAGTATTCTGGTTTTGAACTGGTTGAGAATTCTAACCCTTAGACTGTTGGGAACTCTGAATTTTTCTAGCTACTTCCTGGACTATTGGTTCAACAAAACTAGTTCTCTTGACAACAAAATCTTGTGAAGACTTAGAATATGCATTGTCATTTAGGGAACCATAAGCAACAGTCCTAATAGCAGGGACTCTTAACAACTCAAAAGGTGAAAGACATACCTTTACTTTCTTGAGTTCCTATGCTATGTACTCACTCATTTGAGTCACTGTCATGTCACATTGATTACTCTTGAATTGTCCTCCTTGTTGGTCCTTAGCAGCATCACCCATGGAGGCATTGGAAGATCCCACTTCAGAGAAGTATTTCCTTGGCACATGTGGATAGGAGGGATAGTTACTTGCATTTGGATCAAGAGGAGTGCTCAAATTTTTTGGAGTAGACATGGTAAAGGCCCCACTAGCCTGTCTATTCCTCAAATCATATGGTCTGGTCCTTTGATAAAACATCTAAATTTCATCTATTTTCTACTCTTCTTCATCTACTAGACCATTATCAAAATTTTCATTATGCTTAAACAATTCAACTATTGATTCCTCATTGCATACCGGTTCTGATTTCACATTTTTCAGTGGACTCCTCCTTAGGTCCATCTTATTCACCTTTGGGAAAAGATGCATGATTTAGCACCAACACTGGAAAATCATATGGATCTGGTGGTACAATTTATTGTCCACTTGTTCCATTTTTTGAAACTTGTAGAACCTCCATTTGGAAAATGGATGCTGCTATCTAGAATTCAGGACAATCAAACTTAGAATGTTTGGTTGTCTTGTGAAATCTACAATATCCTTTTAGAGAAGCTTCTGCTAAGAGGACTGTACTTGTTGTATTCTCTTGATTACAAGGTTGGTCCAGTGGCGTAGGGACTCCTCCATTATTAGGTCTGGTATTCCAAGCCCTATTCTATCTTGGTGGTTGTCTTTTGTTGAAATTTTGTCCTGAAGATTGACCTCTATCATAACCTTATCCATAACCTTGTCCTCTTTCAAAGCTTTGCCCTTGGTCATGAACAAAGTCTCTATTCTCTCTATTTTATTTGGACTGTATCTCCCTTTGTCTTGCCTGCAATGGATTATTTTGATTCCTTAATTAGGTGACTTTAGTGGATAACTTCTTTACCTACTCTTTCAATTCATCTAACCTCTCCTTATCAGTGTTGACTTGTGGTGGTGCAAAATTGTGTGATTGGTTCAACACTTCAGAATGTTGTAAGGTGGGATATTGGGTTTTTGTTTGGGGAATGTTGTCTTCCCTAAATTATACAAATAAGGAGGGAGTAGTTGAGCTTGATTTAGCGGAGGACCTAGATGAGGGACCAAAGACATCTGAGGGATTGGGTTCATCAAAAGATTATTATTAGCCAAAGCTTGGTTTAAACCTTGGAATTTTCCTAGATGTGCAGCTAGTCTCAATGAAGGAAAAGGCCTTGACAAATTTTTCCTTAAATGTATGCTAGCCTTGATCACCTCAGCACATGCATCAATTAATGTAGCTAGGGGTTGATGCTTCCACTTAATGAATGTAGAGGTGAGACTATCCAAGGCTTCATAATATACTTCTTTAGTTGATGCATCATTTACAACATATGGTGGTTGGAGCCGAGAGTAGGCCCTATGAAACCTATTTTTAAATGATCCTATAGGTTCATTGACTTCCCTCTTAATTGAAATGAACTGGTGGTATAGGCCATTAGGATTGATTGAAATTATAAATTTCTACAAGAAGGCAGTCTCTAATTGATCCCAGCTAGTGATAGAACTAGCTGGTAAGTGATTATACCAATAGAATGCCTCATTTCCTAATGAATAGGTGAAAAATATATAGGCCAAATACTCATGAAAAATCTACCTATCCTTCAAGGAAGTTTGGAAAATCCTGGTGTGCTCTTTAGCAATCCTATTAAGATAATTGATATGGAACTTGGAGCAAAAATGCTCAGGATTTTTGGGCATAACATTATATTTGTTGAAGGATAGGGGTGAAGGGTTATTAGCCATAAAATCCATTGGTGGTGGGGGAGGTGGTAATGGTTGATTAACATGAATCTAGGTTTGTTGAATGGGTGTAGGATTAGGCTTAGTGGGAGTGGGTTCAATGGGAGTGGATTCCAAATTTGATGATGAAGAGTTGAACGGACAGATGGGTGGAGATGATGATTCCTTCCCTTTCTTGGTCCTCCTTTCCCTAGTAGGGAATCCTAACTCTTGAAAACATCATTTTGTGTAGATCTCGTCTATCTTTTTAATCTTTGTGGAGATATGGATGATAGAAATCACCCCAGCTTTGTTGAATTAGCTCTCCTTCTAGCGCCAATTTTTTGATGGTGTTTTTAGCACTGCACCAACTCAGACATTATACAAGTACCCTATCTCTCTTGAAAGGTAAATCTCTATCAGTAAGCCTTAATAAATAACCCTAAGGTATCTAATGTCAAGTCTTGACAATGCAAAAATAACTCAGTGATAAATGTGAAAATGATGGTAATCGCAAGGGACCTTACAAACAAAATGTTGGAACTTCAACTTTCATCAAATGTGACAATAATAGTGATGCTTTGTGAATCTTGCTCTAACCATGATTTAAAAGAAACAAAAAAAGATATAGGGTTTAAGAGAGATCTAATTTAAAACCTAAGATCATGTATGCACACACTAGAGTGTTCAAGATGGACCAATCTTCCAAAAACCTAATCTCTACTTAACCAAGATGAAATCCATAGTATCACAAATATAGTGCAATCTCCAAAGGAATTGAATCATTTTCATATTGTAACTATTTAAATATGCATTCAAACATTCACAATTGACCTTGGGTGCAAAATAGAATAGGCCTAGGCTAACTTTACACAACAATCTATAGTTAGTAGATCACTAAAGTATGGACTGAAGATTCCTCAACACTTCAAACACTTTATCATGAACATAAATGAACTGCAACTAGTTCTAAGATTAAACATAAACTAACTTACTTAATACTTTAGAATAAAAGGAGACACAAGAACCATGCACAGATGAACAACACAGAGAATAACACCAAAGAATAATGTCCTCAATTGTATTAGCTTCACCAAAATTTGTAACAATTCAAGTATCTCAAAATGCACTACTCACTATCAGCTCTTGACTATTGACTATTGACTATCTACTATCCACTATTAGCCTTACAAATGAGGAAGAGTCCTCAATTTATAGCAATCTTCAAGTTAGGGTCAGCCCAAATTAGGGTTTTACAATTAGGTCAGACAGATAGGTTGGCCTTGACACTTTAAAAATACCCTAACTCAAATTTACAATAAAATAATTCAAGGTCAGCCCCCAAAAGTCAAATTTTCAATTAAATACATTGAATAGAACATAATTCAATATGTGGACGACTTGCATCTAGATAAGCTCAATATAGATGACACACTCTTCAAGGTATCCCAACCTATTTGTCCTCCTTATCTATATCTCCTTCCCTCCTAGAAATTTCTTGAACTTTTGAAATAACTAAGTCCATGTTGGCCTGAGTTGGGATTGATATTAAATGAATCCTTGCTTTAATTGAATTTAACTCTCCTCCATATTTATCCAAGGTTTTCTCCCATTCACAATAGAGACCTTTATATCTATCCAAGCTTGAAATGTAGTTAGCAACATCTTCAAGTTGATCTTCCACTATAGGCCCACTATCACTTGGAGAATAGATCTCATGCCACCATTTCTATAACTATCCCACACTTAAGTTCTTCTTCCTAGG
This sequence comes from Sequoia sempervirens, assembly GCA_007258455.2. Taxonomy (NCBI): domain Eukaryota; kingdom Viridiplantae; phylum Streptophyta; class Pinopsida; order Cupressales; family Cupressaceae; genus Sequoia; species Sequoia sempervirens. Next base: position 31,764,515 of record VDFB02000015.1, read on the forward strand.
CTTCTTTCTTCCAATAAAAATATCCAAAAAGGAAATGGAGTTGTCATAAATTTCCTTCACTTTGTTCTGAGCCTTTGATACCTTCTTCGGTTCCTTCAGCTTAAGGTCATTTCTAAAATTGAAAGCCTTTATCTAGTCCATGTCTTTACCAATAATTTCCACTATGACAACACCCTCTTTGATCAATTCATCTATGGGAAACTCAAATACCTTCTCAAGTTCTTCGATAATAGTATCATTTGGACTTTGAAACTCAGTCAAAAATTGAGCCATGTTTGCAAAAAGGGATGATTCCTTTTCATGCATTTGCAATACCTTTTCAATCATGACATCACCTCTTTCACTTACACTTTGCAACCATTCTTGAGTATCCCTCACAAAAGATTTCATCTTTTCAATTTTTGACACAACATCCTTGGATAGCAACCTCTCTGCAAATAAAGACCCTTCACTACTTTGTTCCTACAAGGGTTTCACCAAATGTTGAGTGTATCTATGCAATTCTCTCAGTTGTTTTTGTAATTCTTCTTTTTCTTTAGTTTCCTTGTCTAGCCTTCTGAGGATGGCCCAAGCCAAATCTTGAATGTATTCCTCTTGCTCTTTTGTGGATGGACCAAGATTTATAGTTTTCACCTTATAGTCTGAGGGCCTTACCTCATCTTTGTACTTATCATCTGTAGGAGTAGCAACATGAATGACCCTGTTATTAAATTCATCTCTAGAGAACTTGGAAACTATTCTACTTCTTTTCCTCTCCTTGGACTATCCCTAACTCTCCAAGAATTTGTCCCAATCTAGAGTTTCATCTTCTACAATAACAAATTTCTGCTTCAACCTCTTCTCCAACCATTTTGGGGCAATTGGTTGTTCTATTCTTGTATCCTTTTGGGGAACATCATGCTCTGGTTGATTATTGGAAGGACTATCTTCAATATTCTCTACATCCCTATTATCCCCCCCTCTATTTTTTTGTTCCTCATCCTCATCATGCTTGTCTTCACTCTCATCCTTTGTATGTGATATATTAATGTTTTCCTTCACCGAAGGCTGAGAAGGAATTTCCACTATAAATTATGAAGTTACTTCCTTGTTTTTTGCCTCTTTCTCTTCCAATTGTTTCCCAAAATCACTCAATTTTCCACCCTTGGGTGTGAGAACTTCTTCATTTTGTATCTCCTCATGATTATTCGGAATATTCTCTTTTTCAACATTACCCTCTTGATCAGTAATATCTTTATTAACCTGTACATTTTGCACTAGAGATGTAGGAGGAGAATTATTTCCTGTAGCTTCTCTCTCCATTTTCTTGTAATATCATTAGTAGCTTCCTCTTTAGTGTCCACCCTTTTCTCTTTATTCACATCTTCTATAGGAGTTAGTTTTTATTTGGGATAACTTCTCCGCACATATACTTGTTGCTTTTCTCCTAAAATTTCAATATCAACCACTTTAGTATGAGTGGTTTCATCTTCAGTGACCTTGGTCCTCTTTGATTTGGCCAAATTTTGACCCTCAATGATTATCTTTCTCTTTTTAGAGGGTTGGGCCTCTTTAGTACCTTCCTCAGTAATTTCCTTTGAAGACTTTCTAGTTTTGACAATTGGTTTCCTTTTCTCTTTACCCTTGGCCTGACTTTTGATTCTTCTTTTAATGATGAATTGTGATTTATCCCCTTCTTCTGAAGGGAGCCTAGCTATGTAATGCTTGGTTGTTTCTTCTTCTTCCTCTGAGTGGGATTCAACATCTCCCATCAAATCATATGTAAAATTAGTTCCATCTACTTCTAGCTCCAAAATTTTATGCTTTACCCATAACTTGGAGTACTTTAATACAAGAGCATTAAGCACATTGAGATCAACTACTTCCTCCTTAGACCAATTAACAGCAGGAAATGGTTTATCCTTGTATTTTTCATAGTCATGGTGCTATAGGAGATCGTCATCATCATCATCCACCTGATTAAGGAAATTGTCAATTTTAAGTAGTCTGATAATTATCAAAGATAACCTAGAGCACTTTCTCCCGATCACCTCAAATTTATCCCTGCAGTTGGCCCAATAGTCTTCTATGTGGATCTTGTGTCTATATTCCCTACTTTCCTTTTTTTTAGCAATCCCATAGGGATCAATATTATTTAGGTTTGTAAGTGAATATAAATTAAAATTCACCATCTCCTTTTCTAAATAATATGCACTTTGGATAGAAGGGAAGGCCTCCAGGACTTCAATTCTCAATGGGAATTCAGCTCCGAGTCTTGTTTTGTGCAGGTCCTTCACAATTGTATCAAAGGCCACCAACTGCCTAGTTAATTCTAGCAAGATGAATTTATTTTTTGGATAACTTGGTAACCTCAATGGTATTACTAGTGATCCTTGCGCTCTAATGTAGGAAAACTTTGGAAATTGAATGAACCACTAGCCATATTTCCTTATCATCTCCATGGCCTCCACTGAGATCCTAACATGCAATGCATCCTATAATAATCTTGTAACATACATAAAGAAGGCATCATTTACCCTCCTGTAATTTGAATTGTTGAATTGAAGTTGAGGGAAAACATCACATATCTTATCCTATCCCAGGACTCCTCTGTAAGTCAAACCTTTATACTTATTCTTCCTAGCCAATAGATATACAAGGTAGGAATTCATGGTGAATTGCTTCTTATCCTTCACATTCCTCAACTATAATTCCAGGTTATCACTCATGATACCTACCTAATGATAATGGGTTCCCTTCACTATCTATGAGATAACATAAAATATCTAGTTCTTAAATATGAAGACATCCTCCAACCCCATTATTTTTCCCAAGAGAGTAATCATATCATTGTATTCTACTTTGAAATCACTCCTATGCAACTACTTGGGAAACTTGGAGTAGTGTGACTTTGGTTTAGTAATCCAATTGTTGTTCATCATGGCCAAAGCCTTATCAAGATCCTTTGCATAGAAGTCATGTGCATCCTTTATGTTGATCCTTACTAGCTTCTGATGTGACCCAGTGTTAAAGGTCTCTGCTATAGATTCCTCAATCAAGTTATCCATGATTCTCCCTTGATGCAGAGCAAAGGAAGAAAAGTCACTATCCACAACTCAACTTTCAAAAAACTCAATACCTTCTTGTTGTCCTTACAATTTGGACCCACTTCTCCATACAAATTCTTGGATCAAAACATCGAAATGGAGATTAAGGCACAAAAATTCTTGTAGAACCTTAAAGACACCTTAGGAAACATGACATTGACTGATACAAATAAAAAAAACCTACCCATACAATTCAATCATTAGAGCTTTCACAAGTTGACAGTACTAATTAGAAATTGAGGCCTTCTAGGCTTCCAAGTTCTTCCCAACTCAACATAAAACAATCTAGGACCCTGAATGTTTTTCCATAATTTTTTAAGGCATTCAAAAATACTCTATGAAACACCCTTAACAAGTTTTAATAGCCCTTCAAAATGGGAGATACAACAATATGATAAATACTGTCCTAAAGGACTGTACAATACTATCAAAATAGGATAGTCATCATCCAAATGATATAAAACTTGGTTTTTCACCAATAATTTAAATAACTAACTCAAGGTAACCCCATACACCTTTCCAAATCACTATCACACAAGAAGAATCTCTTTTACATTGTCAAAACTGAGAATTCACACTAGACTGTGTTATTTTCCAGATTTTTATGCAAATAAATAACCAACATACAAATGAATATGGAACTTTAAATTCACATAAAACCCATCATTGAAAGGAAATAAAAGAACCATTTAAGATTATTATCCCCCTTGGAGGTCTCAAATTCCAAAGCCAAAACTAAATAAACTTCTTTGTATGTTGCTTTACCAGATTGATACAAGATTTACAAACCTAGGGAAAATGAGAAATCTTATCAAAACCTCATCCCTAACCTTTATAACTTTAAGAAAATTTGAATTTCACTCCAAAATTCCCTCTCACCAACTTTTAGGAGATTCTATTGATGGAATTTAAAGAAACACAATTTTAAAGGTCACTGTTTACCCTAGGAGAGGGTTTTACCCGCCTGGACCAAATTCTTCATAACTTTCTTAAAATTAAATGAATTTAAATGAGATCAAGTGCATCATGAAGTAGACTCACAGGAATAAAAATTTCAATGGAGGAGGAGAGGATTTGATCATTTATTAAGGCTTTACAATGGCATACAATACATAAAACATGGGAAATTCACTAAAAATGGAGCATTTTCATTTATTTCTTCATTCATACATCTACTTTACATTATGAAACCTATGACCTCAAAATTGTTAACTAGGACCTAATACATACATGAAATGGTCTTTCAGACCTTAAGAAATCATTATTACATCATATTTCCAATCAAGACTTGAATTTTTCTTCTTGAGGCATATCTCTGATTGGGTCCTCCTGCACCATACTTTTAACCAAAAAAAAAACTCCAAGTCTTCTTGGATTGAATTCTCCTCCATGTATTTTCTATGCCCTGGTTCTCTCATCTTCACTTTTGGTTTAAGTTGGTCAAATCCAACATGCTTCCATTTCATCTTGCCACCTGGAATATGCTTCTTTATGCCCTGAAAGGTCTCAACCTTCTTTTGTTCTTCTTCAATATGTTGCACCTTAACCTACAATGTGTTTCTTGTCCAAAAGATTAGCACAATAAAGAAATGAAATATGGCTTCTACCACAATACCTCCATATTTCTTCAAATTTCTATAGGTTTCTGAAAGAAATTCATCCTTGATCATTTCTTCTTCAAATCTTGACACCAACTCAATATCTTCTCCCTCTAAAATCAGGTTCTTCATCTCAGCTTCTTCTTCTTCTTCATACTCAGGAACATATTTTTCTTCATCTAGGAATTCTTCATGGACATCTTCATATTCTTCTTCTTCCTCTTTCATCTTCTTGTGTCTTCTTCTTTTCACAATCTTCTTTATAGGCCAAACCATCTTCCTTTTCAATGTCAAATGCCAACTTGTCATTTTCTCCATCTTCATCTGGAACTCTTGAAATTCTAGTTCAAATCTTCTCATTTCTAGGTTCAATGTTTCCAACTCTTTGTCAAACTTCTCTTGCCTCTTTTTCTTTTTCCTCTCTTCCTCCGCCTACAAATTCCTTCTCAAGTTCTCCATATTCACAAGCAAGCTTCCTCCTTGCTTCAACTTCCCAACTCTCTCTGCCTTCTCAATGGCAGCAACCAGGTTCTCTTGACCTGCAAACAACCAACAAACCACACAACTACAAAACCACAACTCACAAACCAAATTATCAGCCCAAATATTTCCAAGGCTCTGATACCATTCTGATGTAGAGCAAAGGAAGAAAAGTCACTATCCACAACTCAACTTTCAAAAAACTCAATACCTTCTTGATGTCCTTATAGTTTGGACCCACTTTTCCACACAAATTATTAGATCAAAACATCCAAATGGATATTAAGGCACAAAAATTCTTGTATAACCTTCAAGACACCTTAGGAAACATGAAATTAATTGATACAAATCAAAAAAACCTACCCATACAATTCAATCATCAGAGCTTTCACAAGTTGACAATCCTGATCAACAATTCAGGCCTTCTAGGCTTCCACATTCTTCCCAACTCAGTATAAACAATCCAGGACCCTAATTTTTTTTCCATAACATTTTAAGGCATTCAAAACTCCTCTATGAAATACGCTTAACAATTTTTAATAGCCCTTCAAAATTGGAGATACAACAATATGACAAATATTGTCCTAAAGGACTGTACAATACTGTCAAGACAGGATAATCATCATCCAAATGATATCAAACCTAGTTTTTCACCAAAAATTGAAAGAAATGACTCAAGGTAACTCCATACACCTTTCCAAATAACTATCACACAAGAAGAATCTCTTTTACATTGTCAAAACTGAGAATTCACACTAGACTGTGTTATTTTCTAGATTTTTATGCAAATAACTAACCAACATACAAATGAATATGGAACTTTAAATTCACCCAAAACCCATCATGGAAAGGAAATAAAGGCACCATTTAAGAGTATTATCCCTCTTGGAGGTCTCAAATTCCAAAGCCAAAACTAAATAAACTTCTTTGCATGTTGCTTTACTAGATTGATACAAGATTTACAGACCTAAGGCAAATGGGAAATCTTATCGAAACCTCTTCCCTAACCTTTATAACTTTAAGAACATTTGAATTTCACTCCAAAATTCACTCTCAAAAACTTTCAAGAGATTCTATTGATGGAATTTAAAGAAAAACAATTTTAAAGGTCACTGTTTACCCTAGGAGAAGGTTTTACCCGCCTGGACCAAATTCTTCATAACTTTCTCAAAATTGAATGAATTTAAATGATATCAAGTGCATAATGAAGTAGACTCCTAGGGATAACACTTTCAATGGAGGAGGAGAGGATTGGAGCATTTATTAAGGCCTTACAATGGCCTACAATACATAAAACACAAGAATATCACTAAAAACAGAGCATTTTCATTTATTTCTTCATTCATACATCTTCCTCAAACCTTCCTCAACCTTTGAGAGGCTTCAAAATCCTTTAAATAACTATTCCTATGCCCAAATTCTATAACTACCTTATTCCATGATTTGTCTTTTTTTGCATTTTCCAATATTGCAACATTTTGTATTGACAACATTTATCAAACTTTGTAATTTTTTTACATTATGCAACCTATGACCTCAAAATTGTTAACTAGGACCTAATACATGCATTAAATGGTCTTTCATATCTTAATACATCATTATTACATCATATTTCCAATCAATACTTGAATTTTCCTTCTTGAGTCATATCTCTGCTTGGGTGCTCTTGCACCATCCCTTGAGGTCCAACAATTACTCTCTTGTCTGAATTATAGTGTTTGGAAAACTCCAAGACCAATTATGGATATTGCAATGTGGGTGGAAATCCTACAACTTGAGCGATTCATATATGGGTAATGATCTGAGCTAGCTGAGAAGGTGCATTCCTAGACATTCTTTGCTTGAAGTTATCATAATCTAAATGTCCCATGTTGGTGTCACTAATCTTTCTCCATGTCAAAAGGATCTTGGATTCAGGCCAAATACCCTTAAAGTCATACTTCATCCTTTCAGCCCTACTATGGGGTTCCTCGGGACCAGCTTCAAATGCATTTTCCTTAGATCCCTTTGTTGGACTAGACTCAACCTTCATTTTTTAGAAAGAAGCAAAAATTACCATGGTATTAAGCATAATCAAGTATTAAATCCAATCACATTATCAACATAATCATGAGGATCAATAAAAATGACATAATTAATTGCAAATCATCATGAAAATCATAAACTCTCATTTAAAATCTCTTAGAATAGAACATCAAAGAACTTCAAATTTGTCACCTCTTTCAGTATTTTAGGCATGAATGGATTTTGAGGAATCCGCCCTTAGGAGGATCTTTGAACATCTAGACTCTCAGGGAATCCATAGGATGAGGGATTTTCTGAAAATCCAATTCAACTTAGATTCAAGACATCATTACCTCATAATCATCATGTAATTATTCTTATTAACACAATAAAATCATACTCAAGCATTCACGCACATCAAACAAAGGTTCAAAATTTTCATGTCCCAAAGGATTTCAGAGAATCCAAAGGTAGGTGGATTTTCTGGATGACTAAATGCTCAAGGAATCCAGAGCGTGATAGAAACTCAAGTCACCATTCACTTGTCAACTTCATGCAATCACTTTCACTCAAATGATTAAGTCATATTCATGTATTCATACTCATCAATTGGAAGCTTAGGATTTTTAGTCCTTGAAGGATTTCAGAGAATCTGCGGGTAGGCAGATTTTTTGAACGTTAGAACACTCAGAGAATCTATGGCCCAATGGAATTTCTGAAAGATGGAAACTGGCTAGGATCTATCTTGAAATTATTTGTCAATGCCATGAGACCATTCCTAGACCAACTTATAAGTCACCTCAATACACCAACCCAACTTAGCACCCTCTTAGAATTTTGAGAGTTTAACAGATTCATAGAATCTGTGAGGGTGCAAATTTTTTGAAAGAATTAACCTTCAGAGAATCCGCATGTAGGCGAAATTTCTGCGGATCTTCGTTTACCTTTGTTTCTTCAATTTTTTGGAAATCCCCAAGTTTGGATTCACATTTCTCAATTTAACTCATGGTTTGTATGTGACCATAGACAAGAATTCAAGCATAGACCTATAACGTAGAACAGATTCAATTTTCAAATTTCCCACAAAGTGCCTATCATTATCAAGTCCCCAAGAATTGGGATTAGGGAAAAAGTGAATATAACTAGGGTTTGCAAGGCACCTATCAAATCAACCACCATGAATTAATTCAAATATTAACATAATCACTTTCAAAGACCTGAATTCAAACCTTAGTTTCATAAGAATTGGAACGCCCTAGCAACAACAAAATGGAAAACCCTAAACCCCGATTCCCTAGCTTACAAAGTCACAACGAACTCGAAGAGGACCTCACAAGCATCAACATTCATTAATAATCTCCAAGCATAATCAAGTGGAAAAGAAACTCAAAATAACCATGCATCCAAGATTGAAAGGCATTGTGAATGATAAGAAAATACGCCATTAACTCATTGAAGACATCTTCAAAATCTATCAGAATTAGCAAAGATTGCAAGACCCTACCTTTCAAATGGAGAAATGAAGATCAATGAGTTGAATGTACCCAAAACTTGATGAAATCCCTAAAATGTCGTCACCCAAATCACTGATGCCAAATGTTGAGAGATAATGGAGGTTTCTTAATCAAAGTATAATGCATAATGGGAAATAAAAGGTGAAATCATAACTTTAAACTCCCCAAAATGGTAGTAAATACACCCCAAGTATGGTGACTATCCAACCATAAATGCAATGAAAAGACCCCTTGGACTTCGGAAATATGTAGAGGAGAAGGATTTGAAAAATTCAGTAGGGGGCCAGATTCTCCAAAAGGATAAACCTTCAGGGAATCCACCTAGGGGCGGATTCTTCGAAAAGCTAACACTTCGAAAAATCTGGTAGGGGATAGATTCTCCAAGACTTCTCCTAACCTGCATGACTTAAGGCTTCAATTAAATTTTCATGAAAGGCTAGAGTTCAAGGCATCATTTGAGATCAAAATATTGCAATCAAAGGAACCTAAAGTGCAAATAGATTATTAATTCAACTTGGTGAAGCAAAACCAAAACCCAGAAGAACCTATCCCTTAAGGGGAAAAGGACAGACCTAAAGAAAAGCCAAAAAATAGAAGTAAGCAAAGAGGGTCCCTGCCTTCGGTGGGGCATTTTTGCAAAAAATGCACAACAAGAAGTATTGTGCTTTTAGAGGGTGGGGTTTTTTACCCCGAAAGAGTTTCCCCCACATATATCTGGTGTATGTTGTTTGTTGTGTGCTTGTTGTTCTATTTCATTATTCCTATTTTTTCTCATTACTGTAACTATATAAGGTGTTAAAATGATTTTTTTGTAACTCTCCCCTACTTAGATTAGTGTAGGAAGTTGTTTATGCTCACTCGACTTCCTTTCATAAACTGGTCTAAAAATTCAAAAAGTCAAAAACCCTTGTTGAACTACGTTGTCTCTGAGCTTGAATGTAGGCAAGGCCATCATCGATGAGCCCCCAAGGCATTACGTCGGTCTTTAGAAGTCCATCATAATAAACTAACAATTCATCAATGTTCATATCCCATCAATAAACTATTACTGGTCAGAGTTGGTCGAAATATGTCATCTCCACATGTATAACCTAGTCAAGGTCATCACTAATGATCCCCTGAGGCATTAGGTTAGTTTTCCCTTCGATATTGGTCTAATCTATTAAAACACAAAAAATTTGAAAAATCTTGAAACAAACTTTCGTAAAATGTTCAAAATACCTAAACAATCTCAAATTTAACTTGAAAAATTAATCATGCCCATACACTCAAAATATCAAAAACAACCTCAAAACATTTCAAAACGTCAAAAACATTGAAATATGCAAAAAAAAATAAAAAAAAATCATCCATCCCATTTTTATTTCACTCAAAATAAACTTCCATCCATTAATAAAAGATCGTCATCCTCACCCTTTGGTAATGCAAACAAAAACAAGTGCAACAATAACTAGAAAGTAAATCTTTAACATAAAAATCCTAAGTCTTGATCATTATCAAACATGTCAATCAAACCTTATATCAAAGGCCTTTCAAACAACCTATCAAACCAGCAAGCATCCACTAACATTTCCTAGGATATATCTTTCCTACAATGGGAATCATCATTGGTAATCACTTTGGATACTTATCCTCAAAACATAACACCCTTGGGCAATAGATATGAATGACATTGATTGTTTGCTCATTTTGATTTTTTCTTATGATTTATCTCAATGGTCCATTCCAATGACCTCTCGATGATGTCTATCAAAATGATTTAGAGAGAAAGGAATGGGGGCATGGATCTTTTTCATTTGTTTTTTGTGTTTTTTGGATGTTCTTGTAGTATAACCTTGGTAAATACTTGCTTTGTTGTGTGTAGGGAGGCCATTTTGGAAAAAATATCGACTAATGTGTATGCTTTGGTATGAAATATTCTGAACTTCTAAACTACATTCCAATAAGGTTTATGTATGTCAGGTGTGAGCAAGGATGATCTTATATGTTTGTTGATGTGATGAGCCCTGCTGGCTCTCAACCTCAAACCCCAATTTTCTTAAGTCTTTAGGTGTATTTTAAGTTTTTTAGAGAATTCTTAATAGACAGAAGAGAAGGGGCGCACATCATATTTGCTCATAAAATGAAAATTAACACAATTTGCTTCAGAAAGAGAGTGTAGATTGCATTATTATATTGAGACAAATAGAATGCAAGTGATACACATACCAAAATAGCTCCAGATTATTTAAATAAAGAAGTTGCCAGATCTACAGCCGGGAATGGTGAAATCAAGCATATGAGCACGCCAAAATTCCAGAACTCATTTCTCCTGCTCAGAAACTGGATACAATGCCTTAGAAATGCTGGACGCCAAAGAAGAAGCACTAAAATGATCAAAAGGGAAGGCGTTTCTCTAAAACCCTTCACACGCCTTTTCCAGAGAGGCACAAAAACCAAGGTAAATGTACGGCCAAGGAAAGAATGTAAAGGAACTCTGCTGGAGGCCTCTGACTCTGATGTAGGAAGCGCCACCAAGAAGAAACCCTCAATTATTACAAAGCACAAACAACTATATAAATATAATCTCTGTCTGCAACTGTAGAACCTCTGTGTGAAGCTCTCAACTGTACTGATTCAGCTGATCTTTCACAGCCTCAAAAGCACTCAACACTGAAGAGTTATCGTTCCTCAATGGACAAATGTTCAAACCCTAGTCACAGGAGAATGCACAGGAGAAAATAGCACAAGGCAAATTGAAATAGTCAAAAGATGAGTTTCATTTGCCAGGGAAATGCTTTATACCCAATTGGCACACATTTCAAGAAAAGTACGGCTTTTCACTTATTAAAATCTTTTAATATTGTATTAAATCTTTTCCATAGTTTCATTTAATACTTGAGCGCACCTTTTTAATATTTTATGTCATTAAAATATTAAATCTCCTTTTGAACATTTTTTAAGTGATATTAAATATATTAAAGTCGATGTGACTTTAATAAAACACATTAAGTTAAATAATTAACTTAATCACTTAAAGTTCCATAACTCGCTCAAAACTCTGAATATTCTTGTGCCGTCAGAAGCTGTGGACTCTTGAAATGCCAACGCTCGCTATGATCCAATCACTGGCCTCTGAAAACAAGAACAATCAACCTCTCTAGAAAGTACCATTGACCCTCTAACCAATCTGGCTAGCCCACAAGGGTCCAATAAAGGGCTAACACACTGCAAACAAGATCACACTGAAAAGGGGGACATTACAATCCGCCCTCCCTAAAATTGCTTGACCGCAAGCAATCTCAACAACAAAGGATCAACCACTCCAACAGAATCCCAAGGATAGTGCTGTGAAACGTCCCTACTGGATACCAAAATAGCTCCAGATTATTTAAATAAAGAAGTTGCCAGATCTACAGCCGGGAATGGTGAAATCAAGCATATGAGCACGCCAAAACTCCAGAACTCATTTCTCCTGCTCAAAAACTGGATACAATGCCTTAGAAATGCTGGACACCAAAGAAGAAGCACTGAAATGATCAAAAGGGAAGGCGTTTCTCTAAAACCCTTCACACGCCTTTTCCAAAGAGGCACAAAAACCAAGGTAAATGTACGGCCAAGGAAAGAATGTAAAGAAACTCTGCTAGAGGCCTCTGACTCTGATGTAGGAAGCGCCACCAAGAAGAAACCCTCAATTATTACAAAGCACAAACAACTGTATAAATATAATCTCTGTCTGCAACTGTAGAACCTCTGTGTGAAGCTCTCAACTGTACTGATTCAGCTGATCTTTCACAGCCTCAAAAGCACTCAACACTGAAGAGTTATCGTTCCTCAATGGACAAATGTTCAAACCCTGGTCACAGGAGAATGCACAGGAGAATATAGCACAAGGAAAATTGAAATAGTCAAAAGATGAGTTTCATTTTCCAGGGAAATGATTTATACCCAATTGGCACGCATTTCAAGAAAAGTACAACTTGTCACTTATTAAAATCTTTTAATATTGTATTAAATCTTTTCCATAGTTTCATTTAATACTTGAGCGCACCTTTTTAATATTTTATGTCATTAAAATATTAAATCTCCTTTTGAACATTTTTTAAGTGATATTAAATATATTAAAGTCGATGTGACTTTAATAAAACACATTAAGTTAAATAATTAACTTAATCACTTAAAGTTCCATAACTCGCTCAAAACTCTGAATATTCTTGTGCCGTCAGAAGCTGTGGACTCTTGAAATGCCAACGCTCGCTGTGATCCAATCACTGGCCTCTGAAAACAAGAACAATCAACCTCTCCAGAAAGTACCACTGACCCTCTAACCAATTTGGCTAGCCCACAAGGGTCCAATAAAGGGCTAACACACTGCAAACAAGATCACGCTGAAAAGGGGGACATTACAATCGAGTCAAATTCCATCGCATTAGATACAACGCCATCCTAGTTATCAATACTTTGATGCATCATGTCTACATGCTTTATCAAAAATAAGAAATGATATGATGAAGTTATCCCAATCCTAGAAACAAGCAAATCATCATTATCTGGTCATTATATCCAATAAAGTTTCAAATAATCATATGTTTGTTGTATTTTTGAATCAATCTTAAAATAATGGTTAAATCAATATACATCTCATTCTTCTCATTATATCCATCTTATTCTTCTTATTCTTCTATCTTTACTAAAATTTCTATCCAAATATCAAATTTGTGTGATATATATCAAAATATACATGAGGCTACCCATTGCCAATGACTGTCTATACATCATAAAATCTATCTACATCAAATATCTAATCTTTCTAAAGAAGTATCTTTCGTCCTCTGATCATTCAAACTAATCTTGCATCCTTGTCACAATCTCAACTTTAAAAATCAAAATTTTCACTCAATCCCTCGATCAAGCAGTATACCAACATAAATTCCTTTTGTTCAGGCATAGTGGGGCATCCGAAAAATCATGAATTTTTAAATTTTTGATCTAAGTAGCAGCATGAATTTGAAAAGTGTCAATCTTTGAACCAATGCAATAGGTACCTCACTTCAAAGAGGGGAAAAATGTAGACACTTAAAATTGTCTTGATCGATATATCATGCATCCGAATTTGATTACTAACACTATTTTCATCCTAATTCGACCCCTTTAGACTATTTAATTAAATAATCATAATTGTTTAATTAAATTCATCATTTTCTCCTATTAATCAAATAATTGACATTAATAGGTTAATTCATCTCTTCTAGGCTAATTTTCATCCTATTTAACTAAATAATGTAAATTTTTTAATTAAATTCCCTAAGTCCTCTCATTTGATTAAATAATCTGAATTATTTAATTAAATGTCATTAATTCTCCTTTTAAATTAAATGAGATAATTGTTTAATTAAATTTCTAAATTCCTCCATCATGAACAATTAAATAATATTCTAATTGGATAATTTCTTCCATCCCTTCAATTTCTCCCACTTGCAAAGGAATATTCCTATGGAATATTCTTCCAATTCAAATTCAAATAATTTCCCTCTCAAATGGAAATATCTTGCACATTCCTCCTAAATTTTAGGATTTGTGTTTCTTCAAATCAATTTCCACCCTTTATTAATTCATCAATCCATGTCAACTTTCAATCTCCTCCATAGATTGAATCTTTGATCCATGCCAATTCTTCTAATCAATTTGCATCCATTGATTAATCTTAATATGATATTTATTTTTTGTTTCATAAGCAAGAAAATGTGAAGAAAAAACAAAAAGAAAGAAAAGATACAATGTTGCAAACTCGTAGAAGCCTACACATTTGTGATTCAACAAATGCAGTTGGTGAAAATAATAGTTGTGATGATGTGTAGCCTAATATAGCACATGGTGATGTGCAACATCGTGATGATCTCTTAGCACAAAGTCTAAGAGAGATTATTGAAAAACATGAGAGCAATGGACCAATAAGTCTGCAGATGATTTATTCAAGATTAAAGGATGTGTTTGAAGTGAAATTTGTGAAGACCTGTACTGATCTACCTACTCATGACACACTTGATGTGGCCAAGGATCATGAAGTTTCGGTTCATGAAATTCATGAAGAGAGGTCGCTTGCATCTAGTGTACCTCATAGTGCACCTATTGCACCTACAACTTTTGATGGAACTAGGGGATCAACCAAAAATATTCATAGTGGTTTAATAGAAGATGTGTCTCCTTTCGTCAAAAGACAAATATCGAGTCAAGAATTGTACAGATCTATAGAGAGGAATGCAAAAGAAAGAAAATTAGAAGGAAATAAGCCATTCATGGTTGAGGTATCAAGAGATGGTGAGCCCATTGGGCCAAATGTTGCAAGGTGGGCTTCCGAGTTCGGTGTAAGATGTAGGGCCCTTTTGAATATTTGCAAAACAAATTTTGCAGAGCAAGATCCACAAAGTGTGGAAAATGTTATACAAAAAATGGAAAATTCTTGTGAGTCTAGTGGTGGACAAATCCCTAGAAAATATTACAAGCAAAAGATGAGACTTTTGATGAACAATTTTAGATACAATTGTAGAAAAATAATCATGGAGGGAAAAGAGAGGTTAGACTCCACTGTATCTCCCAAATAGTGGAAGGAATTGAAAGAAAGTTTGCATTTTGAAGAATATTTGACAGAGTAACAAAGGCAAGAAAGCAAGAGATAATGTGATAGTTAGATATACATTTGGACGAGACAGGTTGTAGGCCAAAATGGAAAAAATTGAAGTATATGGATTTTTGGCTCAATTTATGTTGTGTTATTTATTTCAATTTTTTATTGAATTGACTATATGTTGAAATTGACATTGTATTTTAGGTGGAAAACAATAATACAAAAGCAGGTGTAGAATATATTGTCAATTATATGGCATCACTAGATCGTAGTGATTCTAAGAGTAGGATGAAGTGGAAATCTAGTTCATCAATGGAGATTTCACAACCATCTGTTAGATGCTCACTAAGAGACTCTCTAGATCATGTCAACACAAATGAAGGGTACTAACATGTAATGAGTTGCATATACGGTCTCACTGAGAAATTTTTGTAGTTGGTTGCCTTTGTTAAGCCTATAGTTTTTGCATGGAATGAGCATAATTCCACAGATTCAAATGGGGTAAGAGGCTCTATTGATCTCATTTCTTACTTTTTGGAAATTCTATATACAAATGCCTCTTAATATGTAGATTGAAATTTAAGCATAGGAGAATCCAACCCAATTTTTTTATTCTTAGAGTGATTCAAAAAATGTTCTTTTGGACAAATTTATAGCTTGCATTCTTTACTTGACTATTGAATGCTTTGTATATTTTTTGCATGATGGTTAAACCACATGTAGAGAAATTTTATCAAAGTAGTACTAAAATGAAAATGCCTTGATGTCAATAGAGTTGTCGATATTGATAGTGATGATGATGAACTAGACAAGAATGTGTAGCACAATCATGGTTTTTTTGAAGTTGAGGTAATATAATAGTTGTCAATTTTTGTCCCAATGTTTTATCATTATGCATGCTTAAAATGTTCTTTTGGAAAAAAAATTATATCCTTTTCATTCTTTACTTGACTTATATTAATTTTTATGATGATTAAACCACATGTAGAACAATTATATGAAAGAAAAACAAAAAGAAAAATTCCACATCAATAGAGCTCTTTGCCAAGCTGCACAGCTTCATGTCAATGTTGATAGTGATTATAATGAAATAGACGAGAATGTGCACAATATTTATAGTAGTAGTGGTGCTAAAATCGAGGTGAGTGCTATGAAACCACATGCAAGTAAGTACTATTCAAGTAAGTAATGGTTGTTTTATTATGTAAATTTAAGGGTAATCATTACCTATGTGATAGAAGTTGGTTAGAATACTAGTGAAGTGTAATTAGCTAGTATACATAGATTATGGAAATAAGGGAGAACATATAACTTACATATGGACACCTTTTGTATCTAACATCCATTTTGTATCAAATAGCAGGAAGTTAATTTTTGTTTAAAATGCCATGTGTATGGTTTCAGGTTTCCTATCATCATTTTCTAGTTTCTTATAAAAATTTATTGAATGTTTACATGTGTTTTATCAAATGTTTATATGTGTGTTATCAAATGTTTTATATCTCAATATAATGTGTGTGTTTTTTTTTTTTGTAGAAATATATTGATAAACTCCAAGAAGAGGATAAAGTTTCGGTGTTGGCTCCATTTGATGGTGCTTCAGTAGCCATTGGTTGGATTCACTCACTATCTATTGTACATGGAGTCAAATTGAAAGGAACATGAGATGAAAATATAAATATTTTAATGGTCACAAGTAACATACCCCTTGCTTATGAAGACAAAATAGATGGATTTGTCCATCTGAAAGAGAAAGAAGAAACCTTCACATGATGGCCACTAAAATATATTCAAAAAATGACATAGTTGATGTTTATCATGTAGTAGTTGTTAGACAACTTGGCTCAATGCTTTATGTAGTAGTTTGAATGTGTTGTTCATGTATTTTTATCATGGTGTATTTTCAAGAGTTTGAAACTCTTAGAATTTTATTTTTTTTATTATATATATATATTTATATATGAACATCTTACAGTTCATCAAAATTGCATTATATTTTTTTATTACGGATTACCTTTTTTAATCATGATGTTGAATCAATATTTTAACTTCTAGAATGTTGTAGCTTGTTCATATATGTAATATTTTTATTTGCATTTATGTTTTAATTCAAGTTTAATAATATGTTTATTTCTACATTATACAATTTATGGTATTTAATAAATTATTCATATCATATAATTTGGTACACACTGCCAAAGGTTGTTTTGTTGGTCAGTTTGATTTAGAATATTGTCTAGATATTTTGAAGCCAAAATAACCATAGGTAAAACTTCTTATGTTGAAGTATAATCATTTGTCAATATAACTTACTATGTTTTTGTTTCATATGTAAATCTATATGTAGTGTAACATGATCCATGAAGCAACATCCTTTTTTTGGATGTTTTGAAGCCTAATTTTCTAGAACATATGCATCTTCAAACTAAGGCAAGTTGTTAATATGATTATGAAGCAACTAGCTTTTAAATTTTCTTAGACCTAGCTTAAAACATGCCTATGTGCAAAGTCTAGCAAGAGTGAAAATGAACTATTTATACATTGTTGATTATAGAAATTATTATGATTTTAGCTTTATTGATTTTACTTGTTCTGTAGGTTCTTGAGATTAACTTGGTCACTTTCCCCAATGTTGTTGATGCAATCTTGTAAAATGGAATTTTTAGTCACTATGATTGTCCTCATATTGCACAATTGTGCGAGAAAACTAGTTTATATATGTGTGTGCTTTAGGTAGGTGATTCACTTGGATGCATTTAGGATTTAAATTAGATATGATGTTGAGTATGAAGCATTGTCTATGCTAATTGTTGTAGAAATCTTTAAATTTGCTAAATATTTCCTTATGTCAAATGGTTTCTTAGGAAATATTTTGTTCATCACTAATATTGTAAAGTTTGGGTACAACACCATACATAGTTTCCCGATATTAAACATGTCATTGCCAACACCCATGATATCAAGCCACAAGTCTGTGAGACATGATTTTCTCTTGAAATTTAATAGAAACTGCCAATTCTCTTACTAATTATAGTATTTATTAGGCCCTTGTTGAGTTATTTGGGACCCTTTCTAGAGAGTGGGTGTTGGAGTGCATGAAAGATCTCCTTCTTGTCAACCTGAGGGGAAATCTCCAAATAATTGTCTAGGTAAAAAAAATTAATAATTTTGGATCTAGATGACATTGGCAATTGCTCTCTTATTTGTGATGTTAACATCTTTCATGTCACACAGGCTGCCAAGGAATATTTTGAACAATTGGATGTAGATTCATGCATCAAGTTGTTTGAACGGTTCAAGTATTATGAAGGGCTATATTTCTTCTTGGGTGCATATTTGAGCTATAGGTGATTTGACTTTGGATTGTCACTTGTATCATTTTGTCATTGATATTCATTGATCTATTTAAGGAGGTAATTTTGTAGTAGCTTGGGAACCTTGTACTTATATGGTAAATTGTATTTGCATTGTCATTGATAGTGAAGATCTTGAAATTCACTTCAAGTACATTGAAGGAGTAGCCAATAATGGACAAATCAAGGAGGTGGAACGTGTAACGAGAGAATCAAATTTCTATGATGCTGAAAAGACAAAGAAATTTCTTATGGAAGCAAGACTTCTAGATGCTATGTCAGGATGTACATGTACACAATGCATTGGGTGAAATCATTATAGGACCCTTAAGACCATTATATAATCTCCCATTCTTGGGATGAGATATAGGACCCTTATGCTTCATTCTTCAAGTAGTTATTTCATGTTTTGGAGTTGTATAAGAAAAGAAAAAAAGCATTGTGACTCAGTTTTCTCAGTCACAACATTGAAAAACACACTTTGTAACACATTTTTCAAAGCAAAGACACGTATTTAATTCTTGTATCTATTGTAAGAACACCTTTTCTCAATAACATTTTAGTATTTTTCCTTCTTAATAACTGTTTCATTATGTGCAAATGAATGATTGCTTATGTTTTTTATGTTTTATGTTTAAACCTCAAAAGCATTGTCTCATTTCCAACACTTTTAGGTAGAAATCAGTGAACAAAAACAATTAAATAAACTACCAATTGACTAAATATACTACGAATTTATAGAAATTGATGAATAAATATACTACCAATTGACATAAATCAGTGAATAAATATGACAAAATATATGACTAAATCAATGACTAAAAATATACTACCAAATTGATCAATTAAAACAACCAATAAATGACTAAAAGTGGTTTAGTCAAAAGGCCACATTATAAATGACCAGCAATAAACTACTCATGGTCACGTGACCAAGCTTAGTGAATAAATATGACTAAATCAATAACTAAATTAATGACTAAATATACTACCAAATTGATCAATCAAAATGGCCAAATAAATGACTAAAAATGGTTAGTCATAAATTTGGTCACATTATAAATGACAGAAAAAAACTACTATTAGTCATGTGACCAAAATTTAGTCATTTATATGCATTTTTTAGTATTTTTTTTAGTCATTTATTTCTATTTTTCTACTAGTGTCAAGTTCCTAAACAAACATATCATCACCAGGTTTGGGGTACCCTTTGCTTTGGTATGTGATAATGGCCCAAATTTTTCTTCTACGCAGTTTATTCAATGGACCTTTGAGTATAAGATTGTTTTGAAATATTCTTCCAAATATTATCCATAGGGCAATGGGGTAGCTGAGTCTACTAATAATTTTTTTTGGAAGTAATCAAAAGGTTATTAGAAAGGAATCCTAGGGACTAGCATACCCAGTTGAAGTTCACCTTATTGGCAAATGGAACCAAAATTAAGGCTACCCTAGGAAGTTCACCATATAAATTAGTCTATGGACATGACCCCGTCTTTCCTATTAATATTCAAATACCTTTTTTACAATTTATGCAGGATTTTTATACCAATGATGATAGGATAAAAGTTAGGCTGACTAATTTTTTGAATTTAGAAGAACAGAGGGATATTGCTTTGCAACAATTTTCCAAACATCGGGTTATAGTCAAGCGTTGGTTTGACAAGAGAGCTAAGATTAAGGCCTTTAGGATATCTGATATTGTACTACTACGGGATAAAGCTAGAGAGAAGAGAGGTGTTCACTAGAAGTTTGGTAGGTTGTTGTTAGGACCATACTAGATTGCTGAAATCCTCAGTGAAAATGCTTTTTGATTGAATACCTTAATAGGAGAACTTGTTCCATTGCCCATCAATGGAAAGTTTCTCAAGCACTATTTTGGCCCATGAAGGCCTACTGATCCTTCCTTTGTATATATTTTGTTTAGTTGTTTTTCCTTCAAATTTTTTTCATTGTTTTGTTATTTTGTTGCTTGTTTGTTTGTTCCCTTTCACTATTTTCTTTCTATTTTTGGGATCTTAATTTTTCACCATTCTAGAATAGTGGGTAGTTATTCAAAGCATACTAGGGATACTATGGCAGAGAAATAGATTTAATTATTTTAAGGAATATATTTTATTCTTTTTTGTTCTGAAACTTATGCTTTATGTATGTCTTAATGACAATTTGAAAGGTCAAAACAAATGGATATATTCTAAGTGATCTTGTGAAACACAATTGAATCTATCACTTATTAGTTAGAATCATTTATTTCCTTGAGATTATAGCTATCTTGGGATGGTTGTATTCTTGATTCAAGTGAAAAATTTGGTGTCCTAATGTTATCATGATGTCCACTGTAGTTCTCAACCTAATTTTCAAACTGTAATGTCTGAGTATTGAGAAAAGATAAGAAAATATTACTTCAAGAAAGTCAATACCTGAGAAAAAAAAGAAAAGAAGAAAATTTGTAAATAAACTCAATATATAAGGGTGATTCAAGTATCTCTACTAGGTTATGGACACCTAGCTGGTAGTAGATTTATGCTTTGAGAGAACTGGAGGTATCTTCGTGGAGGCTATAAACACCTAGTTGGTAGCGAAGCAATGCCCAGGATATCATTGTACGACAACTAAAATGACCCACCTCATGTAGCTTGAATGGGAATATAGTCATTTCAATAGTTAAAGTATTTAAGTGGGGGGGAATGTATCATGAACACACACACTCAAATTCAAAGTTTTTATAATGATTCATAATTTGAGATTTCAACTCAACCTTGTTTGTTGTAACCAATCATGCTCAAGTTAAAACAATCATAAACCAGAGGCTTTGGGGTGAATGCATCCTTCAGTATCCTAAAAATGGGTAAACCATTTTCCTAGTTGAGTCATCATTTGTTATGCATTACATAACCACCCCATTTTATTTTTGGTCAAAATGGGTCCCCCTTGCTTCTTTTTACCCTTGGTACTTTTATTTTGGCTTTGGGAGTTGTATTTTTCTTCTATGCCTTGTATTTTTTTTATGTTGTTAGGGTCTAGTTTCAAACTAGAATTGTCACCTTGCACCTTCCAAAAGTGTAAGTTCTCATTTTTGTCCTGATTCAGATCCCCACATTTCTTCCTTGTTTTGTTTTTCTTTGTCAGGTTCAAGTTTTGAGAAGGAACTTGAACTTTACACTCTTTGAAGGTTCATTTTCCTTGTTCTATCTTGATTCTGATCTCCACTTTCTCATCATCTTTTTGTTTGTTAGAATCAGGTTTCATAATGGAATCAACACTTAGAACCTTTAGGAGGTTCAAGTTCCAGTTTCCATCTTGACTCCAATTTTTGATTATTTGTTTTTCTTGTCTGTTTCAGAATCGGGTATTGGAACAAAACCAAAACCTTTAAGGTTCTTGTTCCTAGTTCCATCCTGATCCTAATTCTCATGTCCACTATTCTTTTTCCCATTAGGTTCAGGTTTCAAAATGAGTCCTAAACCTTGCATTCTTTAAGGGTTCTTTTGTCGAGTTCTGTCTTGATCCTGACTTCTAACTTACCTTGTGGATTTTGTGATGGTTCATTAATGAGTCCTCCCCCAATCCTAAGGCCTGAACTACCTCGCATTAATGGAAGTTAGTTCACATGCATGAACCAATTTATATTTCATCTGCCTCTTGATTTTAGCTCATAATTTCTTTGTATTTTCAACAAAGAGTTAGATCCAAGCAGACGATCGGAGCATGAGTTCAAGTCTAGTGATTTTCAACCTAGCATTGTTGATTTTGGCATTGCAATTTTTGAGGTTAGGGGATTTGTTCTTGCTTTCCTTATTTTTCCTTGTTCTTGCTCGTTTGTTTGTTCGTTTTTCTTGCTTCCTTCATTTCTTGTTTCGTTGGGTTTGTTTTTGCGGGTTTGTTGGTTTTTATTTTTTTGTTTAGTTCATTTGTGTTGTTCCTCTTTTGGGTGCTTTTTGTTTTCATTTCATTTTTTCGTGTGTGGGTTTCTTTTTTCCCACTAAAACCTTAGTTATCTAGGGTTTTCATACCATCAACCTTGATGGAACCCTTAAAATTTTTGGTTCCATTTCTAAATTATGTAAAATTTGGCTGGTTTCAAGTATCTAGACTTAGGGTTTTTTCCACTATCAATACCTTTGGGTTTGTGTTGTCAAAGCCCTTCTTAAATAACCCTTAATTCTTTGTCCTTGTTAGCATTATAATTTGATTTTTTAACTCCTATAATCAGTTTCGAGTCATGTAAAAAAAAATTGAGCCATTGAAGCCCATGAAGTTACTGGCCCCTTGTGCCTAGGTCTGAGAAATACTTTTATAAGGTCAACTAATCAACCTTTTTTGGCCTTTACATCCCTTGAACAATATGTTTTAATTCCTTTGAGGCCTATTCTTATGTTGTCCTAGGCAGTCCCAGGTTTTAGAACAACTTATGAGCATATGCAGAATTGTTTCACTTAAGTTCCCATTCACTGTTGTGCCCATCACTCATCACGGATAGTGTTATGAATGTTTGAATTACATTAGTGATGTGTGATGAGTGGTGTTTTCCTTTGTATCGTGTATCATGGATAGGTTATGGATCTTTATTTTTGCATTGGTGATACATGATAACCCTTTGTGCTCTTTGTAGTCTCTTCTGTCACTCATCACAGATTGGTTGTAAACTATGAGTCTCAAAGTAGCGATGAGAAATGTGGTCATGTGTTCCAATATTATATCATTGATTTGAATTTCTCTTGTGAGTGATATTCCTTATGCCTTTTACTTTCAAGTAGGTACATGTGGCTTGATCTTGTTCTGTCACCTTTTCTCTCCCATTGCTGATGTGATTTGGAATTTGAAGTGTGAATCAGAGATACGCGATGGGAGATAAGTATGATTAATGGTGGGATTTGATCCAACAACTAAGATTTCATCGTGCTAATGCTCACATCACTAATTTGACTCCAGAAAAGGAAGGAAAAATCTGTGATGGGCGATGGAATGTTTGAGAGAATATTCCCCTCAATTTCGGCTCTTGGTACCTCACTGATTTAATTGAAGAAGCATGAAACAGGGTGGAAATACATGATGGTTGTTAGATTAGAGATGACTAATGATATTAAAGGGTGATGTGGTAGCTTTCTAAGGATTTATCACCATTTTTGAGGCACAAGTTGTAAAATCAAGGAGCGATGCTTGAGAAGATTCATTGATTGTCTTTTAAATTAGAAAAGATCAATGGTCAAGATTCAAATTTGGGTGAGTGACCATCATCTTTCTTGCATGAGCCTTCTTTTATCATTAATGGCTACACACTCCAGTTGCTCTACTTAATGTGGATCATTTTTTGCTTGATCTCACCATTTGTAGCCATCAATAATTGAGAAGTTGCTTTAGATCTAGAGGAGAAGCATGTGAGTTTAAGGCAAGTAATTGTGGAAGTATTGAAGTAATTGTCCTAGGTAAGTAGGTGTTTATACCCGCTCTGTTCCAATTATGCATAAGGTAGATTGTAGGTTCTGAATTCTTGGAGTTGATAAGGGTTTCAATTGCATGCATTCTCCACTTAAGTCGGTAAGAATTGTGTAGGTCCTGGGGTTTTGTTCTGCAAATTTCCATATAGGAACATAAATTGGTGAATTTCTCTACAAATGAGGGTTGGCTAGTTCTCATTCTATGCCCTATAAGAATGAGTAAGCCTAGCGAGTCTATCCAACCAATCAAGAGGTCTAGAAGGATTAGTATGCTTGAATTTTAGGATGATGTGCCTAAAATTGAACAAGGCACACTGGGAGCTCCTGCAAATCCAAAAGAGAAGAAGAAAGCATGTAAGAAGTCTAAGAAGGGTGGTGTCAAGAGTAATTACAACTTGAGGAGTAGGGTTGTTGGTCATGACCAAAGTGAGCCTAGTGGGAAATTGGTTAAGTCTTGGGGAAAGAGGAAGAATAAGTACCACAAGGCTTATGATTCTTATATGGGAAGGCACAACTCTCCCATGGAGGATTTAGCTAGTCCTTTGAGCAATGAAATAGATACTAATTGAGAGTATGGCTGATACCTTCTCACTCTAGTGGCACGAGAGGATTCTGATGATAGAGTGCTAGTAGCTTATCTAGTTTTAGAAAGAGCACAGAATGAACGTGCCTACTCTAATTCTGAAGAATTAGAGTAGCACCTCAGTTTTGTTTTTGTTTTTGATGACACCATTGCCACAACAGTGATATCGTCTTCTTCAATGAACGTGTAATTTTTTGTCTTGGGTATTGATGTGGAGAATCTTCTTTGGTCGATGTGGATGAGAGATTTTGGTGTTCTTGCAACAACAAAAATTTCCTATTGGAAGGTTGGTTGATCTTCTTCAACAAACTATATGGGTTTTGTCTTTTGCTTTCCCCCCATTTTTGCAATGTGCAAATATAACCATCTGGGGGATTTTCTAAAATTGAAATGAAATTAAGTGTCAAATGTAAATGTGACTGAAATGGTAATTTGTCCTGATGCTTGTTGCTCCCATATTTCTATATAAATGGGATTTTAGGGCTAGTTATAGAGGTTCAAATTTTGGGTCTCAAGTAGTCTAGGTTGGAAAATTGAGCTCATGTAAGAGAAAATTGTAAATTCATGCACATATGAATAGATTAGTATGGAGCCTAGGGTATAAGCTAGTTTGTAATGAACTTAAATAGTTTTACATTAACAATAGTATATAAATGGAAATGCTAGTTCGAAAGCACATTCTCTCCTATGTATTTTCTCTCCCAAATTATAAATGAAATGATTAAGGATCTTTTTGTTTGTCTTCAATTGTTTTATTTGAATGAGTGATTTTATTTCTACTTTGATTCAAAGAATTGATAAAATTCTTAAATATGATCATGGGTTTGTGAGGGAAGATTCTAGGATTGCTAAGTAGTTTTATTTTTGGCACAATGAGTTGAATATTGTAATGCAATATGTCAATAGCCTGCGAATTACTGAGTCAAATTGCTAAGGTATTATAGGTTGTTGCAAATAAGACTCCATTACCCAAAGATAAGGCACTGGTTTGTTTGTTTGGTTATCTTGAATGCAAATGAGTTAGTTTTGCATTTGACCAAGAGCTCAAAATGAGAATGAAAATCATCTAAACACCTTAAATTACAACATATATGTATCAAAAATCACTCATTCCTTTCTTTAGGTGGAAATTCGCTTAATGGTCAACCAAATCCTTGAGGGATTGTATCTATTTGTAGTTAGAAGGAATATATTTTTTTGGTCTGATATTCAAGGTAAAATAGCAAGGGAATAATTAATTGAAAATTATCAAGATTACCCTCCTAGGTCTCATAGATCCCGAAGAGTAGAAGTGCCTAGTAATCCTTGTTTGTTGGACAATCCTCACCTTTGCTTATTATTGAATTGTGGAAAATTCATAGGAATTTGGTGAGAGCAAGTTTGGTTCTAAAAAAATAACCAACAAACCTTTTGCGAAATCAAAATTTGAACCCTATGCTCTTCCCACATCCCATCCCCGAAACCAAAAAAGTTGATTGGTCTTTTATTAGGGTTCAGATATTTGAATAATCTCGATCATGATCCTGAAGGGTTTTTTGTAAAACATTAGAAAATCATTTTATCACCCTCATGATCAATCATGTTTTGATTCTAACTTCCACATATGTTGCTCAATTGGGTTTCAAAATTGAACCATAATTATGCACCTTCATGTGGTTCTAGTTACACCATTCTGACTTCGACTCCCGACCTTCTATCACAATTGGAATTAGAATAGGGCCTTAATCTATTACTTTGAGTATGGTTCCAGTGCCAATTATTGCTATTATTTTGATTTCCACATTACTTTCAAAATTTAGACCTCAAAATAGAACCAAACCCTTGATCCCACATGGAGTTTCAGTGCCAGTTTCTATACCGATTTTGAATTTTGACCTCTTCATTGGGATCATACTTTGAAGAAAAAATTGAATATGTTCCCTTTTTCAAACTTCCAATGTTGAGTACCATCCCGATCCTAACTTCTCATTCTTTAAGGTTCTGCTACTAGGTGTTGTTTTGATCCCAACTTTTGATACATCTTTTGTAGATTTCAAGTGCTAACATTCAACCTAATTCCAATGTTTGATAGTATGGTAATGAGGGTTTGTAATGGTTATGTTCCAAGTGCTATCCCAATCTTGACCTTAAAAAATAACAAAAATATCATATAAAAGAGAACTTCTTTCAGATTATAAGGTTCTAATATGAAATTTATTTGGTTTCTAACCCTTTGCATTGCTCTTTTCTGTCTAATGAGTGTCATGGTTGTATATTTATTAAATGTTTGATTCAGAAGAGGATATTGGCACCAAATAGGTGTAAGAAGTACAAGAGGTACAAAGGGTACAAAAGGCTAAGAGATTGAAGCTAGAATGGCTTCCCCTGACAATGAAGTATAAGTTTCAAGGAAATCTAGTCCCATCAAAGTTTGGGTTAGAGGTAATGAAGATAACTAATACATTGGTAGGCTACATTGACTTGGAAAAAATTGTGAAAGATGTTTCTCAGAAGATGTCAGTCCAAGGGCCAAGAATATTACTAATTCAAGATTGGCACATGTAGTTTCATTCCCCATAGTTGTACAATGTCTAAAATTCATACTAGATGCTTCTCATGCATACAACCCAGTCTAGAGGAAATGTATTGATCCTTGGGGGACTAAAATAATTGATCTAACACCAGGAATGATAAGGCTACTCTTTGACTTACCTCCCCATCATAACCTCAAAATCATGACATAAGTTGAGGCATTGCATAAATATGAAGTAGATGTGGAGGGTAACGTAAGATACATAAATAAGAGGTGGCTGAAAATGGAGAAGAAGTCAATAAAGAAACTACCCACCAAGCCTAAAAGGTATTATTTCTCTGTGGAAGTAGGGGAGGTTATTACACTATTATCCAAAGCATTTGGGAAGAAAGACTTATATGCATTCAAGAACTAGATGTTCTCTTTTATTCAAATTATCCTTGATGGAGAATAGTACTTGGACTGGGGGAGTTGGTATAAAATGCCATTCATGATCAGATTACCAAGGTAAAGGAAACAAAGACATTCTACATGAGTTCCTATGTAATATATTGTAATACAAGAATGGAAAAATTCCCAAGCCTAAACACAAAAGGGGTTCTTGGAGAAGCAACTAGGGAGAATAAAGTCTAGAAGAATTATGACCAGTTGGAACTCAAGAAGGCAAAAAAGCATTTTAAAAGAGTAAACGATTCCCTTCTATATGTTTTCATCAACTAGTTGATGGGAGATGTTGGCTTCAAATTGACAAAGGAAGATATGGATTTTATTGAAGAATGGAGGAGTTGCTTTATTAAATACCCCAAAAATACTTATATCAGACTATTTAGCTTTGACAAAGCTCCATTCAAGCTACCAAGATGTTTTAGTGATAAAATGATGTTAATGGAATTATCTTGATAGGAAGCAAAGGTAAATGCCAATTTTTTAGAGAAACACAAGGCAGGGTGTCATTCATTTCCTATGGAGTTAGGTTTTTATTCATGTTAATCAACAGTGGCAGCCAAAGCTACAACAGAAGAGTTCCAGGCTTGTAATATGAAATTCTATGAGGAAAGATAATTTTGACCCAAAGGGAAAGATGAATGAGTTGTATGTATCTTTGCTCCCTTATTATGAGCATCATCTCAAAGACTTCTGGGCCAACTTTCAAGATCAATTTGAAGTCAGAAAAAGAGGATATGAAAGGCTAATTGTTCCCAAAATGAGGGATTTTAATATTAAAGAAGATATACCTAGAGGGTTATTAGATGATGGTGTCCTCCTAGATCCTCAATATGAGGAAGATGAAGTTGCAAAAAAAGAGTTGGATCCAATCAACTGGATGGAAAAGTTGCAGTTTGACATAAACAGTATTTCAAAGGTAGTTATTTATTGAAGCATTAAATGGATTGACATACACCTCAACTGGCCTCAAGGCAGAGTTACAAGGAAAAGGAAGGATTTTCAGGTGGAATCATCTTCAACTACTGAGACAAAGAAGTATAAGAGGATTAAGAAACAACCTCCACAAGTAGGAGAAGAATAAGTTACAATGGAAAAAGTTATAAAAGCCTTAAAACAAGCTAATGTTACCTACCAAGCTGCTACTACTAGAGTTGTTTCAAGTTTTGGTGCTCAGCCCATTTCTTTTGTGTATCCTAGAGAAGAAATTTCCCAAGACAGTCCTTCTACTGCTCCACAAACTGAGGAAGTTGAAAGTGAGGAAACCCCTTCTATTGCACCTACAACAATAGAAACAACTAACGAAGGGGAAGAGCCCCCTATGATAAACATTATAGAATCTCCTCTCTTGTCTAATTTTGAAGGGACTCATCTTCGGGAGGACCTAGCTAGAGAAGAGGAGGATAAAGAAGACTTTGAAGAAGAAGATGTAGATGTAGGAGAAGGAAACCTCTAGAGGGAAGAGGAGATGGAACATGTCCTCACAAAAGATGAGCAACGAGAGATAATATAGTGCAAAGAAGCAAGCTGATGAGAACTTGGCTAGAGAAGAAGAACAACAACAACAACAAAAGAGTAAGGATGAAGATTAAGCTCAAAATATGGAGATGTATTTGAAAAATATTGTAGATATTAAAGTTAAAAATGAGAGGCGAGATAAGGAGAAAGTCGAACAAGAGAAGCTTTAACAGCAAAAGGTTTCATTTATGTTAGTAATTGGAGTAACTTCTACACCTCCACCACCTCTGAAGCCAACACCCCCAAGTGCACAACAGATAACTTCACCAAGTACACCAACATGGCTGAAGTTAAATTTAGAAAAGAGGCAGTAGGTCCAAGCTCAACCAGTGAGTTGGGATGAGATGATTAAGGAGGTAGATAAGGTAAATCTTAAGAAGAAGCCAAGATCCATACATTCTACCAAGATAACTACTAAGAAGGATCTAAATGCAGAGATTTCAACCCCTACGATTGAAAAAGATGATAGAGAACTACAGGCTATGGATTATCAATTGAGCATATTCAATTTGGGAAAGTAGACCTGTAATCGACAAATTTCACTGCTAGATTTGGTAGCTACTTCAACCAAGTCTAGAATGGAAAAGGACGGGTAGGTTAAAGATGATTTGAAAGCACAACTTGGGTAGATGAAAAGTTTTTTGAAGGAGCTCACTAATTCTACCTCGGAATAACCAACGTCATTAGAGGTTCTTGTATTAATGAGTCATAAGGAGGTTGATGAGTTGAATGAGATGAAGAGAAAATCTTATGTGTTTGATGGATGGATCAATATTCTCTAGAAGGAAATAGAGGAACTACTTGACCAAGGATACAAATACTATGAAGAAGCAAAAACATTGGGCAAGAAACTAGGAGAATGTATTAAAAAATGGCTGGAAGAAGAGGAGAAATACAAAGAGTATATGAAGACATTAAAATACCTCAAGAGGAATCCTATACAAATGTTGATTGAATCAGGGATTTTGAGAGATGAGGATCAAAAATATGTTGAAAATGCAATTAACATCATCATCTTTCGATCAAAGATCCTCATTGAACATAGGGCTAGTTTACTACAAATTCAACATGAAGTATGGGATCATACTTTAATAGTTGAATAGATAGTTGGTTGTATTACCACTAGAAAGTCCCTAAGCTCCCCACCAACTTGTGAGTTGGATTCTTTATAAAATACAAAGGAAGAGTGGAATAATCAGCTAGAAGAATTGGTACAAAAAGGGGATGGCCCTAATGAGACCCATTGGATGAATTGGTGACCATCAAGTCTAATATTGAATGGGCTTCAAGAGACATCAGTCAGATGCATGAGGCTGTTAAAGGTGTTACTGAAGATTTTGAGAGATCAAAGTTTAAGGTGGAATGGGTGGATGGAACCGATGAAGAGGTCATGAAGTAAATTTGTGATAATGTTGATGATTTTCATGGTTTTCTTAGGAAAGATGATAAGTAAAGAAAGGGAATATTTTATTTTTGAAAAAAAATAAAGTCAAAAAAAGTCAACCAATCCTAAGTGTCCTATTTTGTAGCAGTTAACTATAGATCATCTTTGATAGGCCAAGACAAAAGATCCACTCCTTGTATACCAGCAGTTTTGACAGAACGAGCACTCCAATTAAACTAAGGCCTCCCAACAATTGTGGATCTGGTCACCCATTTTGTGGATCAATATTTTTGGAGGGAATTTTTAATATTTTCTATTTTTCTATATGTTGAAAAATTCTCCTTATTGCAAAGTTTGAAAATTTGAAATTTGATTTGCAACCTTATGTTAGACATTTTTACAACTTTTATGTAGTTAGTTAAATTTCAAAGATTTCTTAGTTTAAAGATGATTTCCATGGACAACGGTTTTCCATGTGCCATTGGATCTTGTTGTGTGTAAATTTTTCTTATTTGGTGGAATTCAATAGAAGAATCCAAGCTTAAAACCATATATTGTATTATCTATGAATGGTATTTTTCTATTGTTTGCCGATCTACAAAATCTATAACAAGTTAATAATGTTCATTATTAAATTAATTCTAGAGAAAAAAATGAATTACAAGTACGCTTATTAAATTCACACTGTTAATGGATATAATTACATAAATTTTTGTGAGTTATTTCATTAATCTATTTTAGACTTTACAAGAAAGCTTGTTACAAAAATCGCATGTCCAAATTTGAGAAAAATGTTTATTTACGTTTTCTTGTTTAAAAATTGTGATCTATCTTTTTCTATTTATTTAAAACCTATTGTTAGAAAGTTTTAAGAATATCATTTTGTCCCTTTTGACCAACAAATTCCCCTTGAACATTATAGCCACATTAACCACTAGGTGATACAACACATTTGTGAACCAACTATCGAGACCTTGGGAGATAGGTGATTTAATATTAGTTATCTTTTTCAGGAGAAGTAGAATAGAAATATTCTACTTAATGCTTTTTTTGTTATTTTTACCATCAACACTTTATTTCTTTAAGTCTTTGACATTGTATGATTGAGTATCTTGTCATTGTTGTTGCATATATTTTAACATTGGCATGTATCTCTTTGTTCCTTTATTGGCTTGCATTAGATCTTAGATCTTTGGGGATTGACCACCCTCCTCAATCCTTGTCATCTTATCTTTCAAATAGTTGTACAACTATACCTCTCTTGATTGTCTAGTTTAGTGTGAGTTTTGTGCTTGCACTCATCCTCTCACTAAAGTAGGGGCTAAATGTAGTGTAATAAAATGTATTCCTTACATTTTCACACTTTGTTTGGGCCCTCCTAATTAAATTTAGCTTAATTATTCCTTAATAATCCCTATTATGATCTACAAGCCTAATAAATTAAATTTTCCAAAGGATAATCCTGACAATAATTAATGCCAACACATTAAACTTTACCTTGAGCAATTTGTGTTCCAGGAATAGGGACCTAGGACCCATTCACCCATAGGAAAATGGATCCTCCCTTGGTCTTTAAATCTAAATTTAAATTATGTTTTGGTTGTATTTTAATGTCCCTGAATTCAAATTTTGATGTCATCTTGTAATGTTTAATTTTTAGCAACTGAGGATACATACCTATAAATACAAGGTCTTTTTATCAAATCAATCCTAAAATTTTGAAGGAACAATAACAAGAGAAAAGACTATGATCAAGAGCATTCAAGAGTAGACTTATCAAGATTTTTTGTAGCAATCAATATCTCAATCATCATGTCAAAGTATTTTGCAATCATGCATATTTTTGGAGCTAACATTATGATGTAGGTTTCAAAGGTCAAGTCAAAAATTCAAAGCATAATTCAATTATCAAGATCCAAATCCATTGAAGCCACTGCATGCAAGTTGTAGACCTTCCAAGATCTCCATTTCAAAGGTTTATTCAAGGGATTGTTGAATTAAAACATAGCATTGTTCATTCTTCATTCCTTTCGTGCTTTCATTATTTCATTTCAAGGTTTAATTACCAAAATGGGGTTTGACCAAGGAAAACCCCCATTCACCAAAAAAAAACAATTTTTCCCTCTTGTTTTTGTGTTATAGATCTTAGGTTGAAGAAAGATTGGAGATCTCTTGAAGAGAAAAATTGGAGAAGTTGTCAAAGTTGCAAAAGTTGTCATATTTGTTGTCATCTCATAGAAACTCACCTATAGAAATTGTTTCCAACATTCTAACACTGAAACTTAGACAAATCAGAAGCTACAGATTGGTATTAGAGGCTCTCAAAAGTTGATTGAAATCCTTGACAAAATATCTATTTGCCCATGGGTGAATGAGACCCAAACAACTTCTAGATAGTGAATTTTGGTGAAAGGTACACATGCCTCTTCCCTTCTCAGATCTACATATTTTTTTTTTTTTGTTTGCATTGACCTTTAAATTGATGTTTCAAGTTTGAATGAGCATAATTGGGTAGATTTTCTATTTTTAGTTCTCTCAAAAGTGATTTTTAGACTGATACCCCCATCCTTGGTCATAAGGAAATCAATAGATTCACATATTGAATTGATTCGCCTAAGTGTTGCAATCCAATTCTTTGTGTGGATCTCATTTCCTAATGAATATAGAAGAATACTTACATTCACCCCAACCCCATTTTTTTACATTTTGGGGTCACCTATTTTTATTTATTTCATTAACTTATACATGCATGCAATGCATCACATTTAACTTGAAGTAATGGAAAGGAACATAAAAAGCATGCATCACATCAAGGAACACAAGAATGCCAGATTTACATGATAGTGAGGATTAACTCACAATATAGATAATGTAATTGGTTATAGAGTTTGATACAATTGGTAGACTCACTGTCCAAAAGAAGAAAGGCTCACTTCCAAAGCGCTCACTACCCAGAATAAAAGAGATAGAAGAGGGGTGGGTTAGTGCCAATTTTGAATTGATAATAATGCATCTGACCTATTTTGAAGATAAGGTTCCATTGAAACTCAAAATGCTAACTTGGAACACTTCATTCTTCCCTTAAACTTAATTTGCACTTATTTGATATGAAACTTGTACACTCTTAATTATTTCACATAATCATACACTCATACTCACAAAAATTATTTCACAATATCAAAAAACACCTTGCATTTATATGCATTACCTTTGAAAACACTTACAACATCAATTAGGTTGGCCTATTTAGATGTATCGTGTAACCCAACAACCTATTAGCTAAGAATCCAACCACACACACTTCCAAAACATGTAATACTTCAAATTAGGTTGGAAGGGACCTATAATAGTTCCCATAAGTCTGATCAAAACTTCCTTTAACACTGCATGACCTCAAACCTTTAGGCTGCACCTATTAATGAAGCAACAAAGTGACAAAACAACTTTTCATCCAAATCTCATCATGTGGACCTCCAAAGAACTTACCATTTGGACCCAACACACTTTGGACACCTGTAAACACTCCCACAAAATCAAATAATAAAATATTATTTCGCGGTGGAATACGAAGCATTCCAATCATGTACTCTATCAAAGTTGCACTGGCACTGGAAAACTTGATACTTTGTCACTCTTATCTTTGACTATAGAAGACATCAGATCATGAAACTTTAGATTTAGAATCTTCCAACATCCATCATCATTACCTTATAATTACATAATCAAATTCTTTGTGGTGAAGCAATGCGAACCAAAATACTAGTTCACAATACAATAAAAACTATATGCTGGACTTAGGTAGATAACCAACACATCTGTTCTACTTCATACCAAAAATTGTGCACCTGTATAATGGATTACCATCACCACAATCACTCATGCTCATCGATTAGTTACATTAATGTTGACATCAATGAAAACACCATATATGCCCATGCTCATATTGCCAACATTCTCATCAATGAAAAGAAAACTTTCAACAATATCCCCCTTTGTCATTGATGGAAACATGTGAAAAGATCTTCTCCCCCTTTCACATCAAGGGAAAGGGTGCACAGTTCAAGCATACATACTTGCACATCCCCCCTAATAGATATGTATATATATAAATATGAAAGTGGCTCACCCTTTCTAACATACTTCTCCAATGATTAGGGTAACTCACCCTTACAATGATAATGGAAAAAACTTGTACTTTTATGCTATCCATTATCTTTGGAATATGTACAATTAAATAAAAAATTGCAAAAAAAATAGAAATATACACAATCAAGAGGAGGGAAAAGTATTTTTTGTTGCCAATACGATTGTCGTTGCATCATAAGATCAACCTATTAATTCTTGATATAACCACCAGAGTTAGTGAATCCATGGGAGGAAGTTAATCCATGTCACCAAACCGAGGGTTGTGTTGCACAACACAAGGATACCAAGGCTGCACACCTTACAACAACCCCCCAATGCAAGCAAGCGGTTCAAACTCATGACCTAGGATCTGATACCAATTGTTGCAAAGATGGTTGTTGTTGCACCAAAAGATTTAATTATTAATGCTTTATACAACTGCTAGAGTTACTGAATCCATGAGAGGTGGTTAATCCATGTCACAATATTGAGCATTTCATTGCATAACACAAGGAGACCAAGGGTGCACACCTTAAAACACTTTTTTCTGATGCCTTCAATTTTGCAAGGTGTGCCTCCCAATCCTTCTTTGCGACACCAAGCATGTGAAATTGGGTCTCAAACTGTATGAGGAGTTCTTCACCTTAATTCAAAGTAGTGGGTAGTTGATTCAACCTTATTACCTTCTCATTTTCTAGAGCACCAATTAATCTGGTGTTTACTAGGTCTCTGAGCTAACCAAACTACACTATAATATTTTCCTTTCGTTGCTATAGTTGAAAGAACTATTCATGCAAATTATCTATTTCCAAACTTGTAGTTCCATTTGCATCATCTACTGGATCATAAGGTTCAAGTGCCTTATCAATCTGAGACTCAATAGATTCCATCTCATTCTTTATGTTCTTGGTGGAGATGGGCCATTCCAAAAAAAAATTAAACAAGGTCTTTGCTCCCTCAACACAATTTTGAATATTATTAAGGTTGTTATGTATTTTTCCATGTGAGGTAGCACACTCGTCTATAACATTTCCCAACCTTTTCTCATTTACCTTCTTACTTACCTCCTTTTCCAATTTCTCTTCTAAACCAACATCATATTTTTTGAATGAGTTGAGTAACCTTAATTGTTGTACACCAGAGAAAGTATCATCAACTGTAGCTCTAGGAATACCTTCTTATAGTACTTTGAATTATTCTTCAATTAGTGATGAGATTCTTTGGTGCATTTGTAGAATCTCCTTCCTAGCGGAGGCATGAAAAGCATCAGCAAATTGAAGTTTCTACAAGGGAGAGATCTTACTCATATTGACTAGTCCCTGTTGCATGGGTAGTTGTAGCAGTTATGCAAATACCACCAGTTGGAACTGCAATTTCATATCTAATAAATCTTTTAAGGAATCTCTAGAATCTTTAGAGGACTCACCAACCATCTTCACAATCTCTTCTTCTTTCTACTCACTCTTCTCCTTCCCTACACTACTAGATTCTTTGTCGATCTCATCTTTTTCAATTGATTTCACATTATCTTTTCCTTGTCACAATGTTGAAATCTTCCTTAATATTATTCTCTTGTGCATTAGAATTCTTATCTTCCATAGTAGGCGAGTCTTCAACTTTTTGCACCTCTATATTCTCTAGGTTGTCTTATGTGAATTACTTTTTCTTTGTAGGTTTCGGTATGTCTGAAGGAGGTGTCTTATGCTCTGTTTGTGCTTCCTCCTTTTGTAATTCACCATTCTTTTCTTCTCTAGCAATGTTTTCTTTTACTAGAGGGGTATTAATAGTAACATATTCTTGCACATTTTCTTCTTCAATTACATCCTCATGTTCCAAAGCATGCTCATGTTGTGCACCTTCTAGTTCATTCACTACAAGGATAGACACATCATGTTGTAATTGATCTTTTCTATGTAGAGACATTCCTACTCCTTTGCCAAATTGGCAACCTTTTCCATTGTCTCATTTCTTAATCTTTCTAAATATTCCTTGTCCCTTCTCATTAGGGTACTGATCCTTTGCTTATTCTTGAATTATTTATTGTAAAATTGAGTTAATTTAGCTTTGTCCTCATCTATGAGAGAAGAACTAACCTTCTCTAAAGAAAATTCCTTTAATTTGGCATCTTCATTTATGGCTCTTCCCTTCTCACATATAATGCACTTTTCAAATCCTCAAGTGATAGACTCTCTATATCCTTCATTCTAACATCAAAATTAATAATGTACTTGACAATGGCTTATTCAAATGGTTGACTTGTCTATTTCATCTATAGTAGGGTATAGTGTGGTAGTCTCCTCTAGGCTCCCATATTCTGCAATACTACTCACCAACACTTCAAGTCTCATAGGGATCGGTTTTCAGACTAGAGGAGTCTTCTTCTTTATTTTCTATTTAGAATATTTTTTTTCTTTTCTAAAATTTTCTTCCTCATATATATGAATCATGAAATATTGGTTCTCCTTCTCCACTTCCACCTCACTGTCAGTGTCCACAATATCCATTTTTGTTCTTTTTCCACTTGTCTCTACTTGAGAGACACTAGTTTTTCTCTTTTGAACCAATTGTGGTATTTCTTTGTATTATTCTTCTTTCTTATCATCAACATTTACACTCAGATATTGTTCTCTTTTTTCCTTCCCTTTCACTCTTATTTTCTATGGATCACTTTTTTGTTTCATTGAAGCACTAGCTAATTATTTCCTCTTTATTCTAATGAAAAATTTGGTAACAAATGGAGAGGGGTTACACATCCTAGCATACCTTCTTGTACCTAGGGTACCAACTAGAGTGATAGATATTCTTTTAGCTTCTTCCACAAGGCTTTTGGATAATCCCATCATTTCCACAACTTGAGCCTTCATTTTCTCTACATTTTTCTTGTTCTCCTTTGTTTTATGCTCCATATGCACAACACTGGATTTCTCCTCATATGTTTCGTATCTCTCCTATGTAGGTTCTCTTGGCACCCTCAACATATGCTCTGCCAATCTAGTAACCTCATCTTTTGAAACTTCATATCCCAATTTTTGGATCCATACTGTCCTATGCTCAATAGCCTCCATTATGCAAGTCTTTGCTCACCATGAAAATGATATCATTCTTATACTTTTCAACCCTGCTTATGGGAATCCTTTCTCTATATTGCATTTTCTCTTGGAAAGTTTTGAAGAAACCCCATAAGGTAGCCTACTAGGTGAAATAAAGGAAAATGGGGTAGGTGGGGAGGATTATTAATTATACCTAAATGATGATCCTATTTGGCTCTTATTTCATTCAAAATGTAGGGTATACAGTGCAAATGAAGAATAGTAATTGGTGGATCTAGACCTACACAAACAAACAAAAAACAACACATTATTAGTCCATTATGCAAATCAAAACCATCATTCCCCATAAGATTCATTTGAAACATAAAGAACAAGAAATAAAGGAAGAACACAAATGAAAGAAAACTAAATCTTATTCAAATTCTCAAAATCTCAATCCTATGGGGGAATTGGTGTTATTTTGATGTGGAAAATAGCCCTTTCCCAATTCCTTGCAAGCTTGATGATGATCAATGGAGCTCCTTGATAAATTTTCCATAACCTAGCTATGAAATTGATGAAACTATGAAACTTGGATGAGAATGGATGAAATTGTTCAAAACATGAAGATAATTATGTTGCATGAAGTTGTGGATCAAATGCCTAAGATTGTGGATCCAAAATTAGTAAAAGAGCCTTCTATTTATAGAAGAGAATGATGGAAGAATGATCAAAAGGGATGAATGTGGGATAAAACATCAACCAATAGCACAATGCCACTTGTCAACATGTGAGTGGATAGAGGTGGAGCACATTTTGATGAATGTGCACATAAATGCTATTAGGTGGATATTTGAAATTGGAGAAGTGGCATGTTGGAGGGAGAAGAAAAGAGAGTTAATGCCACTTGGCTCAAGAAAAAGGACATGTAAGAGGCCTTTAATGCCTTTTTGGATGGACAAGTCCTTTGAGAGGGATATTTTCAAATTTGAGGAATATTCCAACTTGATTCCCTTTTGAATGAAAATAGGAGATTTAATAAATCAAATAAATTGATTTACTTGCACAAGTTGAAAAATTTAGAGGATTGGATGGAGTAGAGTTAGGATTAATCATGATTTGATTAATTTAGATGACAATTAGCTGATTTGACATTTTGATTTAGATTTTAGGATTTAAATAAATTAAAATGAGAGGAATAATGAATACTTGACTTAATTAAATAAAGTTGGATTTATTCAATTAAAAGGGGATGGTGTTAGAATTAAATCAAATAAATATTAATTTATTCAATTTAAAGGAGATGAATTCAAAACTTAATTAAATAAAATGAATTATTTCATTAAAAAGGAGGATATTATGTTGGCCCATAGTTGTCGTTGCACCAAAACATTGACCTATTAATGACTGGTACAACTACTAGAGTTAAAGGATCCATGGGAGGCGGTTAGTCCATGTCACGAATCCTGAGGGGAGCATTGACCATCTGCCAACAAACTCCCCCTCAACATTACCCGATGGGATTCAAACCTAGTAACTTTGGCTCTGATACCAATTGTTGGCCCATAGTTGTCGTTGCACCAAAAGATTGACCTGTTAATGCCCGATACAACTGCCAGAGTTAACGGATCCATGGGAGGTGGTTAGTCCATGTCACAAATCTTGAGGGGAGCACTGACCATCTACCAACATATTAGGATTAATTAAACAAAATGGTTTATTTAATTAATTGAAGATAATTATTTAATCAAAAAAAGTAGATTTATTTAATTAAAAGATGAAATATGATGAATTTAATCAAATAAAAATTATTCAATTAAATGGTTAGTAAAGGATATGGTTTAGGATTAGGTGCGTGAAATAAATCGGTATATTCTACATTTCTACAATAATCAAAAGGTAGATCTAGAAATGAGAAATCAATCTGTACCTTTCACCAAAAAAAATTGTTTAAAAGCTCACTAAGGACTCATTCACCCTATGGTGAATGGGTCCTGGCTTGGGCTCCTGAAAAATGGTTTCTAGGTTTTCTTCTACTTAGTCTACACTCCTAGATTCCCAATTCTTAGGTTCAGAAAGTTGGAAATAAATCAAGTAGGTCAATTTCTGTGATTTGAAAAAAATTCTCACAAATTTGAGAGCTTTACAACTTTCTCCAATTTTTCTCCTCAAAAGGTCTTCAACCTAAAACTTGCAATCACACATCAAAGAGGAGAAAAATGTTCTATGTTATGGGATGGGGGTTTGCCTTGGTCAAACCCTTTTTGAGTAATTAAAATTTGAAATGAAATGAAACATGAAATGGAAGGAATGATGAATGAACAACACAATGTAACAACTCACCAAACCTTGTTTGAACCTTAGATTGTAGATCTAAAAACTAGCATGAAGTGGCTGCAATGGATGTGGATCTTGATCTTGAAACTTGATATGAGATAATGACTTTGAATTCTTGAATAGATCTTGAACTCAACATCAATATGTTAGCTCAAAAAATATGCATAATGCAATGAATCTTTGACATGATAATGGTATCTTGATTGCTGTAATAATCTTCAATAATTCTTCCCTTGAATTCCTTGAAAATGCTCTTGAATTGCTCTTGTGATCATAAACTTAGCTCTTGTAATTGAACACTTGAAAATATAGGATGCTCTCTTGAAAATATTCTTCTAGGTGAAACATAGTGAAATGATATCTTATTTATACTTATGTTTACCTTAATTCCCAAAATTCAAATATCACAAGACAACATTGAATTATGGATTTGAAATTATTCAAAAATTGCCAAAAAAAATAGTTTAAATTTAGGTCCTAGGTTTGAGTGAGGACCCATTCGCCCTATGGTGAATGGGTTCTAGGCCACTTTCCTAGGACACACATTGCTTAAGGTTAAACAATATGTTATGGCATTTATGAATTTTAGGTTTTATCCCTCAAAATTTGCATTTAATTAGGCTTGGATTTGAATTAAAGGGGCCAATTAAGGGCTAATTAACCGCAATTAATTGATGAGGCCCTAGATAAGTGTGAAAGTGTAAAGGTACACCTTAAAACACTAAAATAAGGCACAATTATGTCCATTTTATTAAATAGGACCCTAAACCCAATGAGAATATATAAAAATACATATTACAACATCAAATTAAGGCATAATTAAGCTCATTTTATTAATCCAAATTAAGTGTGAAAAAGGGATACTTCTTCCTACAATACATTTAGCCCCCACTTTAGTGAGAGGATAACACCATGTCAAACTCACACTAAAGTAGACATTCAAGACTCTTATGTATGCAGAAATGACAAAGATACTCAATTATACAACATCAAAGACTAGGAAGATTAACACACGTGCTCACTTCTGGGCTAGTGGAACCTCAGTTCATCCACTAGGTGAGCCCCTAGGGAGTGGCTGAGTGAGAAATTCATGCCAGATATACTTTCTCTCACCGCACAATGAGAAAATCCATGCCCTTGCTTAGGCTTCTCATAATACTACCCATACCAAATTTCTCCCTCTGACAACTTCAATAGGGTGCCACAAGACAAGGTTTCAAGCTCCATAAGGCTTAACAAGCTATGTTATGCTAAGCACTCATGAACATGGGAAGGATTTATAGGCAAGCAAGGTGTGTTATGCTAGGTGGCATTAATTTTGGGTTTGAGCTTCATAAGGTTAAAAATTTGTGTTATGCTAAAAACCTATGAACAATAATGCAAATAAATGTTTTTGTTCAAAAGTATTTTTCTTAGTTTGTGTAAGGTCTTCTTCTTAGGGAACGTCATGCCTAATTTCTCCAAGAGAGGAAAAGTCAAGAGTAAAATATTTTCTATCTTAGGGAATACAATGGATCGCATCACCGCTAAGAGGAAAGTTGTATGATAAGAAATATCGCACTCTTGGAGGACATCAAACCCAATGACACCATTGAGAAAATGATGCATCACAAGAAAATCACACCATGAAACATGCAAAATTATCAAAATATAATTTCAATGTATGCCCCCACTTTAAAGCGGTTGCTAACACTATTGTTGTGAGTAATTGCTTTAAAGTAGTTAATGTTCAATCCTAAGACATGAGAGCTTATTTGGAAATCCCTGTGCTAAGTCATATGTTCTCAAATGAAACTACATCATGAATAAGGGGTTTCCCCCAAAATGCAATACACAGTGTGTCACATTCGGGTCATCTTAAGGCATGTCACTTGCATCCCAAGCTTGCTCTTATATATACATGTAAGGAATTCAACTATCCAAAAGAGAAAATGGCAGGTGCCAAACTAGAACAAGGCTACCTAACCCCTTTCCCCCACTAAGTGCAAGATAAGGATGAGCCAAAAATGGATGAGGATATTCTGCTCCTTGCAAAAATAAAATATGATTGCATAAAATAAAATTTATTCCCTCATGCATGGAAATGAATATACTATGATACTACAACTACCACATGACAAGGAAAAACAACTAATGTTATTGATTATAATGGGTAGACAAAGTATCAACTTGATTCCTATCTAATGAGATATTCACACATGTAGTATCTATCAGTTTAGGATACACCAAAGTTAAAGTTGTATTGGAAGAATATTTTGTGAGTGTTGATATTGAGTGAAGGATTTTTTGATGTTTTTGTTTCTTTCAAAGGACAATAACCAATACCACTAGTTGTTTCTTGTGTGTTAGGCTCTATAGGGACATGAATACCTTGTTCTCTAGCACCACATCCTTTTCCATTATACCCAAGTTGTCTCATAAGTTCACAACCTTTTCTATTAAGATTTTTCATTTCTTTCAGATTCAATGGTTGTTCATAATCAACTTCATCAAAGTGTGTGTATAATTTTCTTCTTCTTCTAAAGTGGTTGAACTGGATTCTTTCAAATTTTGTGTTGACATTACTACTTTTTCTTTTCCCTTTTCTAATTGTTTGTTGATGATCTTGTACTCTCCCATGAATGTAGGTGTGAAATCTAAGGAACCCCTATCATCTTCCAATAACTTTGTAACTTCTTTAATATTCTTTTATTTTCATTTCTATTGTGCGGGCTCCACTTGTATAGTTGATGTCAATGTTTTCAAAGGATTTTCCTTGTTTTTTTCAATGAGAAAACTATCTAGTTGGGGGCCGGCCTTGATTGTATGCACTTTGTTGTTGTAGAAATACTTCATTTTATGATGAAGAGTAGAAGGCACCCCATTCATTTCATGAATCCATTGCCTTCCTAAAAGAATATTATAAGAAAGATCATGAGGCATAACATGGACCGAAGTTTGTAATGTTACCTTCCCAACTATAATCGGTAATGTGATCACTCCAAGTGGTTGTTTTCCTATGTTATCAAACCAAAAAATAGATAAAGAGTCAGGTTGAATTTAGATTTTATCTACTTTAATCTTATCCAAAAGGTTTATGCTACACATGTTAAGGGTTGATCCATTTTCAACAAGGGTTCTCTTTATCACAAGTTGATTAATAAGAGCTGTTATCATGAAAGCTTCATTTTGTTTTTTCACTTCTAACAAAGGTAACTTATCTTGATGGAAAGTAATGTCTAAGTTGATCAGAGGTATAGCTTGAATTTAGGTTGCCACAACATTTGGTTGCACATTAGGAGGGGTAGGAACTTGTTGTAAATCACTTTGAAGCATGCTATGATAGCTAGGCAAGGCTTGAATAAGGTCCCATAAGGATATATTAGAAGGATTATTTTTAACTTTTTCAACAATACCATACTTGATAAGTAGGAGGTATTTTTCCACAGTGTGTCAAATTAAGATATTGCTATCAGGATTCAACCGTGTAGTTTCGAGTCAAACTCATTGACCCATGTTTCATGAGTAGTGGTTCACAAGAACCCATCTCTCATGATAGTGAATGGTCCACTTAGCACTCATTGCATCTAGGTGATGCTCACAGAGGTGAAGCATGTTCCGTCCCGAGGTCACCCATCCCGGTATTGCTCCAACTCAAGCGCGCTTAACCAGGGAGTTTTCTCCAAGGTTAAGCCCACTTGAGTTGTTGCAAAACCTTCAGCAAGTGTTGTGCCTTATGAACCATTCATTATAGAGCCCCTTTAGCTCATCAGTTGATAAGTAGGAGGTAACAACTCAAGTGGGCTTAACCTTGGAGAAAACTCCCTGGTTAAGTGCGCTTGAGCTGGAGTAGTACCAGGATGGGTGACCTCCCGGGACGGACTAGTGCTTCACCTCTGTGAGCATCACCTAGATGCAATGAGTGTTAAGTGGACCATTCGCTATCATGAGAGATGGGTTCTTGTGAACCACTACTCATGAAACATGGGTCAATGAGTTTGACTTGAAACTACACAGTTAAATATCATACTCCTTTCCACTTTGTAAAGGAAAATGAGGAGCACTAGGCAATATAAGTTGAGGCAATGGGAGGGATGTTGGAGTTTTTTTTTCTTGGTTGCAGATTGTTTCTAGTGTTATATGTATGAGCAACTGTATTTTAACTCGTTGTCGTGAAACATTATCATTATCAGTTTTCCTTGTAGGTGGTTCTAAGATAAGCATGGTTTTATTTTGAACTTGTTGTTTTTGTGATCATGGATAGATGATATGTTTAGGCTTGGGAAGTTCAATAATTAAAGGATTTTTAGGAGGTATAATAATTAGAGGACTCGAGGGAGTTCTAATGTTTATAACCTCAACACACTTATTTGTATTTTCATGATCTCTTAGTGAAGGGGACTCTAATGTCTCTTCATCATCTTCATCTA
Source organism: Sequoia sempervirens (assembly GCA_007258455.2). NCBI lineage: Eukaryota > Viridiplantae > Streptophyta > Pinopsida > Cupressales > Cupressaceae > Sequoia > Sequoia sempervirens. The sequence continues at coordinate 31,808,933 of VDFB02000015.1, forward strand.
AGGAAGCCACATCACTATTGTCAATGTTTTCATTTTCTTGCACCATGATATCTTCCCTAGTAGGAGAGCTACAAACTAGTTGTTCATGACATTAAAAGGTTGGTTCTTCTAAAATAATTTCATCGCAAGTAGGGGAGTCATCAATGGTTGGATATTATTGTTTATCAATAATGGAATTCTCTTATTCAATAATGTTTTCACAAATAGGAGAAGAGAAAAAAATAGGGTTCTCATGACTCTCATTGATTGGATCTTCTAACACCAAAATATCTTCTTCACAAATAAGAGAGATGTTGGGAGAAGACCAAATTTGATTGTCATAATTTTCCACTATTGTATTATCATTCTCATAAGTGAGGGAGATGGAATTTTTCTTGGCATGCTTAGAAAGGTAAGATACTAATATTGTGTGCCCAAAAATGAAAATTACTTTAATCCACTGCAAAACTTCAAGAATGTAAACATTGTGTATCCAAAATGAAAAGTACTTTTATCAAACTTATGCAAAGCTTGAAGATGTAAACATTGTGTATCCAAAAGTGAAAAGTACTTTTATCCATATTATGCAAAGCTTGAAGAATGTAAACATTTTCAGATCTAATGATTTTTTGTACTGAAATGATTTTGGAATGATTCAAAATGGCTACACTAAATGGATGATTTTACCTAGATGCATAAAATAGAAATTCCTAAAACTTTCTAGACTGATACAGTAGGTTACTAGCAAGCCTAGAAAGTGCAGAAAATCACCAAAAAGCTCAAAAAAGTTGGTTTTTGTAGGCCTCCAAGGACTCATTCGCCCAGGTGTGACTGGGTCCTGGTACAAAGTTTTTAAAATTTGAAAAATGCAATTTCTAAGTTGTTCTGTATGTTCTTTGTTTCTTATCTATAACAGAAAGTTCTATAACATATTTTCTAGATTTTATGTCTCTAAATGCAAGTAAAACTAATGAAAAATGATGAACTATATGACACTTTTTGAAATGCAATTTTGATCCAATTTTTGAATATAAATGATGAAAAGTACACTAATGTGCAAACACTATGCCAAATTAATGTAATATGCATGCAAAAAATTTGAATTTTTTTAGATTTAGCAAATGAAAAAATACAAATTTAAACCCCTATATGCAATGCAAACTAATGCAATTTTGACAACCCTAAATAAAATGCAAAATAATGCAATGCAATTGTAAACTTATGCAAGTCCTAGATCTAGGGTTTGAATGGACTCCAATTTTCAAAATTTTGTTGTACAAGGTCAAATTCACCAAAATGAAATGAAGAAAAATAGGACAGGGGAGAGATTTCCCCCAAAAAATGGAAATGTGGATCCAAAGAGGGAAAAGGGTTCCTATTCTTCTACTTTCATTCAAGAAATGAGATCCAAACCATGAAATGACCAACAACCAAAAGGTGGGTCAAATCAAGGTATGAATCAACAAATTTCCTATCTATGCAAGGATGGGGATCTAGACTAAATAACACTTTTGGGAGAAATATTAAAAATAACAAATAAACTCCAAATTACAAACTATAAAGTGTATTTAGAAGCTTAAACATAATATAGACAAAACCTACAAACTTTAGAGAGAATTTAAGAGGTATAAATGTTGAGTACCTTTTGTAGAAAGTTCTTTCTTGAAGCTCACTAAGGACTCATCTACCCTATGGAAATGGTTCTTGGCTAGGGCTCCTAAAAAATGGTTTCCAGGTTCTCTTCTGCTCAGTCTACACTCCCAGATTCCCAATTCTCAGGTTTGAAAAGTTGTAAATAAATCTTGTAGGCTAGTTTTCATGATTTGATAACTTTTATTACAACTTTGACAACTTTGCAACTTTCTCCAATTTTTCTCCTCAAAAGGTCTTCAACCTAAAACCTACAATCACACATCAAAGAGAAGAAAAAAATTGTTAGGGGATGGGGGTTTTCCTTAGTCAAACCCCTTTTAATTAATTAAACTTTGAAATGAATTGGAATAAATGATGAATGAAAAACATAATGTAACAACTCACCAAACCTTGTTTGAACCTTGGATTGTAGATCTAAAAAATAGCATGAAGTAGCTCCAATTGATGTGGATCTTGATCTTGAAACTTGATTTGAGATAATGACTTTGAATGCTTGAATGGATCTAGAACTCAACATCAATATGTTAGCTCAAACAACATGAATAATGCAATGAATCTTTGACATGATAATGTAATCTTGATTGCTGCAATAATCTTCAATGATTCTTCCCTTGAATTCCTTGAATATGCTCTTGAATTACTCTTGTGATCATAAAATTAGCTCTTGTAATTGAACACTTGAAAATATGGGATGCTCTCTTGAAAATATTCTTCTAGGTGAAACATATTGAAATGACCTCTTATTTATACTTATGTTTACCTTAATTCCCAAAATTCAAATATCACAAGCTAACATTGAATTGTGGATTTGAAATCATTCAAAAACCATCAAAAAAATAGTTTAAATTTAGGTCCTAGGTTTGAGTGAGGACCAATTCACCCTATGGAGAATGGGTCTTAGGACACACATTTCTCAAGGTTAAGCAATATGTTATGATATTTATGAATTTCAGGTTTCATACCTCAAAATTTGTAGTTAATTAGGATTGGATTTGAATTAAAGGGTCCAATTAAGGGCTAATTTACCTAAATTAAATGATGAGGCCCTAGATAAGTGTGAAATTTTAAAGGTACACCTTACAACACTAAAATAAGGCACAATTATGTCCATTTTATTAAATAGGACCCTAAACCCAATGATAATATATAAAAATACATATTACAACATCAAATTAAGGCATAATTAAGCTCATTTTATTAATCCAAATTAAGTGTGAAAAGGGATACTTTTTCCTACACTACACTAGGTATTTGCATCACCCAATCTTCCCAAGTGGTCATGGATCTAAATAGCAACTGGAACTTCCTTCAACCACACAATATTTTTGGTTCTAGGAATCTCTCTCAGAAAATAAAAGAACAAACGTATTATCAAGGTACCATACTTGAAGGGGTACTGGGAGTCCTTGATCTTCTATAAGTTTTCCAATAATTGTAGCCTTAGTAATTCATACAAATTATAATCCACTCCCTTCTTTTCCATCTCATATGCAACATGAATTGCAATCATAGAAACAAATTTCTCTTTGTTTGTGAAGAATATCTTATATCCAATCATCATTGATGTGCACTTCATGGTGAGGTCTTCAATGTCCTTAATAGTCAAGGCTCTCTTATCAAAATTTACATCACTTACTTTCATCACAACTTCATTCTTCCTAGACTTGTGTGTCGAAATAGGCTCGGTTGAGCATAAACTAGTTACAACCCTAATAGATTATTCATTCATCAAGTGTGGGAGGTCTAACTAGATAAATTTATCATGAATTATACTTAGTACAAATCTGATCTACTCATCAACATAGAAAAAGATAGGGAAGTTGTTCCATATGTCTAGCTTCTTCTCTGTCAAACTCTCATATTTAGGTTTCAACTCAAAGTTGTTACTGGTAAGTTCATTAACCCATACTTATCCTAGCTTTGAATGATTATACTCTTCCATATTTGCATGAATATAAATCCTAACATCTTCAGTATATAACACACCATAGGGAATACTCGAAAACATACCATCCAGATCCATTTTCATTGATTTATCAAGGTGCCTCTTAATTTTGGGATGAGTTCAATCCACAACCTTAATTTCTTGTTGGGTATACATCTTGCAATACTCTAAAATGCTTCTAAAACTTAATTCAATGTGAAAATTTGTAAATACCTTTAAAATCTATGTCAGTTAGGGTTTCGCATACGAATTCTAAATCACTTCACTCTGCTCCTTCTTTTCTCTTCTCTCCTCTAATTCTCAATTTTAAATGACTTAAACATACGCGAGATCACTTATAACCCCATTTTGAATGACCTAAATCACATTGATTGCATTTATTTCAAGTTAGGTCAAAAGTTGATAAATCCTAACTATTTTGACATAGTCACCTTCCATCACTCCATAGATCTCTGCATTACAATATTTTTCACTGGTGTTTTCTCCAACGGTTTGAGCATGTTAAACTAGATCTACACCTATGTGCTGAAGACATCAACATCACATCTTTGGTGGGGACTTCAATATTTTCTGTTAAAACTCCCTTAAGCCAAAAATATTTAGTTTGTTTTCAGAGGAAACAATTGCACCAGGGAATCATCCTTCACTTCATTTTATTCTTTATTTTTCTTCATCTTTCCCATTTCTTTCTTTACTTCTACTGGATCCACATTCTTGACTAGATCATCCTTCTTCATTGAAACAAAGGGTTTCACATTTTTTCTTCTGCAAAACTTCACTATGTGTCCTAGCTTGTTACATTTGTGACATGTGAAACCTTTTTGAACAAACTTAATTCCACTCATTCTAGATCAACATCACTAGCCTTATGCTTAAATCCATTGCATGCATAACAATAGCCATTAAAAGATTGAAACCTCATTCCATTATTGTAACCATTCATCATTTGATTTTGGCATTCACTAACTCTTTGACCAAATATATTGCATGTGTAGCATTGAACGAGAAATGATTGAACTTTCTAATTCATTTTTCTCCTTGATCATTTTGTAGCTTTATGTCCAAATCTATTGCAAGAATAACAATAACCATTAAAATATGAGTACCTTTGTGCATTTGGTTGTCTAATAGGTGGTATGTTGAAGTTTTATCTTAGATTCTAGATCTACTTCCCATTACTCTTCTTGTCTTCAATTTTCTTTTGTTCATTGTTCTTGTTTTCAAATTTTGGTGTCTAATCTGATTTTGAAATTTCTCTTTTTTCAAACCATAATCCTTCTTTTTCCTTAGATCCATTCCGATTTGTAATAATATCATCAAGCATTGTAGAGATCTTCTTGAATTTTTCTTCATGAATCTTTGTTTTCTCCAAATCTTATCTTAGGGTCACAACCTCTTGTTCAAGCTTTGAGCATTCATCAGATTTTTCTTTTAGTTTGGTATTCAGGAAGTCTTCAACTCTTTTAACTTCTTCAACTTGCACTTTCAGAATTGTGATAGTCTCATTAGATTGCTTAAGCTTTTCATTTGTTTCTTTGATTTTTTTTTGTAGCCTTCTTAAGTTTCTCTCTCAACTACTTAATGCACTCATCTACATCACCAAGATCCTTTTTTAGATCTTTTTTCTCATATTCTACTTTATCCAGATCATCAAGGTTTGATTTTATTTCTTCTTCAATTTCAACTATGCAATCCTCTTCACTGAATCCTTCAAGGATGATTTCTTCTAGAGGAATAGGATAATTCCTTGTAGCCATGTGTTCAATTTCAATATCTACCATAGCGATCAAGACAATTGAAGGAACCAAGCTTTGATACCAATTGTTGAACACCCAAAATAATAAGAGGGGGTTGAATCAATTTTCTTATTAACTTAGACATTCATTCAATGCATCACATTTAAATTGCAGTAATGGAAAGGAACATAGACAACATGCATAACATCAAAGAACATAAGAGCACCAAATTTAAGTGGAAAACCCAATAAGGGAAAAACCACAATGAGGATTAGTTCACAATATAGATAATGTAACCAATTACAAAGTTTGATATAATTGGTGGAATCATAATCCAAAAGAAGAAAGGCTCACTCTTAATAGCTCAATTCCAAATTTGAATTGCTAATAATGAATCTAACCTATGTTTAAGATACAATTCCATTGAAGCTCAAAATACTGAATTGACATACTTCATTGTTCCCTTAAACTTAATTTGTTCTTCTCTACTCTAAAAATTGCACACTCTTAATTATTTTGCATCATCATACACTCATACTCACAACAAATATTTCACAATACTGAAAAAACCTTACATTTATATCCATTACCTTCACAAACACTTACAACATCAATTAGGTCAAACTAATTAGATGTACCATGTAACCCAACAAACTATCGGCTCAAAATCCAACCACACATGCTTCAAAAAAAAGTAAAACTTCAAAATAGGTCAGAAGGGACCTATAATAGTTCCCATAATTCTGATCAAAACTTCCTTTAACTTTGTACAACCTCAAACCTTTAGGTCGGACCTATTAGTGAAGCAAAAAAGAGATGAACGAAATTTTCATCCACATCTCAATGTGCAAACCTCCAAAGCACTTGCCACTTGGACCCAACACAATTTGGACACCTATAAACACTCCCACAAAATCACATAATGCAATATTCTTCCATGGTGGAATGCGAAGCATTCCTATCATGTACTTTGTCGCAGTTTCATTGGCATTGGCAAACCCGATACTCTGTCACTCTTATCTTCGATTGTATAAGACATTAAATCATGAAACTTTAGATTTAGAGTATTCCAACATCCATCATCATTACCTCAAAACCGCATAATCAAATTATTTGTGGCAGAGAAATGTAGACCAAAAGACTGGTTCATAGTACACTAAAAATTGTATTCTAGACTTAGGTAGATAACCAATACATTTGTTCTACTCCGGACCAAAACTCTTGCACCTGTATAATGGATTGTCATCACCACAATCACACATGATCACCAATCAGTTCTACATCAATGTTGACATCAATGACAACACCATATATTCCCATTCTCATGTTTCCAACAATCTCATCAATGACAAAAAAACTTCCAACAAAAGGAACTATAGCAAGTGCAATACAAGGAGAGGTACCAAGTTCAACACATGGTGGTTCACTCATTGGAGGAGGATCATCATAGTTATCCCCATCTAAATTTATTGATTTTGCAAAAATAAGAGAATTCATTATAATCTTATTTTCATTTATTCACTTTATCTTCTAAATTGATACCAAAATCACCACAATGGGTTGTACACTAGTGTTATCAACATGATGCAACCAAACAAACCATTAGCAATATTTTTCCATTATTGCTGAAAGAAATCTAGTAAACCAAGAAATGCTTCAAAACCACACTATCCTCATTCCTCTCTGCCCTACAAAACCTCCTTATATAAAAAAAGAAAGTCTTAAAAATCCAAAAATTATCATTTTTTGTAATTCTTAATAATTGTCATAATTTTTCATTATTGGTAATTTCACATGCTTATCCCTTTGAGATCATTTTTTTTCCAAAAATATCCCTAAAATTGTGGCGACACTAAATATCAACTTACAATCCAAATTGGAAATGTGAGTTTCAAATCTTTTTTTTTTAAGTTTCTAAAAATCTAAAAAAACACTAAAAGCTTATTTTGAGGGCCTAGATGAAATAATTTAGCCTTGAAAATGTGTCGAAATGACCACCTTCCAAACCAAATCATAATTTATGATTCTTGGAAGCCCCTCCATCACAAAATGATTCAAATTAGTCGGTGATAGGGAGAGAGGCAATATTTTTAGTCTGTCTTGGTTGAGAAAGAAAAGGTTCAAATTCATGATTTTGTGAGGGAGGTAGAGTGGAATTGAATGATAATTAAGATGGGTGGGTGGGAGGTATATCATTGAAATTTAGTTGATGAATGGGAGATCATTAGATAATCATTTTTTATCTTTATCTAGTTGATGAGCCATAGCATGATGTCTTTTTTTGCATTCTTTTGCATTTTGATTTTTTCTTGTAGAAGCCTCAACTTGTGAAGAGGGTTTTGGGTTATTTTTCAACATTCATCCCTTTTCTTCCTTTATAAGAGATATTGAAGAAACTATCAAAGGTTGAGAAACCATTGAGGTTTTAGTTTTTTTGCACAGAGGATTTATTTTCTTTAGGAGGCATAAAATAAATCCTTGAAGGCCTTGTTGAACAATTATCTTGTGGTCCTTAATAGGATGGAAAAGGGAGAACTATGACATAAATGATAGGTGGTTCGGGTTAAGGAAGGATACCTAATTCAAGTTGAGGTTTGTTCAATACCTGTAGAGTAAAAGGAACAACCATCACACATGTTGGATGTTGAATAGCCTCACATGGGATGGATAATTGAGCAATATGATTAGATTTGAATTTTTGATATTAATAAAAATAGAAAACCTTCATGAGGTTGAATGGGCTGGGCTGGTTTAGGCCAAAAATAATTGAGGGAAAAGTTTCCATGAAGAGTTAATTTTTTAAATCCACTATGATAAATAGTATGTATTTTCCCTTCAAATGGAAATTTAAGATATTTATGAATAACACAAGGGACCAAATTCATGGAGGTAAGCCATGGATTACCTAACTTCACATTAAATTGATTTGAGGTTGGGATTATGGTAAATAGGACATCTAAATTTTTAGCTCCAACTTGAATTAGGATGGTTAAAGAACCAATTGTAGGGAGAGTAGTACCATCATATTATTTTAGTAACTTTCAACTGTTTATAATTGTCTTGATATAGTTCATGCACATAAATAAAATTTTTAGTGATCACGTTTACTAAATGTATTGGATCAATGAGTATTCCCTATGGGGTTTATCATTAATCCTACTAGTAATGTAAAGAGGATCATCATGTGCATCTATAGAAGCATCAATATTGTGTAAAATATATAAGGTGAGAAATTAGGTTGGTCTTGGTGATGATGAACACAAATCATGTTGACCATAATAGGTATGTTATCAACATTTATTTCATGATCAATTTGTTCAACAAGTTTTGTTAAATGACTTGGTAATGAATTGGTAAATATTTATAAATTTTAATTAGGTGGCACAATTGATTTGTTTCCTGTATAGTTCACACAATCCAACTGGATGCCATTAAAATTGATGAGGTCTTGCACTTGGTGCTTAAGATACATATATCTTTTTGTAACATGTCTAGGTGTACAATGATATTGAAGAAAAGCTTTTACATTAAAATGAGGAGGTGATGGTTTGGTGGTATCAATAGGATGAATAGGAGGAAGTTGAATCATATTCTTATTAATAAATTATCACACCATAATAGGATGAAGAGAATCAAGCAATTGTGAAAATTGTCTATATCGTGGTTTAAATTGATATGGTGTTGTAGATGCAGCAATAACTTGTGTTTGGATGTTATTAGAAAATTGAGGAGAGTTTATTTTGAACTTTTTTATTTTTCTTTTTAAATGACTAATAATTAGATTGATTGATGACTTTAGATTTATTATTAGGATCCAATGGTGGTGAACCCTCATACTGGCTAACCAAATTTGATAATCACAAAGAGTAGTGCATAAATATGTGAATGAAGGATATATCATTAATAAAAAATTATCCCAAATGTTATGTTGTAAATTTTTAATAAATAATATTTGTATATCGACATCTAGGAGGGAGTATGAAATTTGAGAATAAAAATATTGACATCACCATATAAAATTAGTCACTTTTTCCTTAGGTCCTTATTTACTAAATTGATTAACGTAGCTCAAGTTCCAATGTTTGCTTCAAAATGTTGAAGGAATTCATTACCAAGTTGTGTAAGAGATGTAATTGAATTATTAGGTAATGAATAAAACCATTCCAAGGCCAACACAAAGTCTTTCAATGATTAAGGAAAGAGCTTAGCTAAGAGTATATCCTCAGAAAGGAACATACTATATAAAGTAGTAAATGTTAATACATGGTTATTAGGATTGGTGATGAGTTTTGAGAATTTGTGTAGGACTATTGAGAATTTTGCAAGCTTATTCAACTTTGCAATGAATTTTTTTATTATTTGTGTGGTTCTCATTACCATAATCCATTTCCTCAAGTTGGCGTGGGCATCGCTCTAGTTGTATACCCCACATCTTCTCACACCAGCAGGTAATTCTCTATTTGAGTAGGAGCCTTGTAACTTTTTTGAGTCTCTTTGAATATTTTTTTAACATTTTTAATTTTGGAAGAATATTTTAACATTTTTTTTTTTAAAATAATAGATGGCGAAGAGATGGGATTGGCAGGGGTGGCGGCTTCCTCCACAAATGTTGTGATCGAGGTGGGGTTGGCAGGGGTAGCGACTTCCTCCATAAATGTTGCAAAGTCAAGTAATTCTCTCTTTGAATTTTTGCTATCTTTCTTAATTTTTGAAGAATCTTTAACATTTTTTTTTTAAAATCAAAAAAGATCCAACCTGCAGCTTATGAATTTATTCTTTCTTAATTTTTGAAGAATCTTTAATATTTTAAAAAAAAATCACGAAGATCCAACTTGCAGCTTATGAATTTTTTCTTTCTTAATTTTTGAAGAATCTTTAACATTTTTTTTTAAAAATTCACAGAGATCCAACCTGTAGCTTATGAATTTTTTCTATCTTTCTTTATTTTTGAAGAATCTAATATTTTTAAAAAAAATTCATAGAGATCCTACCTGCAACTTATGAATTTTTTCTATCTTTCTTAATTTTTGAAGAATTTTTAACATTTTTTTAAAAGTTCACAGAGATCCAACCTATAGCTTATGAATTTTTTCTTTCTTAATTTTTGAAGAAGGATAGACTCTTGGGATGGTGCTCACTTTGGTTTCCTTGTGTGAGCTCATGGCCATCTCGGCCTAGGCTACATGTTGAGTTCAGAGCGTGCATGTGTTAGCTTCCTGCAGGATCAGTTTCATTGTGTTCTATTTTGCTTGGGGAGGGATTTTGTTTAGCGTTCGGGGGGTGGTCTCTTTTTCATCTATTTTCTCCTTCTTTTCTCGCTTCTACTATCTTTTTAGCATAGTCTCTTCTTCTTCAAAAAACTTGTGGAAGGTGTTTGGTACTTGGTGCGGCCTTTAGGTTGGTGTGTTGGGGTTCTTATTTTCTTGGGCCTCTGCTTGGCCGCATGGGGAGGCTTTAGTTCATTTTCCTAACTCTTCCTTGGTTGTGTGGCTTGCTGGTGGAGGGATGGTATGTGAAGCAAGTGCATTGTGGATTGTTTGGCTTGCTTGGTGGGTTGGATTTTGAAGTGGATAGGTTTTGGGGAGTGGTGCTTTCATGGCTTTGAATGATGGGGGGAATGAGGTGTCGGGGAACAATGCAATGCTGGAGGTAGGTGACAAGGCTCCCACTCTATCTTCTCCTAGAATGGGCTTCTCCAAGATTGAGGCATTCAAAGTGTAGAAGATCAATGGATGTTTAGAAAGGGATCAAGTGTGCCCAGTGGTGGTGATTCAAAAGGAAGCGATTGTCGAGGATTTAGAATACTTCAGCAAGTATGTTTTAATCTGCAAGTTTTTGGGTATGAGGGTCTCTCTCCCTTTCCTTGACCCTTGGATTTGGAGAACATGGAACCCGAAAGGGGATTTTGAGATTTTGTTAGCTGTGAATAATTTCTTCTTGGTGGACTTTTCTTGCATTTCAAATCAAAATAAGGATTTTGAGGGTGGCCTGTACTTTTATAATCAAGTTGGACTATTCATTAAACCATGGCATGTAGGTTTTAATTTGGTGAAAGAGTTGTCATCCAAGGTCCCAATTTGGGTTTGTCTCCCTTGGTTTCCATTGGAGTGTTGGAGGAGAGATATTCTGCAGTCTATTGCCATGTCATTGGGAAATCCAATTGGCCCCTCTTAGCAGACTCTAGAGAAGTTGATCTTTTCCTATGCATGGGTTTGTGTGGAGATGGATTTGAGCCAGCCTTTTCTTGACTCTATTGATCTGACAGTTGGGACTAGTTCCTAGACTCAGTCGTTAGACTATGAAACCTATCGCCTAGATGTTGTTTATGTTGTGAGTATGGTCATCTCCAGCGGAAGTTTCCATGTGCTTCTAGTGTTGGGATCTCAAGTAATAGGATGACTCCATCAAATCCAGAATCCAACAAAGGAAAAGGGCCCACACAGGGGGTGATTCTAGATAAAGATGGGTTTATGCTTGTTAGGTCTCAAAACAAAGGTTGAGGTCAAAAGAGGACTTTCCGAGATCATCATGATGAGGTGATGTTTAACAGGTTTGATGCACTGAATGACTTAGTTCATGAGGGGATATCTCTTGACATGCATGTGGATCCCCCCCTTTTACTACTCATAATCCTGAGTCTATGGTCGTTACATCTCCAGTTCTTGGTCCAACAGAGGTGCCTAGGAAGTGAAGGACTCTTTGGTTCCCCCCATTGATGTTGGGCTTGGGGACCCTTGTGTGTTGGCTAGTACTTCTTTGGTCTTCATTGTTGTTGGTGCTGGCATGACTAGAGGTACAAGTTTTGGAGATTTTGGCAAGATTAAAGTTTCAACTCCTTCCCTTATTTTGGGTGTACAACAAAATCCTTTGAAAAAGAGTGCTCCTAATAAGTCTTAGAAGGTGGGTAGGAAGAAGGATCAAGAGAAAGTTAAGTTGGTCGGTGAGACGTTGGTTGAATTTGGGTTGGTGAAGACATTAGACACTCACTTCTCCCACCCTTCATGATGATTGTGCTATCATGGAATGTGAAGGGTATGAATAACATCCCTAGACAAAAGGTTATTCAGGACTTGGTTCACACTCATTCTTTGGATTTGGTTTTTATCTAGGAGACAAAGTTATATGTGGACAGTATGTTGCAGAGTGCATCTAATATTTGGAATAGAGGATTATGTTAGTTTGTGGGTGCACAGGGGAGCTCTATAGGTCTTGCTTGCTTCTAGGATCCTCAGTGTTGGTGGTTCTCTAGTAGATTCCCCATTTATCTTGTTGCAATTAGTTTGGAGATGGGGGAGAGAGTCCTCCTTTCCAATATTTATGCTCTGATAGATGTTCTTGGTAAAATCCTCTTGTGGTCTCATATCCATTTTCTGAGAGCTTTGAATCCCTTCCTTCCCTAGATTATGGCAAGTGACTTCAATGAAATTGTCTCACTCAAGGAGAAAAGGGAGTGCCTCATTTGGACCCCTCCTCTGATCTTCTTAGGGAAAATTTGGCTCAGCTTTGACTAGTGGACATTAAACCTTTGAATGAAATATTTAACTAGAATAACAGGAGGATTGGGGATGAAGCCATTTCTGAAAGATTAGATTCTTGTTTCTAGTTTTTGGGTTGGTGACATGTGGTTGTCAAGCTCTAAAATTTTAGATTGGAAGGGATTCGGCCATTGGCCAATTAAATTATTTGTCCATCTGGTTGGTGGCTCTAGGAAACAAACTTTTAGATTTCATCTTATGTGGCTTAGGGAGGAGAGTCTTCTTGACTTGGTTTCTAGATGGTGGACTGAATGACAGCCAACTTTTGGTACAACTATGTACTCCTTTGTGAAGAGGCTCCAATATGTGAAGTATAAATTAAAACATTGGAATAAGTATCAATTTGGTAATGTGTTCTAAAAGAAAAGGATTTCCCTAGAGCGCTTGGATTCTATTACCAAACAGATTCAAGACTAGGGTCTTGATGCGGACTTGAGCAGGTTAGAGGATAATGTGGTAAAAGACTTTAAGGAATGGAAGCTTCGTGAGGAATTTTTTTGGAAACAAAAGGCTCATGTTGAATGGCTCTAGGAAGGGGATAAGAATAATTCTTTCATAACTTGATGAAGGCTCGAAGACAAGGGAACATTATTTCTTCTTTTTGCTCTCTTGAGGGTCTTGTCCTTTCTTTCTTTTTAGAGATCTCTAGGGAGGCGATTCGCTTTTTCTCTGGTCTCTTATCTAAAGATACCATGTCTACTTGTGAGGAAGAAGCTTCCATCTTGGCTTGTATTCCTTCTTTGGTGACTATGGATATGAATACCTCTCCTCTTAAGCCTATTTATTTGAAGGAGTTGGAGGAGGTGGCGTTTTAGTTAAAAAAAGGGAAGGCTCCTAGTCCAGATGGGTTCTCGACAAAGTTCTATCAAAAATTTTGGGAAGTGATCAACTTTGATCTATTGGAGGTTATGCAAGAGTCTTTAAGGAATAAGCAAGTGTTGCAAGCTATGAATGCCACGTTTCTCGCTCTTATTGCAAAGTATGAGGGTGCTGACTCCCTAGATCTTTTTCAACCAATTGATTTGTGTAATGTGGTGTATAAAATCATTACAACTTAGCTAATTGTTGATTGTATGAAGCCATGGTTGGATAAGCTGATCTCATAAGAACAAGGGGGATTCATTGTGGGTAGACAAATTTTGGATGGAATAGTTATTGTGGCTGAGACTATTCAATTCATGGCCTCTTTGAAGAAAAATGCCATGTTTATAAAGTTAGACATGGTGAAGGCATATGACAAAGTTAAATGAGGTTTTTTGACCAAAATTCTAGGATCCTTTGGATTCAGTAGGGAGTGGATTGATTGAGTCATGAGATGTGTGACGATGTCCTCATTTTTTTTCTCATAAATGGGGAGTCATATGATCTGTTTGGTGCTTCTAGAGGTCTTCGGCAGGGGGATCCCTTATCCCCATATTTGTACATTTTGATGGTTGAGGGCTTGGGAAGGTTTATTAAGTCTTGGGTTATGGATGGGCTCATTCAAGGATGGAAATGGAGCAACTCTCTCCCTCCTCAAACTCATCTTCAGTTTGTGGATGATTTGACTTTGATGGGTACTACTAAGGTGGCTGAAGCGGTTGCTTTCTAATAGAGGTTGGATTGTTACTTGGATGCCTCAAGTAAAAGCATAAATGAAATTAAGTCGTGTATTTATTTATTTAATACCCCCATGCTTATCCAATAGTTTATTACTAGGATCTTAATGTTTCAGGTGGGGAAGTTGCCCTTTATCTATCTTGGTATCCCTTTAGATGTGCACCCAATTCCCTAGCATTTTTGGCAAGAAGTGATTGATAAATTTTGAGGGCTAGTTTTCCATTAGACATATAGATGGCTATCTATGACTGATAGATTTACTCTTTTTGAAGTTGGTGGTGTAGGCCCTTCCTATATACAAGTGTTTTGTGATGACTGCTCGCTCAAGTTTCATCAAAGCTTTTGAGCAGCTTTACAAACAATTTATTTGGTTAGGTAATCTCCTTACGAGGAAATGGAGATTAATTAAGTGGGAAGTTGTTTGTCGGCCAAAGTAGGATGGTGGTCTAGGATTACGTAGGGTGGATTGGAATGAGCAAGCTTTGGATGCTAAGTTGTACTAGAGATGGTGTTCACACCAGCATCAACCTTGGGCCAGGATTCTTACCTTCAAGTACCTTAGGGAGGTGGATGGTGTTGAGACTCCTTGATTTATTCTTTTAGGGAAGGGTTCTATGAGCTGGAATACTCTCAAGAGGGGTGCCATGCTAGTTAAAAAAGGCATGTTTTGGATCTACAACAGAGGTTCTTATGCTCTTTTTTAGCATGACTCATGGGATGGTTTTCCGCCTATCCCCTCCTCACATTCTCACTTGGGGGATTTATGTAGGATTTTTGAGCAGGTTGGTTGGAGCAAAGTGATGGATTTCAAAGCCCCTCCGGCTTTGGGGCAATCTATTTTATTCTAGTGGAAGGACATGCAGGAGTGGCCTCAGGGTGGATCTTTGGAGGATAGAAGGGAGTTGGCCTCCATTTTGGCTGATAGAGTTTGTTGTTCTCTTCCAGAGAGGGATGTGCTGGTTTGGGGTCCGGGTCCTAAAGGGAAGTACACTATTGCTTCAGGGTATTAGGTGTTGGATAGACAGGCCTTAGGCAGTGTTGAAGCTCCTTGGTGGAAAAATATTTGGAATAAATTCTTGTCACCAAAATGCAATTTATTTTCTTGGCTAGTGGTGTATGACAAGTGTTTGACTTGGGATAACCTTTGTAAACAGGGCTTCCAAGGCTCCTCTTTATGTTTCCTCTATCTAAAAGATGGTGAGACTATTTCTCATCTTTTCTTTTAGTGCCCTTTCACTAGGACTATTTGGCATTTTTGGTGGGGTGCCTAGAATTTGTAGTGTAGACATCCATCTTCTCTTGATGAGTTCTGGTGGAATATTTGGCCCATTTTGATGAAGACTTTGTTTTTGCACACAACATGGCCTATTGGTCCCAATCTAATTATTTGGGATATTTGGTTGGAGCACAACCACAGGATCTATCTAGATAAGAAGTTTTTGGTAGGTCAAGTTTGGGCACGTATTCTAGGGGCCTTACAAGGGACTTTGTCTGCTAAATGTGACCTATTAGTCTTGATGGATCCTAGAGATACTGGAGTGATTTGTAATTTGGGGATTTCTATTGGTGGGGCTAGAAGGCCCAAGATTGGGTGTGGTAGGTGTTCTAGAGGGAAGGTATTTAGGGGAGGGCATTGGATGCTTCCTCCCTCTGGAGTCTTGAAAATCAATACAAATGAGTCTACAAGAGGTAATCCTAGACATGCAGGCATTGGTGGAGTGGGAAGAGAGTTTCAGGGTGGTTGTGTTCTTCTTTTCGGAGTATAGGGGGCAACACTTTAATAACCTTATGAAGGCCTTGGCCATTCTTTTTGCCTTGCAGTGGGCTTATGCCCTTGGCTGGAAAAAGATTATCTATGAGTCAAATTCCTAGGTGGTTGTGGACTTGATAAATAGATGCCAGTTTAATGATGTTAGTTGGTAGCTTGCGGTGGTGGCTAAGCAAATCACCAGTCTTGGAGATATACTAGAATCTATCACCTTTTCTCATATCCCTCAGGAATGGAATAAGGTGGCCGATGGGTTGGCCAAATGGGCTTCTGAGAAGAATGAGACTTGGTTGGTGGACGAGTGGGATGGTTTATCGGAGGATCTCGCTTAGGATTTGGAGGGTTGGATCACAAAGGATATGATATGTTGCATAAATGCTTCTTGATCTCTTGTATGATGTTTCTTGGCCCTTTAACATTTTTTAAACAAATTCTCAGAGATCCAACCTGCAGCTTATGAATTTTTTCTTTCTTAATTTTTGAAAAATCTTTAGCATTTTTGTAAAAAGTCCACAAAGATCCAACCTGCAGCTTATGAATTTTTTCTTTCTTAATTTTTGAAGAGTCTTAACATTTTTTTAAAAAGTTCACAGAGATCCAACCTGCAACTTATGAATTTTTTCTTTCTTTCTTAATTTTTGAAGAATCTTTAACATTTTTAAAAAATGTTTACAGAGATCCAACCTGCAACTTATGTTTTTTTTCTTTCTTAATTTTTGAAGAATCTTTAACATTTTTTAAAAACGTTCATAGAGATCCAACCTATAGCTTATGAATTTTTTCTTTCTTAATTTTTGAAGAATCTTTAACATTTTTAAAAAATGTTCACAGAGATCCAACTTGCAATTTATGCATTTTTTCTATCTTTCTTAATTTTTGAAGAATCTTTAACATTTTTTTAAAAAGTTCACAGATCCAACTTTTTTTTTATCTTTCTTAATTTTTGAAAAATCTTTAACATTTTTTTTAAAATTTATAAAGATCCAACCTGCAAATTATGAATTTTTTCTTTCTTAATTTTTGAAGAATCTTTAACATTTTTTAAAAAAATTCACAAAGATCCTACTTGCAGCTTATGAATTTTTTCTATCTTTCTTAATTTTTGAAGAATCTTTAAAAAAAAATTAAAAATTCACAGAGATCCAACCTACAGCTTATGAATTTTTTCTTTCTTAATTTTTGAAGAATCTTTAAAAAAAAATCAAAAATTCATAGAGATCCAACCTGCAACTTATGAATTTTTTCTAACTTTCTTAATTTTTGAAGAATCTTCAACATTTTTTAACAAAATTCACAGATCCAACTACAACTTATGATTTTTTTCTTTCTTAATTTTTGAAAAATCTTAGACATTTAAAAAAAAAAATTGAGAGATCCAACCTGCAACTTATGAATTTTTTTATCTTTCTTAATTTTTGAAGAATCTTTAACATTTTTTAAAAAATTTCACAAAGATCCAACCTGCAACTTATGAATTTTTTCTTTCTTTATTTTTGAAGAATCTTCAACATTTTTTTAAACAGTTTACAAAATCCAACCTATAGTTTATGATTTTTTTCTTTTTTAATTTATGAAGAATCTTTAACATTTATTTTTAAAAGTTCACAAAGATCCAACCTATGACTTTTTTCTATCTTTCTTAATTTTTGAAAAATATTTAACATTTTAAAAAAAAGTTCACAAAGATCCAACCTACAACTTATGAATTTTTTCTATCTTTCTTAATTTTTGAAGAATCTTTAACATTTTTAAAAAAGTTCACAGAGATCCAACCTACAACTTATGAACTTTTTCTATCTTTCTTAATTTTTGAAGAATCTTTAACATTTTTAAAAAAGTTCACAGAGATCCAACCTACAACTTATGAACTTTTTCTATCTTTCTTAATTTTTGAAGAATCTTTAACATTTTTTAAAAACTTTCACAAAGATCCAACCTGTAGCTTATGAATTTTTTCTTTCTTAATTTTTGAAGATCTTTAACATTTTTTTAAAAAGTTCACAGAGATCCAAGCTGCAGCTTATGCATTTTTTCTATCTTTCTTAATTTTTGAAGAATCTTTAACATTTTTTTTAAAAAGTTCATAAAAATCCAACCTGCAACTTATGCATTTTTTCTATCTTTCTTAATTTTTGAAGAAATCTTTAAATTTTTTTTAAAAAGTTCATAGAGATCCAACCTGCAACTTATGCATTTTTTTATCTTTCTTAATTTTTGAAGAATCTTTAACATTTTTTTAAAAATTTCACAAAGAGATCCAACCTACAGCTTATGGATTTTTCTTTCTTAATTGTTGAAGAATCTTTAACATTTAAAAAGTTCACAAAGATCCTGCAACTTATGGATTTTTTCAATTTTTCTTAATTTTTGAAGAATCTTTAACATTTTTTTAAAAAGTTCATAGAGATCCAACCTGCAACTTATGCATTTTTTTATCTTTCTTAATTTTTGAAGTTCATTTAGAGATCCAACCTGCGACTTAATGCATTTTTTATATCTTTCTTAATTTTTGAAGAATCTTTAACATTTTTTTAAAAATTTCACAAAGAGATCCAACCTACAGCTTATGGATTTTTCTTTCTTAATTGTTGAAGAATCTTTAACATTTAAAAAGTTCACAAAGATCCTGCAACTTATGGATTTTTTCAATTTTTCTTAATTTTTGAAGAATCTTTAACATTTTTTTAAAAAGTTCATAGAGATCCAACCTGCAACTTATGCATTTTTTTATCTTTCTTAATTTTTGAAGAATCTTTAACATTTTTTTAAAAATTTCACAAAGAGATCCAACCTGCAGCTTATGGATTTTTCTTTCTTAATTGTTGAAGAATCTTTAACATTTAAAAAGTTCACAAAGATCCTGCAACTTATGGATTTTTTCAATTTTTCTTAATTTTTGAAGAATCTTTAACATTTTTTAAAAAAGTTCACAGAGATCCAACCTACAGCTTATGAATTTTTTCTTTCTTAATTTTTAAAGAATCTTTAATATTTTTTAAAAAAGTTCACAAAGATTCAACCTGCAGCTTATAAATTTTTTATTTCTTAATTTTTTAAGAATTTTTAACATTTTTTTAAAAAAATTCAAGAGATCCTACCTGCAACTTATGAATTTTTTCTATCTTTCTTAATTTTTGAAGAATCTTTAACATTTTTATAAAAAATTCACAGAGATCCAACCTACAACTTATGCATTTTTTCTATTTTTTTAAATTTTTGAATAATCTTTAACATTTTTTTTTTAAATCACAGAGATCCAACCTGTAGCTTATGAATTTTTTCTTTCTTAATTTTTTAAGAATCTTTAACATTTTTTAAAAGAATTCATAGAGATCCTACCTACGAATTTTTCCTCTCTTTCTTAATTTTTTAAGAATCTTTAACATTTTTTTTTTAAATTCACAGAGATCCAACCTGTAGCTTATGAATTTTTTCTTTCTTTATTTTTGAAGAATCTTTTAACTTTTTTTTAAAAAATCACAGAGATCCAACCTGCAGCTTATGAATTTTGTCTATCTTTCTAAATTTTTGAAGAATCTTTAGTATTTTAAAAAAAAATTCACAGAGATCCAACTTGCAGCTTATGATTTTTTTTATCTTTCTTAATTTTTGAAGAACCTTTAACATTTTTTAAAATAATTCACAGAGATCCAACTTACAACTTATGAATTTTTTCTATCTTTCTTAATTTTTGAAGAAGATTTAACATTCTTTAAAAAGTTCACAAAGATCCAACCTGCAAGTTATGAATTTTTTCTTTCTTAATTTCTTAAGAATATTTAACATTTTCTTAAAAATGATCCAACCTGTAGCTTATGATTTTTTTCTATCTTTCTTAATTTTTGAAGAATCTTTAGCATTTTTTGAAAAAGTTTTATGATTTTTTTCTTTCTTATTTTTTGAAGAATCTTTAATATTTTTTTTTTAAATCATAGAGATCCAACATGTGTAGCTTACATTTTTTTTTCTTTCTTAATTTTTGAAGAATCTTTAACATTTTTTAAAAAATCCTTAGAGATCCAACTTGCAGCTTATGAATTTTTTTTTCTTAATTTTTAAAGAATCTTGAACATTTTTTAAAAAATCACAGAGATCCAACCTGCAACTTATGATTTTTTTCTTTCTTAATTTTTGAAGAATCTTTAAAAAAAAAATTTAAAAATTAAAAAGATCCACCCTTACACTTGCACCCATAGGAGGTTCAAGGGAGACATTGATAGGAATTAAAAGAAAAATCATCAATGAATTGTAACAATATGCAATTGGTTGTATAGACATATGCATTGTATAATATAAGTAGTTACATTGTCTTGTTGGATTTGTTTTTTGTAAACAATGAAATCCCTTTGAACAGTTTGTAGCAAGTTTGCATAAGTCAATTTTACATAAGAGCATTTATTTGTCTTTTTTGAAGCTCCTCTTTTGAAGACATTGAATGTCTATGAAGAAAAACAAAATGTTAATTAGATTGTTTTGAACAAGTAGTTTCAAGTTTGCATTAGTTAAAATAAAAAAGAGCTTCACAATGTCTTTATTGAAGGTCCTCTTTTCAAACCTTGTAATTTGCATGCAATGAAATACAATGTTGTTAGATGAGAAATCCATAAATTGTCAATATTTAAGGGTGTATGCAAGAAGTTGAGTACACTTTTTGGCCAAAAAGTGGAAGTGTTTTTCCTGATTTTAAAAATTTGTCACATTTGACCTTAAAATTTGAAGTACTTAGAGATGAAATCTTGAAAAAAGTCACTAATTATAAAATGTAGTACTCGAAGTCTAGTTTTCAAATATGTAATTTATTTCAATACCCAGGTGATAAAAATTGATTTTCAATAGGTGTTTCTAAAAACCACTGTTTAAAAGTCTTTTTTTTTACCATACCATGCATGTGTACGTCATCCATATTTTGACCTAAATAATTATATTTTCTAAATCCTTTTAGGAAAAGATTTGTAACTCACCGAAACACGTTTTCGATATATTTTGTAATTTTTTATTGAATTTTTTTTTGTTAAATTTTTATTGGCCATATTTGATGTTTTGAAAAATCGTGTATGTCACGCATAAGATGACCTAAACTTATCATTTTTTGAATATTTTTTTTCAAATTGAAAATAATTGTCTGAATTACTTATAAAAAATATTTTAATAATAAGTTATTAAAATACTAAAAAACTTTGATAATTCAAGTTTATGGACTAGTTTCATTAGAAATTAATTGAAAAATAGAAAAAATAATCAAATTATAAAAAAATTACATATTTGGAATGTGCACTGTCTCATCTATAATGGGTTTTAATTTCGTCAAAAAATTATGCAAAATAGGTCTTCAGACATATGTTGAAATTCATTATTTTCCTGTGGCATTGACATGACCTTCAAATTGTAGGTCAAACCAAGTCCAAATCTTACGTTCGGGTCCCCAAGCCATTTCCCAAACCGAAAAACAACCCAATAACTCAACCAAAAATTCATATTTTAAAAAATGGGATCTCGTTTTAAAATGGGATCATGTTTCATTAAAAAAAAAATTATGGTTCTACGAAGCATGATCCCGTTTTACCTGTTTTGAAGTGACCCTACTTTGAAATTGCCAAAAACTGCAGAATTTCCAAAATGGAAAGCTCTCAAAAACAAGAACCTGCATTTTGAAAATTACAAAATGGAAATTCCTTTTCAAAAATTGAAAGTTTCCAAAAATAAAAGGAATTTTTTTGAAAATTTGTAGCTTAGCAATTTATACACGCATAAATAAAGGAACCAAAATACCCCAAATTAATTGCAAAGTTTTTCCCCTCTATCTACCACTAGTTATTTGACCGATGTTTCCATAAAACAAAAAAAAAAGGGAATGAAAAAGACTAGCTTCATTAAAAGGGCTACCTCAACCTCTTAGAGACAAGGTGCTCTTTTTAGCCACTTGGAATGTCGTAAGTGTACTCCATGATGTCTTTCTTGCTTGTGCTCCCATCGTGGTTTCCATGATTCATGTTGTTGGTTGTTCTGTAGTATTTGTAAAACCCTTCTTCTAACTCCCCCACCATGGCCAATGCATGAATGACTTCACATAATTCATGGTGTTGGCTACTATGCATGAATGAATAATTTAGCTTAGAATTTGTTGATGCCAAAATTGTGGTGAAGGTTTATGGAATTAATTTTCATGGAGAGGAATGTGAGCAAGCAAAATGACATCGCTACAACACAAAATTATAGCCGACAACATTCCTATACAAAATCAAGCACCAAGTGGAGTAGTGGCCAATAGCAAAAAACTTGAGGTGATCACAGGCATACTTTCTCTCTTCAACATCTTCGCTAGTTGCACACTCAACGAATACCACTCAACATACAAGACCCAAGGTGATTACAATAGTACTATGCAAATTAATTTGGGGCATCTACCACTCACAAAAACTATGGATAAATTACTTTTGGGCTAAAAACCACTCAATTGAAAAAAATCTCAAATTATAATAAAGAATATATATTAAGATCGATTGTCAAATACAATAGCATTGCCAATGAAAAGAGTGAGTGAAAAAACATTCAAATTGCATAAACTATGTTGTTTGTCTGCTAACTAATACATCCATATAATTCTATGGTAACAAACCACGTCTTCCTTCCCAACTTAAGCACCTACACAAAAAAAAAATGATTCAGATCTTAACTTACCTAGTTATGGTGGGGAGACAAATAGGACAAGGATGGAGATGGGGATCTTAGCATGTACGTACTTGAGAAATACTTTGGGGTTTTAAATTTAGAAAAATTGTCAAGCACTCACACATTTTTCATCCTTCCCCTTAGAAAGTCTTTAACATTTGTGTATGATTACCTATTTTTTAAAGTTTTGTCAATGTAAGATTTTTTTTTAATGCAAAGTTTTCTGTCAAAATTTAGATTGTTTTGGTTATTTGATATGAGTATTTATTTTGTCTAATAATTTAATTTGATATCTTTTAAATTTAGAATCAAGGGTTAAGGAATAACTCATTTGGGAATAAATTTACTCTCATTTTTTATTCATACATTTCTACAAGATTTGAATCTCAATGGATGTCAAGTAACATATCATATCTTCATCAATTGTGCACAACCAGTTGAACTATAATCCTTCAATTAAAAAATTATTTTTTTGAATTTTACGTAGGCTAACAAAAAAATTGCTAAGCCACATTAACTTTAAAATTATGGTGAAAAATGCATGAGGTTCATTTTGATAATTCATTTCCATTTAATGACCACTGCAAAATTGTTGTATTTTTTAGTAAATAATTTTAATTGAATTGAATTTTATTTACAAATAAAATATGGTTTGGTTTTAATTTTTAACTAGTTCTGTTGTATTAAATTAAATTTATAAGTATATAAATGATTTAATTTTACTAATTCTTTCAAATTGGTTGTTATGAATCAATTTGAATGTAAAATTGATTTTCTCGTGTGTTAGAGGGTAAACTCGAATTCATTTAAAATCATCTAAAACAATTAGAGAGTTGTCATCCATATTTTATTATCACATAAAAAGCACATCATAGAGCATCAACATTGCATCATCAACTTATATCATTTAATAACCTCACTTGAATGTGAGAATGAGTAAGACAAAAATGTGTTGTTTCAATATGCCTCTTAAGAGAAGAAAACATGGGCACTTCACCTAGAGCCAATTTATTCACATGAATTTTATATTTTAAAAGAACATATTACCTATCACTCATCCCTTTATCTTCATACCTTTGACATTGATTCCCTAGTATCTGTAATCCCTCCACATGAATTTGATATTTTAAAAGAACATATTACTTATCATTCATCCCTTTACCTTCATACCTTATGACATGTATCCTTTCAAAGTTGATGATGCAAAGATACATTTACTTACTTGATGTGTTTATTTTATTTTATTTTTAATATTTAAAAAATACATTTTATTTTAGTATGTGTTTAAAATATTTTTTAATTTTATTAATATTATTTAAGTCTTTTCGTAAATTAAAAGTTCTCAGGTAAAACTTAAAATAATATTAAAAAAATTTCCTAGAAATTAAAAGACACTAGAGATCTTCATGGCACTTTCAAAAAAGGAGACATGACACCATATATATCAGAGCATAATTTATACTCATGCTATAAAATTTTGTCATTTAATGTTAAGATGGAGGTTCATCAAACAAATATGGAAACGTGAAATTCAACATTTATTTGGAAATTTCTCCATCAACTTTGGAAAACATATGACCCTTGTTATGTCTTTCTTTTGGCCAAATGTTATTCAAAAATTTGTAGCTTAACAATTTATACACACTTAATAAAAGGAACCAAAATACCCCAAGTTAATTGCAAAGTTTTTCCCCTCTATCTGCCACTAGTTATTTGACCAATGTTTCCATAAAACAAAAAAAGGGAATGAAAAAGACCAGCTTCATTAAAAGGGCTACCTCAGCCTCTTAGAGACAAGGTGCTCTTTTTAGCCACTTGGAATGTCGTAAGTGTACTCCACGATGTCTTTCTTGCTTGTGCTCCCATCATGGTTTCCATGATTCATGTTGTTGGTTGTTCTATAGTATTTGCAAAACCCTTCTTCTATCTCCCCCACCATGGCCAACGCATGAATGACTTCACATAATTCATGGTGTTGGCTACTATGAATGAATGACTAATTTAGCTTAGAATTTGTTGATGCCAAAATTATGGCGAAGGTTTGTGGGATTAATTTTGATGGAGAAGAATGTGAGCGAGCAGAACGACATCGCTGCAACACAAAATTATAGCCGACAACATTCCTATAAAAAATCAAGCACCAAGTGGAGTAGCGGCCAATAGCAAAAAAATTGAGGTAATCACATACATATTTTCCCTCTTCAACATCTTGTCCAGCTGCACGCTCAACGAATACCACTCAACATACAAGACCCAAGGTGATTACAATAGTACTATGCAAATTAACTAGGGGCATATACCACTCACAAAAACTTTGGATAAATTACTTTTGGGCTAAAAACCACTCAATTGAAAAAAATCTCAAATTATAATAAAAAATATATATTAAGATCAATTGTCAAATACAATAGAATTGCCAATGAAAAGAGTGAGTGAAAAAAAAAATCAAATTGCATAAACTATGTTGTTTGTCTGCTAACTACTACATCCATATAATTCTATGGTAATGAACCACGTCTTCCTTCCCAACTTAAGCACCTACACAAAAACAGATATAAAAGAGATGGACCCAAAAAAAAATGATTCAGATCTTAACTTACCTAGTTATGGTGGCGAGAAAAATAGGATAAGGATGGATATGGGGATCTTAGCATGTACGTACTTGAGAAATGCTTTGGGGTTTTAAATTCAACAAAAATTGTCAAGCACTCACACATTTTTCATCCTTCCCCTTAGAAAGTCTTTAACATTTGTGTATGATTACCCATTTTTTAAAGTTTTGTCAATGTAAGATTTTTTTTTAATGCAAAGTTTTCTGTCAAAATTTAGATTGTTTTGGTTATTTGATATGAGTATTTATTTTGTCTAATAATTTAATTTGATATCTTTTAAATTTAGAATCAAGGGTTAAGGAATAACTCATTTGGGTATAAATTTACTCTCATTTTTTATTCATACATTTCTACAAGATTTGAATCTCAATGGATGTCAAGTAACATATCATATCTTCATCAATTGTGCACAACCAGTTGAACTATAATCCTTCAATTAAAAAATTATTTTTTTGAATTTTACGTAGGCTAACAAAAAAATTGCTAAGCCACATTAACTTTAAAATTATGGTGAAAAATGCATGAGGTTCATTTTGATAATTCATTTCCATTTAATGACCACTGCAAAATTGTTGTATTTTTTAGTAAATAATTTTAATTGAATTGAATTTTATTTACAAATAAAATATGGTTTGGTTTTAATTTTTAACTAGTTCTGTTGTATTAAATTAAATTTATAAGTATATAAATGATTTAATTTTACTAATTCTTTCAAATTGGTTGTTATGAATCAATTTGAATGTAAAATTGATTTTCTCGTGTGTTAGAGGGTAAACTCGAATTCATTTAAAATCATCTAAAACAATTAGAGAGTTGTCATCCATATTTTATTATCACATAAAAAGCACATCATAGAGCATCAACATTGCATCATCAACTTATATCATTTAATAACCTCACTTGAATGTGAGAATGAGTAAGGAAAAAATGTGTTGTTTCAATATGCCTCTTAAGAAAAAACATGGGCACTTCACCTAGAGCCAACTTATTCACATGAATTTTATATTTTAAAAGAACACATTACCTATCACTCATCCCTTTATCTTCCTGTACAGCGACATTGATTCCCTAGTATCCTATAATCCCTCCACATGGTGCATATTTTAAAGAACATAATACTTATCATTCATCCCTTTACCTTCATGCCATATGACATGTAATCCTTTCAAAGTTTATGATCTGAAGATACATTTACTTACTTGATGTGCTTATTTTTATTTTGTTTTAAATATTTAAAAATACATTTTATTTTAGTATGTGTTTAAAATATTTTTTAATTTATTAATATTATTTAAGTTTTCCTTAAATTAAAAGCTCTAGGGCACAACTTAAATAATGTGAAAAAATTCTTGGAAATGAGGCGGATCTTATAACTTACTTTCAAAAAAGGAGACATAACACCATATATATCAGAGCATAATTTATACTCATTCTGTAAAATTTTGTCATTTAATGTTGAGATGGAGGTTCATCAAACAAATATGGAAACGTGAAATTCAACATTTATTTGGAAATTTCTCCAACAACTGGAAAACATCACGACCCTTGTTATGTGCTGCTTTTGGCCAAACATTATTAAAAAATAAACAGCGTTTATACCGCTTAATAAAAGGAACCAAATACCTAAGTTAATTGCAAAGTTTTCCCCTCTATACGCCACTAGTTTATTTGACATGTTTCCATAAAGGCAAGGGAATGGAAAAACCTCATTGTTAAAAGGGCTATAGCCTCTTGGAGCCGAGGCACTCTGTTTAGCCACTTGGAATGTCATAATTACACAGCCTCCGTTGTCTTTCTTGATTGTGTTCCCACCGTGGTTTCCATGATTCATGTTGTTGGTTGTTGTTCCATAGTATTTGGAGAACCCTTCTTCTATCTCCCCCACCATGGCCAACGCATGAATGACTTCACATAATTCATGGCATTGGCTACTATGCATGAATGACTAATTTAGCTCAGAACTTGTTGATGCCAAGATTGTGGCAAAGGTTTGTGGGATTAATTTTGATGGAGAAGAATGTGAGAAGAAGAACGACATCGCTGCAACACAAAATTATAGCCGACAACATTCTTATAAAAAAGCAAGCACCAAGTGGAGTAGTGGCCAATAGCTAAAAACTTGAGGTAATCATAGACATACTTTCCCTCTTCAAGATCTTGTCCAGTTGCACACTCAACGAATACCACTCAACATACAAGACCCAAGGTGATTACAATAGTACTATGCAAATTAACTAGGAGCATATACCACTCACAAAAACTTTGGATAAATTACTTTTGGGCTAAAAACCACTCAATTGAAAAAAATCTCAAATTATAATAAAAAATATATATTAAGATCAAGTGTCAAATACAATAGCATTTCCAATGAAAAGAGTGAGTGAAAAAAAAATTAAATTGCATAAACTATGTTGTTTGTATGCTAACTACTACATCCATATAATTCTATGGTAACAAACCATGTCTTCCTTCCCAACTTAAGCACCTACACAAAAATAAATATAAAAGAGATGGACCCAAAAAAAAATGATTCAAATCTTATAGTTATGGTGGGGAGACAAATAGGACAAGGATGGAGATGGGGATCTTAGCATGTACATAGTAGAGAAATGTTTCGGGGTTTTAAATTCAACAAAATTGTCAAGCGCTCACACATTTTTCATCCTTCCCCTTTGAAAGTCTTTAACATTTGTGTATGATTACCCATTTTTTAAAGTTTTGCCAATGTAGGATTTTTTTTTAATGCAGAGTTTTATGTCAAAATTTAGATTGTTTTGGTTATTTGATATGAGTATTTATTTTGTCTAATAATTTAATTTGATATCTTTTAAATTTAGAATCAAGTATTAAGGAATAACTCATTTGGGTATAAATTTACTCTCATTTTTTATTCATACATTTCTACAAGATTTGAATCTCAATGGATGTCAAGTAACATATCATATCTTCATAATTTGTGCACAACTAGTTGAACTATAATCCTTTGGTTAAATTTTTTTTTTTTTGAGTTTTAGGTAGGCTAACAAAAAAATCGCTAAGCCACATTAACTTTAAGATTATAGTGAAAAATACATGAGGTTCATTTTGATCATTATTCTTCATTTAATGACCACTGCAAAATTGTTATATTTTTAGTAAATAATTTGAATTGAATCTAATTTTATTTACGAATAAAATATGGTTTGGTTTTAATTTTTAACTAGTTTTGTTGTTTTAAATTAAATTTATAAGTATATAAATGATTTAATTTTACTAATTCTTTCAAATTGGTTGTTATGAATCAATTTGAATGTAAAATTGATTTTCTCGTGTGTTAGAGGGTAAACTCTAATTCATTTCAAATCATCTAAAACAATCAGAGAGTTGTCATCCATTTTTTATTATCACATAAAAAGCACATCATAGAGCATCAACATTGCATCATCAACTTATATCATTTAATAACCTCACTTGAATGTGAGAATGAGTAAGACAAAAATGTGTTTCTTCAATATGCCTCTTAAGAGAAAAAACATGGGAACTTCACCTAGAGCCAACTTATTCACATGAATTTTATATTTTAAAAGAACATATTACCTATCACGCATCCCTTTATCTTCATACCTTTGACATTTATTCCCTAGTATCTGTAATCCCTCCACATGAAATTTATATTTTAAAATAACATATTACTTATCATTCATCCCTTTACCTTCATACCTTATGACATGTATCCGTTCAGAGTTGATGATGCAAAGATACATTTACTTGATGTGTTTATTTTATTTTATTTTTAATATTTAAAACATACATTCTATTTTAGTATGTGTTTAAAATATTTTTTAATTTTATTAATATTATTTAATTTTTCCCTTAAATTAAAAGTTCTTAGGCACAACTTTAAATAATATTAAAAAAATTTCTTGGAAATTAAAAGAGACTAGAGATCTTCATGGCACTTTCAAAAAAGGAGACATGACACCATATATATCAAAGCATAATTTATACTCATGATATAAAATTTTGTCATTTAAAGTTAAGATGGAGCTTCATCAAATAAATATGGAAACGTGGTGTAGCTTACATTTATTTGAAATTTCTCCAACAACGTTGGAAAACATACAACCCTTGGTATGCCTTTCTTTTGGCCAAATGTTATTCAAAAATGTGTAGCTTAGCAATTTATACCGCGGCTTAATAAAAGGAACAAATACCCCAAGTTAATTGAAAAGTTTTTCCTATGCGCACTAGTTATATTTGACCAATGTTTCCATAAAACAAAAAAAAGGGAATGGAAAAACCCTGCTGTTTAAGACTACCTCGACGGAGACAGAAGCGTTCTTTTAGCCACTTGGAATGTCGTAAATGTACTCCGCGTTGTCTTTATTGATTGTGTTTCTGTGGTTTCCATGATTCATGTTGTTGGTTGTTGTTCCATATTTGGAGAACCTTTCTTCCTATCTCCCCCACCATGGCCAATGCATGAATGACTTCACATAATTCATGGTGTTGGCTATTATGCATGAATGACTAATTTAGCTCAGAACTTGTTGATGCCAAGATTGTGGCAAAGGTTTGTGGGATTAATTTTGATGGAGAAGAATGTGAGAAGAAGAACGACATCGCTGCAACACAAAATTATAGCCGACAACATTCTTATAAAAATCAATCACCAAATTAGATGGCTGACCAATGCTTAAAAACTTGAAATTAATCAGGACATACTTTCCCTCTTGACATCTTGTCAAGTTGCATGCTCACTTGAATACCACTCAACATACAAGACCCAAAGGTGATTTCCAATAGTACTATGCAAATTAACTAGGGTAATATACCCTCCTGAAGCTTTTGGATATTTTTGGGCTAAAACCACTCGAATTGAAAAAATCTCAAATTATAATAAGAATATATAATAAGATCAAAAAAAAGTCAAATACAATAGCATTTCAATGAAAAGAGTGAGTGAAAAAACATTCAAAACTACATAAAACTATGTTGTTTTCTACTACATCCATATAATTCTATTGTAATGAACCCGCGTCTTCCTTCCCAACAGCACCTACAAAAAAAAATATAAAGAGATGGACCAAAATAAAATGGTTGAATCTTAACTTACCTAGTTATGGTGGGGAGACACATAGGACAAGGATGGAGATGGGGATCTTAGCATGTATGTACTTGAGAAATACTTCAGGGTTTTAAATTCAACAAAATTGTCAAGCACTCACACATTTTTCATCCTTCCCCTTTGAAAGTCTTTAACATTTGTGTATGATTACCCATTTTTTAAAGTTTTGTCAATGTAGGATTTTTTTTAATGCAGAGTTTTATGTGAAAATTTAGATTGTTTTGGTTATTTGATATGAGTATTTAATTTTTCTAATAATTTAATTTGATATCTTTTAAATTTAGAATCAAGGATTAAGGAATAACTCATTTGGGTATAAATTTACTCTCATTTTTTATTCATACATTTCTATAAGATTTGAATCTCAATGGATGTCAAGTAACATATCATATCTTCATCAATTGTGCACAACCAGTTGAACTATAATAGTTTGGTTAAAAAAATATTTTTTTGAGTTTTAGGTAGGCTAACAAAAAAATTGCTAAGCCACATTAACTTTAATATTATAGTGAAAAATGCATGAGGTTCATTTTGATAATTATTCTTTATTTAATGACCACTGCAAAATTGTTGTATTCTTTAGTAAATAATTTGAATTGAATCTAATTTTATTTACAAATAAAATATGGTTTGGTTTTAATTTTTAACTAGTTCTGTTGTTTTAAATTAAATTTATAAGTATATAAATGATTTAATTTTACTAATTCTTTCAAATTGGTTGTTATGAATCAATTTGAATGTAAAATTGATTTTCTCATGTGTTAGAGGGTAAACTCTAATTCATTTCAAATCATGTAAAACAATTAGAGAGTTGTTATCTATATTTTATTATCACATAAAAAACACATCATAGAGCATCAACATTGCATCATCAACTTATATCATTTAATAACCTCACTTGATTGTGAGAATGAGTAAGCCAAAATTTGTTGTTTCAATATGCCTCTTTAGAGAAAAAAAACATGGGCACTTCACCTAGAGCCAACTTATTCACATGAATTTTATATTTTAAAAGAACATAATACCTATCACTCATCCCTTTACCTTCATACCTTTGACATTGATTCCTTGGTATTTGTAATCCCTTCACATGAATTTTATATTTTAAATGAACATATTACTTATCATTCATCCCTTTACCTTCATACCTTATGACATGTATCCTTTCAAAGTTTATGATGCAAAGATACATTTACTTACTTGGTTTGGTTGTATGAGATATGATGTACTCCTAATACCTAATCCTCAACAATGGTATAGCTTGTGAAGTGTCCCTAATCCTTGATCTCCAACATTCTTAAAACCCAAAAACTCCCCAATTTTACAATATTCACTCCCATCTACCTCCCTACACAACCCAAGCCACTAGTAATGACTAGATTTGATTTTGCAACCATAGTAGAAAAAATCATTAGGGGAAAATTTTTATAAACCAATGAGAAAAATCAAGAGAAACTTGGAAAAAATAGGGAAAAAATCTAGAAAATCTTGAGAAACTATTTTTAAAAAATTTAAGGGCATTGCCATAGCATAGAGATAAAGAGTGCAAAAAAAATAGAGAGTTTAACACATGAATTGTAGAAAATGTGATTTCTTTGTTTATATTTATATCACTGATTACATTGCATTGTACAAATCATACTTCATAGTGCATAAATAATAATTAGATGGCTATAGTTGATAAAACTTCAAATAATATATAGTTTGTACAAATTAAACCTATAAACTAAGTACAAAGTTCCAAAAAATCAAATGTAGCCAATGAATCTTGGTACTACAAATAGAGCTATGTTAAAGGGATGCATGTATTGATGATGAAGCTCCTAGTTCAAAGCTTCTCCCAAGTCGTTCAACTTCATGATATCCAAGTTGGTCTCTAGAATCTCAAAATCCTTAGGCTCAAGAAATTCATTAAATAAACAGTATTTTTTTGTTAAGTAGACATCATAGATTATAAAATGGGAATCAACTAGTTAATATTTGTGATTTAACAATACTTGTAATTTTTAGAAAAATGTCAAAGATAATTATATGAAGAGTGTGAAAGGGAAGTTATATGACAAAGCAAGCAATTGCAAAGTTCAACTTAATAATGTTTGGATCAAATAGCTCAAGATGGAGTAATAGAAAATGCTTTTGAAACAAAATATTAAGTCTCAAAAGACATGATATTGAAATGTTTTCATTAATAACTATTTTAGCAGATTTGTAAAAGAGTAAAGAGTTAAATATTTTTCCATTAGATAATAAATACCTACACTGGTAAGTGCAAAAATATGGGGGGCCAAAAAGGGGGCTTAAGTGGCCACTTTTTTTCTAAAAATAGGAAATACTAACCTTGGACATGAAATTGAGGATAGTTACACTCAAAATTTTGAGATGCAACAAAAACAAGGATTGTAGTGCTCCAAGTCTACTTTCTAACGTACTAATTTATTTTGAAAATGCTTGAGATTAAGGGGTTCAAAAGAGGGGACCACAGAAATTGGTGTTTTTTTTGTCAAAAAAATATAACATAGCAACTTTTGTGGGTCCCTAGCACGATGAACTTTTTTGTATTTTTAAAATCACTTTGGTGAGAAATTAGCTAATAGTATGTAGTTTATGCTTGATTTTTCTGATAATTTTTTAATGAATATTTAATTTTTTTCTAATTTTCAAAGTGGACACTTCTCGAAAAACAAAATTTTGGCTGTGCTACCCCTATAAATTTGGGAAACTAATTGAAATTTTTTATTTATTTTTTAACAAGTGTAGAATGGAGTGTAGTTTCTAAAAATGTAATTTATTTGAAATTTCGAAGAACAGTTAATTTATAATGAAAAAAACACTAAACTATTTTTTTTTTCAAATAAAAAGAGACACAAACAAAAGAAATTATAGATCAAAGGCTTAACATTGTCAAAAAGTGAAAAAATTACATTGTTAGATAGCTAAGAGAGAGCCTAACATTACCTAGGTGTTCAACTTGTTCGACATTGAAACATGTGCAATCATGATGGTGAGCACAAACCCGATTATGTGAAATATTGTAGAATTTATAAAAACACATCTTTGGAAGTTGGGAAGGCCTTCCAATCCTTTGGGTTAGTATTCCAAGGAAAATACCAAGCCCAAGGCTTAGGGATTCCCAAAGAAAGATATAACATGAGCACATTTTTTTTATTTTTTATTTTTGGTAACTCAGAGGTATCACTGTATACACCTAAAAACGGTCATGGAATTTAATTAATTAAATACTAGTTATTTAATTGATATTCGACTAAGTATAAATAAATTCTCAATTTATTTATATTGTTCATATTCTAAATTCTCCAAATCTAAAATCATATTCTTCTAAATTAATTAAATAAACAAATTTCCATAAGCTTGTTTTATTTAATTAATCATCACTAATCCAATTAGGAATTAGATCACATTTCTACAACTTTTTGTGCCACCCCACCAAGGTCACATGAAAATAAATAACTCTAATTTTTAATTAGAATTATCTTCAACTCATTTCAAAAAGCACACGGCTCATTTCCTCCCACACTTCTGCCAATTTTGGAGCACATGACTTATTCCTCCCACACTTCCACTAATTTTGGAGCACATGACTTATTCTTCCCACACTTCCACTAATTTTGGAGCACATGACTTATTCTTCCCACACTTCCACCAATTTTGGAAGCACGTGGTCTTCTCTTCTCACACTTGAATCTTCCATCCAAATGGCATGTTTCCCATTGGTCAAGAGATTCTCCCATCCAAATGGCATGTTGTCTTTGGTCAAGGGGACAACATCTTGATTCTCTTCATCTTCACCATCCATCTTTCTTATTTGAATCTAGACCGTTGATTATTTCCACCTCACTATATGCTTGGAAAAGGCTATAAATACAACCCTTGGGCATTGTATTTTGCATCCACATTTGAAGTAAAGTTATCATGCAAATTTATCATTGGAGCTTGGAGTATTTTGGAGTCTTATAGCTAGTCTTTACATCATTTTTTTCTTTGCATTTACATCTTAGCTTTAAATCTTGCATCATAGTTGCATCTTAGATTAGTTCATTTTAAGTTTGCATTTGAGCATATGTAGAATCATGCATAGATCATTCTAGTTCAATTCCATAGCATCCACCTCCACTTGTTCATTTATCATCAACATCATCCTTCACTCATCATAGCCTTCATCATCATTGTTTGCACATAGTTTCACATAGGCATTAGATTAGCTTGCATGTTGAATACTAATCTCATTTATTAAGTGTCATTCCTAGCCATACAATTGCGCATGAAATCGAGAGGCAAAAGGTTAAAAGAATCAGTAGAATAGAGGGACAATAGAGCATTCTTAGATTTAGTTTATTGTTGCAAATTATATAGGTTTCTTTGCTTAGAAGATATTTAAATGTAAATCATTTCATTAAGGTTTGTGTTGATACTAATTTTTCACATTTCACACACACACAAAATGATGCCCACCGTGGGGCCTTGCCCCATTTATTATTAACATGCTTGAAAATTTATGTTCATAGGTTCAAACGTGAGACTTTTGGAGCATTTTGCACCCATTTTGGTGCCTCTTGTACCTGTTTTGGCACCTCTTGTACCTTTTTTGGAGCCTTTGGTCTCTGTTTTGGCACCTTTTGCTCATTTTGTGGCACCTTTTGCACATTTTGGCACCTCCAATCTCTGGTTTGGCACCTTTTGCTTCCAGATTGGTGTTTTTTGTCTTTGTTTTAGCACTTTTATAGTCAATCTTAAAATGGATGTATCTTAGTCATACGAAGGTCTTTTTCAGAGCTTTTTTTTAAATGGGGTAGACTTTTATAAGCTATGTAATGGTGTAGGTGTTTCTCAACTTTTGTCTATGTTTTGGCACCTTTTGCACATTTTGTGGTACCTTTTGTAGTTTCCCTATTTTTCACTAAATTCGAAGGATAATACTTTATGTTGTTTTGAGGGTTTCCCATATTCACTATCAAAGACATTCTTATCAAACTACTAACATATTGTAGGGGTTGGAAGTGATTTACTTGTTTCCTTTTGGTTAAGATAAGAACATAGCTTAATTAAAAGGTTAATGAACACCATGTTTCCTTTTGATTAAGTTAGGAACATAGATTAATTAAAGGGCTAATGAACCTCATGTCTTTTGTGATGGATGGTAGGCATATTCTCTCCC
The DNA here is from genome assembly GCA_007258455.2 of Sequoia sempervirens. Taxonomy (NCBI): domain Eukaryota; kingdom Viridiplantae; phylum Streptophyta; class Pinopsida; order Cupressales; family Cupressaceae; genus Sequoia; species Sequoia sempervirens. The sequence continues at coordinate 31,844,709 of VDFB02000015.1, forward strand.
CTTAACTAGGTGACCAAAAAGCTAGACCCATTCACTTTTAGAGTGCGAGTGTGAGTTGAGTATATCACATGTGTTCTCTCTTTATTCATGTGGAATAAAGATTGATCGAACTATGGGTATACTTGCTTTATTCTATTTATCTTAGAGGGTTTGCCTTGTGGGAAAAATTAATCACCCAAGAGAACAACCCAACCGGTAACACGCTAAAGCCAAGCGCATTTCCAACCGGTATATAAGTGTGGATACTAGAACAAAGGCCAATATCACGAGGTTTGTTTTGACGAGAAGGGCAGCAATGGTCTCTCGTCGCATGGATCAACCCCCACAAATGAAAATTCCTTACTAAAACCCTTGTTGTAGTTTGGCCAAAACCTTTATCTATTCTTTGGTGTAGCAACGGTCGTTGTGAAGGCATCCACATTCTCACAATTTTTAGTAGAGATGAAAAATATGTCATGGGAGATTCTTGGGTATTAGTGCTTGGCTGCCCCGAGAAGTGAGTATCATGGAGGGGAGCCAGTGGGGTCAAGCATCTAGTCATCTGCTAAGAATAAGTGTGGTTGTGGTAAAACCCATGTGGAATTTAAAAGAACACAATCTTTCACAACCTTAGGAGTGTACATTACTTGATGTGTCTTTATCAAAGTGTTTTCAAAACAAACAAAAGTTCACATATCAAAAGTGAAAACCCTGATTTAGAATTGCATTTAGTGAAACCACTAAGTCTCCCATTGAAAAATTAGGAAAACCAAGCAAATTTTCAAAGAAACTTTCAAAAATCCAAGTCTGAACTTGTTCTAGCACCTTCTATCTCTATTTGGCTCCTTTTGCACATTATGTGGCACCTTTTGTCTATGTTTTGGTGCCTTTTGCATAACACAAAATAGTGACCTAGGTTCATCTCTTGTTTGAAAATCAGTCTCATCTTGGGAATCCTTAGAAGTATCCAACCAATCCTTAGGTAAAATAGAGTTTGAACATGTGTGTTACCAAATTATTTCACAAAAGATCAAAATTCAGAAACCAAAGTCCAAACCTCTTAGTCCAAAAGAACACCAAAAACATCTATCAACACTTTACAAATTTAGAGAGAGGTTGACCTTCAATTTCTACAAAAGATCTTGCAAGAACAATCCTGAATCATACATCTTTTACTATTGTCAAAATCCAAGACTTTTCCAAAGATTTGAGTACCTCGTTTAAGAAGAAAACTTCCCTCTAGTTTCATAATTTGAAGCAAAATTTTGAAATTTTCTCAAGTCCAAGATCATTCCTTAGATACCTTAGAAGTCTAAACTTGTTAAAAATGACCTCTACAAGTGGAATTTTCCAACCTAAACCAAGATTTAACATCAAAAAGTACCAACATCATCAAATTTATCATACCTTTGATTATTAAGCCTAGTTTCATCATCAGGATTTATTATCTTCTCATCACAAAATGAAGCTACATAGCCAAATCAAACTTAGTCTCATTATAATTTTTCATTCTATTTGACTTAGTTGTAATCCTTAGTTCTTTTCCAAAACCTAGATCAAAGTTTAGTCTAAACTATAACACTTGTATTCCCATTCAAACAAGGTTACAAAAACAAAAACTCAAGGAAAAAGGACTTGAAAATTAAAACATTGAAACTCCAACCATTGAAACTCCAAACATTGAAACTCCAAACATTGAAATTCCAACCATTGAAACTCCAATCATTGAGACTCAAAACACAAAAACTCAAAATAGTGAAACACAAAACACCATGGAGGAGGTTGAAGAGAATCCTTTTCATGGACTCAACAACACTGATGGGGAAGAAATAACTGAAGAAGAGATCCAACATGTTGAACAAGACCCCAATTTCCACAAATGTTTGGAAAATATTTTCGAAAGAAATGGGGGAAAATACCTCCTTATGCTAGCCAAAAAAGGTTCCAAATTACCAGAAGACTTTGATGTGAATCAATTGAAAGCACCACCAAAAAATCCTAAAAATGATCCTAAACAATTGGTTGCTTTAACTCATCAAATAAGAAACCTTCAACAAAAAATCTGGGATATGCAAAGGGAAACAACCATAGAAGGATATTTGTTGTTAGACATCTATTGTTATCCATCTAACAAAAATCTGGACATGACATCTTCTCCACCAACAACTACATCATCCAACTTCAACTTCTTTGAATTCTTGAAAAAGTTAAATTAGAAGCCCAAATCTCAGTCCTCAAACACAAATGATATTGAACAATCTTACCATGTCATGCATCTATCTTCATCTCCCATAAGTCAAAATAAATTTTAGGATTCTTTCACCCAAGTTAACAATTCCATCCAACCACCTTATTCTATCATATCTTCTACATCCAATGATTCATGTCAATCTCTTAGTCCAAACCATGCTAACATAGACTCCCTTACACATCAAGATCAAAGAATTCTTTCCACTCCATCCAATGATACAAAAAATCCACAAGTTCTTCCAATCTTTGACCAAGACCCCATCTCTCAAGAATTCTATGATGATCCCCTCCTTTCACTTTTCATCCACAAGGATTCCCTTCCATCTCAAGAGAAAAGTATCCTCCCCAATCCTCCTTCCACTCTATTTAATGAATCCATGCCATCTCAAGATTCCATTGGATCCCATAAGCATGATAATTCTTCCATCCTATATAATGATGTCCTACCATCTGATGTTCAAGATATGCTTTCTACAGAATCTCATGATTCCCTTCCTCATCAAGATCAAGATATTCTTCCATCTTAGGATATCCCTTCATTTCATGAGGATATTCATCCTTCTCAAGATCAAGATATTCCTTTCACACCACTACATGATGATTCCACACCTAATAAAGAGAAAGTTGCTTCATCTTCTACACCTCATGGTCCTCTTCCATGTCAATATCAAAGTACCCCATCATCCCCATGCCAAGAGCCATTCACATCTATACAAGCTATCCATGAACCCCACACCTACAAATTGGGATCCTTCACCTTTATCTGCTCTGGTTTACTTCCAACACTTATCCTTTCATCCATATCATATCCTCCCCAAAATGGACTTGCATCTTGTTTCATAAACAACACATATCCCATTGGTAAACGAATATGTCAAAGTATGAACTACAAAGGAAAAGGATTAGGCCTTCATGAACAAGGTATCCTAGAACCCCTTTATGTCCAACAAAATCCATATTATCACGGCCTTGGTTATACACCTAAGTTTCCTAGTTCATCAAACCTACCATCTATCCTAGGTCCTTATCCTAATCCACCAAACCTTCCATCTATCCTAGGTCCTCATCCTAATCCACCAAACCTTCCATCTATCCTAGGTCCATATCCTATTCCTCAATAACACAAAGGCACACATCGTTGATTCCCTTTCAAAATTCTACCTCCAACAACTCATCCATGATACCTCCATACAATTCATCTTCATCCATCTCTCCTATTTCTCTTGGAAGCAATTTGGGTGTCAAATGTCAAAAGCTTCCATATCAAAATCCACATGTGTCAAAGGATCAACATGTCTCCTCGAAGAGGCATGCAAAAATAAAATAAAAGTTGATCCAAAATCAAAGGAAAAATGAAAAAGGCCAAAAAGGCCCATCAAAGAAAAAAGAAAAAATTTCAAGACCACAAAGGTCCATAAATCAAAAGGAAATTTCAAAGGCCACAAAAGGCCATCAAAGCAAAGGAAAAATTCCTAAGACCACAAAGGTCCATAAAGCAAAATAAAATCTCAAAGCCACAAAAAGAAAATATCAAAGTCAAAAATCACGTGGATTCCTAAAAGTCTCATAGAAGCAATGAAATCTAAATTGGCATCCAAATCTACTAATGCAAAAGCTTCCTCCACTCTTCCATCCAAAAACCTATCACCTTCCAAATCCATTTTTCCTCCATCACTCCACCACCCTTCAAGGTGTGTGCCAATGTTGACCTTGCAATCCTTTCCATCTATCCATCAACAAGCCCTCCCCCCTCCTATCCATTACCCAACATTCATCCCCCATTATTCTCCTTTAATCCAAACCTTTGGATAAGTCCTTAGTTCTTCCATCATACCTTTTATAGGCCAACATTTATGAGTCTGATTCCCATGGACATGGTTTATTAAAGGGATATTTGGTCGTAAAACTTGATGGTTAAGTCCTTCCTCCATCTCCCTATCATCCATATCCTATTTTACATATTCCTCTTTCACTCTACACTTGGGGGGAAATTTTCATCCATCTTATCATTCCTTACATTTCCACCTTTGATCTTGACAAGGTTAAGTATCTCCTTGAACATTATATATCTTATCCTATATGCTTTATCCATATCTTCCATACCATATCTTTCATCTTATCCATATTCCATCATTCTTACTAGATACATCCTTTCTTCTCATCCTTGGTCTTGATGAGGAATAGGGGAAAAATACTTGGGCCTTGTGTCTGTATCTTATCTAGTTGATCTTGATCATCCCATTCATTATCCTTATCCTTGTTTTCTTCCATTCCATATCTCCTAGCTTATCAAAATCCATGTCATCATGTCCCTTTGCAACCTTGAATTTTTTCATGCAAATCATATTTGAGCCTAGTTGTAAAACATTATCCAATCCTCATATATTTTTTCAATTAATCATCAACAATCATCAATATTATCATCATCATGCCTTATGGAATCAATCATTCCTGGCATCTTAATCAATCAATCATTATCATCTTTTGACAAGAGATATGTTGCTTGTGTGACATGTTTTACAATGAATCTTTCATTTTGATCTATCATTTATCCATGGTTGCATTACCTCTTTTGTGGGGAATTGTGTTCCTTCAACTAGTCATATCATATCATTCCATCTTAAATATCCTGAGAAAAATACAAAAAAAGAAAGAAAATCAAAAAGATCATAAAATCATAAAATCTAAAAAAGTGCAATAAAAAAAAGTAGAGAAAACCTAGCAACAAGCATTATTTGTGATAGGTTAGCTTTTCCATCTATTTGAGCATGTCAACCATTTGGTTTTGCCATCCATCTGCCTATCCTTTGAAAGCATCATGTACATATTTTGGCATCACGGTCATGTCTCACCCTAGAGTGGGGTCAAACAAACTTTGAGCTTAAACCAACAGACAAACAACAGGAAGAAAAACACAACAAAAATAGTGATTAAAATTGATGTATAGGATCTAGACTAATTGCGAATCTAAATGCTTAATTATAACAACTTAATGGAAACATAATTCATGCATACATTATTGAAACTTATGCATTAAAGTCTTAAAACTTAAGGTGAAAATCAGAACATGAGAGAGAAGGAGAGAAAAAGTGCAAACAATCTGATAACGAAGTTCGCCACAATCATGACTATGTCTCCGAGTCCGCTCCAATAGAGTGAGACCGATCCGATTAATCTCCAAAAAGGATTACAAATGCACCAAGACCATTCCTTTTAGCACTTCGACATCATAACAATACTCCGTCACACGAAAATGGCTCAAAAAACTCCACAAGAAAATCTCCCTATTTCTCCAACACCTAGTCTTGAAAAATCTCCATGAATAAAACTCTCACACCTAAACCCCCTTTTATACATAAATTTTGCATAAATAGGCTTAACAACTATATTAAATGCCTAACCCCCTCTAATCATCGTGCAATGACTCAATTCATCTTTTAGACCCCTTTAGTTTAAATGGTTAAGGGGGTTTACAACAAGAATGGCCTATTTGTTATGGCTCGGCCAATACACATCCGATAAAAGAAAATAGACTCTACATATAACTAAAGTATTTTTGGTGGTCTAACGGTTACTATATGTTTTGCTAACTCAGTGGTCGGGGGTTCAAACCCACTGGCCACATTTTATACCAAACTTTGAAACTTTTAAAAACAAAAACAAACTCATGTCATTTCATATTGAATGGTCGATGGCGGGTGTAATGGTAAACCGGTCCGGCGCTATCCGAGGGGTCACAGGTTCAAGCCTGTGGAAGATTTCTGTTGAACAAAACAAACTCAATCGACGCCGATAGAGGAAGGAGGGGACACACGTCCCGCCAGGAAACTGCCATGTGGCAACACCTAATTTGATGACACTGCTAACTCAACTGCCACGCGATGCTAACTGGGATGCCATTGTGCTCGCTGACTCAATGTACGGTTGCCACGTAGGACGTATGGATGGACACGTGTCACAATCTGATTGGTCCATAAAGTTTGAATCAACTACCATGTGTCATGCCAAAATTCATCCATTTGGATTCCATATAGTACGAACTACCTGATGACGTCACCTGTTGTACCATCAAGTCAACCAAACTTTGACTATCCATATCTCGAGCGTATGATGTCGGATTTTGACAAAACGAATGTTGCCAGAATCATCTCGATGATCTCTTCGACTTGATGCCACTTTCGTCAATTTTTTGAAAAAATCATTTTTTCGCTTCCTAGACAACCCCTGATGGCAGTTTGACCCAAAGTTTGACTAGCCATAACTTGTGCAAACAGACTCCTTTTTGCTCCATTCAAGTTGCGTTGGAATCAGAACATCGAGATCTTTCTAATGGTGTAAAAATATAGAGTATTAGAGAGATTTCAATTTTCACTGAAAACTATCCCCCGAATCAATTTGGGACATACAAATGCGTCATGGTTCGAGGTCCAAGAGCATTCCTATCAAGGGGTCCGTGAAAAATTGAACTTGTATGAATTAAACCCATGCTGGATTTACCCACATGCCAAGTGTTTGGACAAGGATGTTTCTGACAGCAACACCTTGTACCTATGCTCATACCTCCACTGCATTGTTGATCAGCCCCTTTTAGCTGTCACCATGGCCGCCCCATTTGTATTCACCTCTATGCCAACATTCTACAATAAAATTTCAAACCCTCTCAAGATGTGAAGCTGTAGCTCATTAAATTGTTCTCATCCTCCATTGCATAAGGCTACAAATAGAATTTCCTCAAAAAAATTTGATACATTTTACTATAAGTATAAATTGCCTCCCTCTCCCAGTGTGAGTCATGGAAACAAGACATGAGTATGCATTCCACACAGTCATGAAACCCTAGGTTTCAGGACCCGTCCCTCTAAAGAGAATTCTTCACATCTTAGTCCCCTATAAGTGCTAAGATTGACGTGGCTAAGCGCTTGTTCTTGAAGTAAACACAATGAGTAGAATTGGTGCCTTATAAGAAACTAATTTGAACAAATTCTTGGCCATTGTCATGGGAAGATTCAATTGCAACATTGCATATATGATTGTAAGGAAACCAACATAAATCATTAGTTTACCATTGCCATCTAATTTCCAATGTTGAATCATTGTTGGGTACAAGTTTGAATTCATGTTTGAATGTGAATTTGCATCACAATTAGATGATGTTTGGTTTTGAAAACATAAAAATCTATGAATATTCCTTTGAAATGAAGCTTTCTCATGGCACTGCATTGCTTCAGCTTCAAATAGGATAGAATATGTGTGACCTTTTAAATTGAACAATACACCAACCAAACAATCCTATCTTCCCACTTTTTGATTATCAATGCAATTCATCCATGCTACTTCAAACTTTGTGATCAACTTACTTACATATTCATTCCATTGACCTTTCTCTTCTTGCCACCATTCCCAAATAGTAGTTAAACTTTTCTCTTCAATATGTCTCCTTGAGAGTCTTGAATTGAGAATTCTAAAGCTATCCCTTGCAACCAATGAAGGTTCATGACTTTGTTGATGATACCACATTTTGAACAATAGGGTATTAGCATACAAAAAATTTATTCTCTATGGTGAGGTTGAGACACACAATACATAAGTGTTCCTAAATGAACTACACCTGATTTCCACTACTTTTAACCTTTGCCACATACTCACATAATTGTTACCTCTTCGCAAAGATAGTCTTTAAACAATATTTCCTCTATTAATTTATCTAATAAAGTTATTTCCATGGCCTTCTCAATCATTTCTTTGATGTCAAATTCAATGTATGTTGACTCCTTTGTTTGGTTGTATTCAAGCTCTCATTTAGTATGTAACTTCATAATTGTGTGAAGCATGTCGGGTCCCCATGTAGGCCCAACTCAAAAAAAATCATTTTCAAAATAGTTTTATGATCAATTGATCTGAGGCTAATTTCATATGCATCTAGCATGAAAACCTGAAGTGGGTTATCACTAGAATTTGTTTTCTAGCATATTTGCATAGTTATCAAAATAGGACTAGTGGCCTTTGGAATTGCCTTGGAAAAGTAGTCAAACAATCTCCTAAAGTCAAAAAAATGCACAAGCATGTAGAAATTTGATCCAAGAATTCATTGCAACAAATAAATCGACAAAAAAGATCTCGAGGTGCAATATATTCAATGTCAAAGTGGCTCAGTCAGAATTTTCTGCAACTTCACTTGTTCAAAGTAAATTATGGCTCACCAAGTCACCACCTCGAAAAATACCAAATCACTACCTGGGAATCTCCCACTAGAATCACTAAATCATTTAGTTCCATTGAGTATGTGTGCAAGAGGGATTTCCATCAGTCCAAATTTGTCAAAAGATATTGAGGGTCAAACTTGACCACCTTGAAACATTCTGAAAAATGCAGGTGTAAAAACAAAACAAATTACATTTGCTTTTGACCTAGTAAAAATATCAAACTTGATCCTGTGGCTCTAAAACTAGACTAGGGAGCATATGAATGCAGGAGGAATGCAGGGAACCAGTCCATTTTTCTTTACGATCACTTGACTATGAAATATCGAACTGAATAGGAGGCCCCTTCGCAAGCTTGAGAGTTTGCAAACAACAAAACAATCTCAGAACCCTCCAACTTTTCTTTTCAAAACCTTATCAAAGCTTATCACAACAAGCTAAAATCAAACATACATGTTCCATATGTCACATGAGTACATTCACCAAAGGATTTGGTCAACATGAAAATCAACCGACTCTAATTTATGACCCTCCAAAGTAGGTCATTGGGGAAAAGTTTTCAAGTGCACTTCTGAGTGTGCAAATCAACTTTTCACATCATGAGAATGTAAAATTTTGAAGGTTCCATCACCATCAATCATTCATACCACCTCACACTCTCATCCCATCATCCCTTATCATTGGCATCTAGAAATAGGCTACCCCCTTACAATCCAATTCTATCAATCCCATCAATTGATCACTCAGATATAATTCAAATTATCTTAGAAATAAAAACTTATAAGAAAATCCTAATCCATACAATCTAGTTATATACAATATTTGCGCAATTATCCAATTGTATCCTTGGTCTTGTTCGAAGCCTTGCTAAAAGCCTTGATCCAAATCCAATCATCATCATTGGGATCTATCCTTCCCAATCCTTTTCTGTTTCAAGACATGTGGTTCCCACATCAACAATACTCCATCAACCATTACTCAATCTTATCTTTCTAGCTTGACCAAGGAAACATCCAATTTGTCTTTTTATCTTTTTTGTGCATGCCTAATTTCTTGTTTATATGTATTATCATTTGTCTTGTATCTATATAGGTCCTTGTAATCTACATGTCATAGAAATATCATGGTATTCCATATCATGGTGCCATATAGCATATGGTTGCTTCTAACATATCTTTTTCTATATATGGGATGCATTGTCACCTTATTTTATTATACCTTGGTGCATAATATCCAATGATATATTAAATAAAGAGTGCTTAGTCTAATATAACATAACTAAGTATTTCATCCCTCCTTCTTCCTTTTCTAATCTCTTCATCATCCCATCAACCCTCATATCAATCTTCTTGCATTCTCTTCCTCATCACCTTCCATCCTCTCATCCATTTCAATAGCACACACATGTTCTCCTAACTTTTCCATCCTCTTGAGGGGATATCATCATCATCATATTCACTCCCATCATATTTCCTCCTAGTTACACCTTTGAATGACAAGGACATCTTCCCTAATCTAACCATTTTCTTCCAAGAACTATGTTTTAATCTTCTTTGAAATGACGTGTTTTAACATCATCTCAAAGAGGGACAATATGTAGACACCTATAGTTGATACCTTGTAATTATTTGACTATGTCTTCTATAATTGATTAAATAAAAATTTAAGTATTCAATTAATGATCCCACTTTCATTGCTTATTAATTAAATAATATTTTATTATTTAATTAATAATTTTGCTATTCATTGTTATTCACCCACATACTATTTCTAGCCTAAATCGATAAATCACCCTCCTCCTATAGTCTGCCTTAAGTAAATAAATCCAATAATTTATATACCTAAGTTCCCTATCCATTTCCCCCCAAAAAATTATATATATATATATATATTTCTATTTTGTCCACCTTTCATTAAGTGGGGTAATCCACTTTATCTCCTAATGATCCAAATGAACAATCTGATCCTAGTCAATCCCCCACCAAATCAGGAACATCCTCTAATGTATACAAAGGCATGCACCTTTTGTATACCATACATGGGCCTTTGTACATGTGACATGGCCTTGGCACCATGTCACATGGGCAAGGTACTTTCCCATCCCTCTTGGGTACTCCAAATTTCCATTTTTATCTCATCCCGTTAATCTTCCCAAGGAGAATCTTCAACATTGATTCTCCCCTTAATCCCTTTCCCTCCATCTTCTCCAACCATATGAGGAAACTTGTCTACATCCCCTTTTCACATGGATTTCAACCAATATGAGTCATTGATTTCATCTTAAATAATCATGTCCATCCTTTGGTTCTTCCCAATTTCTAAAATTTACCTCAACTGAAACCATTATAAATAAGAAACCATATCACTTGAAAACTTATGTTGCTAGCACAAGCACTCACATCCAACCATCCATGAACACAACCACCATTCCATGATGCAATAAGGGTTAATTTTGTGAAATCATTTTATATTTTTTTAGTATGTGTTACTAACCCTTATGCTTAATTTGATTGTTGTTTGTATTTTTATAAAAGTAGGTTAATAATAGTGCTTTGATTATTAGGCTCAAAATTACATGCACACGTATAAATTTTAGGCCCATAATATTTTCATCATGGATTTTGGTTCCCCTTGAACCTTAGAGAATATTTTTCCATTAGTTAGTTGACCACATGTATCATTTTATTTATCCATGAAACTAGTACACTTAAGAGGAGGTGGCCCACCTAGTTAAGAGCACAATGAAGAGGAGGAAACTGAATGGTGTGGAAATATGATAAGGCATGAACATGCAACTAGATTTAATATTATGCAAGTCATATTTTGATTTATCCTTCTCAACCTTCTTAGTAAGATGGGGCCCACATAGTCATGCTCTTGTAATAAAAAATTGAATGACTTGAGGTCATGAGAGATAAGTGGTAGAGGATGTGAATATAGTGCCTACAATTGGTGTTGGTGTATAAGTTAATTATTGCCATGTATCTCAACTACAAAAATAGGAACATCTACTAACAAATATCATCAAATGATAAGTAGTATAGGCTTGGAATATAACTATAGAGTAACTAAAGGTCATAGAAGATATGAGTGAGGGATTCATGTGCTCATGCAATAATACAACACATCAGAAGGGTTGAACATGTTGTAGCATGGATCTTGAATGTTGGGTGCTAATAAATTTATTGAGAGGCGTAGCGACTAAGGGTAGTGAATGAACAAACAACTAAGATTTTAAAAAAGTCAATACAAGTAGCTATCCCTAATTGTGAACCATCAAACATAAATATTTTCTAGAACTCAAGTAAAGAAATAAAAATTTCAAACATGCCTTCCATAGGAAATAAGTGGAATATTGCACTCAATCATGCTCTATTTGTCATGAAGCTAAGCTCGCTAATAAGAAAATAGTTTATATCAACCACTTCGTATTCCCTTTTAAACATGGGATTCTATAGCTATGGATTTTTTAGTGGGTTTCCTTCTACCATTAGACAACATAACTACTTCTTTGTATTGGTGTGTTGGTTTGATTTTGCTTTGTCTCTTTTTATTATTTCTAATCAAAATTATATGTTTTTTAGTCAAATTTGGAAGTCTCTTTGGGGTCTTTTGGGGTCTCAACTTCATTATTCTACAACTTTCTATCCACAAATTAATGGCCAAACTAAAGTGGTCAATTAGACTTTTATTCATTCTTTTAGCATATTCTATAGTAAGAATAAACAATGGCATTGTTATCTTTATACTTTGTCACAACCATAATCAATCTTTACATGTCTCTATAAGCCATTCTCCTTTTGAGGTATAGTATGGATATCATCATCTTGCTCCATATGATATTCTAGTTTCTCTTCCTCCAACTTCATCACATCAATAAAAGGAATATAACCAAATTTCTCATTTTATTCAAGACATTTAAAATATTCATAGGAAACACTTTAGACTTTCTAGGGTAAGTATAAGGAAATCTATCATAAGCATCATATCCCTTCCATCTTGTAGGTTGGGGATGAAGTCTAACTTTATACGGATAAATGAATTTTTAACGGTCAACAATACCATAAGCTCAAACCTAGTCAATATGCATATTGTATCATTACTCAATCAATAGGAAATAATGGTTTCAAAGTTGAGTAATTAATAATAATGAGTGGAAGTAGTACGAGCCACAAATTACTTGGAAAATGAATTGCAACTTTCTCATCAGAATGTTATATTCTAGATTGATGGCCTATGTTTTTGAAGAAGACTTCATTCTTAATGTTTTTGACACACCCCACCAAGAGAGCAACTACCACTATAAACTTAGTTGTTCATAGGGTTCATTGTCAATGTAAACAAAATAAATATGCTAATCATTCTTTAAGCAACTTTCTCTCCGTCTTAAAAACAAAATTACAATACTTTCCTCTATGGAAGGATAAATTGATAAGGCTTAGTCTTTAAATTAGAACTAATTTTTATTAGCTAGTATAACAGAAAATTATAATATATAATTGCTCTGTATTTTTCTAAAAACTTCCTTCTACATAAAAACTAAAATTAGTAAATATAGCTGTAAAAATATATTTATACTTTTCTGCCTTAATAATAAATGTGGGGTTTGTATAGCCTTAATAATAAATGTAGGGTTTGTATGCAGTTATACAGGTGAGAAAAGAGTAGCCTTGAATTGCTTAGTTAACAGATTGCAAGGAATTTATTTAAATTTAATTGCAGACGTACAGACGCGTGATTGCGAAGGTGGAAGTAGACCTAAGTTGGAGAAGGGCTGCCATACCGAATGCTGTCTATTTGTGTGGGTGTGTGTTTGTACTTTGTAGTTACTCTCTGCCTCTGTTTTTCAGTTGGATGATTCGATGCTCTGCTGGATACACAAAAAAATTGGGCCATTTTCCCGCTGTTGAAGAAAGCCAAGAAGACAAGTTCATGTCAGAGTCTTTCCCATTCTCCAAGCTACAGAAATTTGAGCCGCCTCCCAAATTTGAGCTGATTCCAGGGCATCCACAGAGAGGTATCCGTGGCCTCCTCCAAAAAGAGAGGAACTGTACTCTTTATTTTAAATTACAAAATACAAAACCAAATCAAACAACTATTCTACGATTTCAGTATAAACAACTTACTACACGAAAAATTTACACACCATAATTCACTTGTATTTCACAATACAACATGCACCAGCAGTCCCTTCTCTTACATTCTCTGTCCAACATATAATTAGCCGATAGGCTATTACGTGGGGGAACCCCACCGGGATTTGCCCCAGTCTGACGCCAGAAAACAGTCTACGCCGGAAATCGATGACAGTATATTTTCCGCCAGGAAAGCAAGGCCGACGCGTCCCCCAGCGGTTCGGGCTCGGATTTCGAGTTTAGCGCGCGGTTTTCTGAGTTTGAGGGAGGTGCGGCTCCTGCGATGGGCACTGGCTATAGCGGTGACAATTTACACGGCAATGTCTATAGACCGCATGGCATCGATGCCCATCCGCTGCCATCCCCTGACATACCCGCAATGTCTATGCCGGTGACAATTTGCACCGATGGGCATCATGGGCATCCGATGCCTGCACCCGTGCAAGCCACTGCTAACGGTTTGTACCTGTACCTGCTGTTGTCTGGCGTTGACTCCAACTCTTCCGTCCTGCTGCGGCTGTCCAACTCTTTCGTCCTACTGCAGCTGTCACCATCACCTGCACAAAATGCACCCCTGCCCGTATTTGTCAGACTGACAGTGCGTTCATTGCAGCTTACTTTTTTATGTTTAGTTAATATAAATTAAATATATGTAGTTTATTTTTATTTTTTCTAAATGATTTTAATATATTTTTATTACTAAATATTTATTGATTTTTTATTTATATGAATTTTTACTATTTTTAAAATATTTTTTCTTAAAAAATTTAATATATATATATATATATATATTATTAACATAAATTATCACTAAAATTAAATATATGTAATTTTTTTATTTAAAAAAATTGATTTTAATATATTTTAATTACAAAATATTTATTGGTTTTTTTATTTATATGAATTTTTATTAATTTTTTTTTTAAATCATAAATTTAATAATATTTTTTATAAATTCTTTATTTTTAAGTTAATATAAATTATAACTAAAATTGGATATTTTTGGATGTAATATCAATTTTTATTTTACAATTTATAAATTAGTTTTTAATTGAATTGTGTAATTTCAAAGGGTTGATGATGAATAGAATGTTATGAGAGAAAATATTGATATTCATGAATTGTAAAATAAAAATCAATAAATACTTTAAATTATTCTAATTATCAAATTTTTACCTTTATATATTTTTCAATCTAGATTTAAATAAATGTTCTTGGCATAATGTAACTTTTGTATGTTAATTATTTGTTAATATAATTATAGTTTTATAGGATGAATCTAAGTTTAAAACCCATCAATTTTATCTCTTTGGGTCAACCCAAAAGTATGATGCACAATGGCTATTGTCTAACTCATCTGAAGAGATTAAAGACATATTTTAAAGTTAGATGAAAAGGATTGACAAAATTTGTCATTATATTTCTAAACTCATACATAACTTTAATGTAAAAGATGATAAAATATTAGAAATGTACTTAATGTAGTTATACTTTATACTAACTAAAAAATAAAGAAACTTTAAAAATGTTACTAAGAAAAACATTTAAAAAAATAATAAAAATTCATATAAATAAAAAATCAATAAATATTTTTAATAAATATATATTAAAATCAAGTTTTCTTTTAAAAAATAAACTACATATATTTAATTCTAATTCTAATTTATATTAACTAAAAAATAAAGAAGATATAAAAATATTATTAAATTTTTGAAAAATAATAGTTAAATAAAATAATAAAAATTCATATAAATTAAAAAAAATCAATAAATATTTTATAATAAAAATATATTAAAATCAAGTTTTCTTGAAAAATAAAATAAATATTTAATTTAGTTATAATTTATGTTAACTAAATCATAAATTTGGCGCGTCCCGCGTTAATATCCAACTTGTAATTTTTGGTTTCTACCAACGGACTTGGATGCGATGGATATGGTGGGTACAGGCTAATAACAAACTGTTAGTGGCAGGTCTGTCGTGCATGGCAGGACATCGAATGCCCATCGACCCATCGGTGCAAATTGTGGCCTCCATAGCTAGTGCCGGTGAGAATTTGCACCGATGGGCATTGATGACCATCCCATGGCCTGCCATCCCTGACATACCCGCTGCTAGTAACTCCCAATGATTAGTCCGTATGCCACCCACCAGTCTGCGGCGTCTGCTATTCGTAGCATCCAAGTACCGTTGTCAACTTGTCAAATGTGACCAGCCGTGACCATCGTGTCTGCTGAAAAGGCGTGCTCGAAACAGTTATGTCAAGTCAGCGATGATGGCGATTGGATACCACCGGCCCAGCTTTGTAAACGTGGAAAGCTAACTACTTAGTATCATATTGTGTAAATTCTAAATATATTTTTGAGTGAGCATGTGTTTTTCTGAAAAAATATTTAGCTTGCGTTGCAACTCGATTGACATACAAGCACTGAATATTCTTTTTATTATTGTTATTTGTTAAATAATATTGTAGATGAAAATAAACGACCTTTACAAATATATTTAAAGGTGCATAAATTAAATAGTTTTTTCAAAGTTAAGTAATTTTTATAGATAAAATTAAAGTTGAACAAATGACATATAGGGGGCTTGTTGAATAGTAATTTTATTAAAGGTGCATAAATTAAATACGTTTTTCAAAGTTAGTAATTTTATAGATAAAATTAAAGTTGAACAAATGACATATAGGGGGCTTGTTGAATATAATTGAATATAATAAATTGATAGATATTTTTTTAAAAATATTATAGAAAGTTTTCAAAACATATGATATTGGTTATAATATTTTTTTATCATTCAAATGTTTAAATAGATAGTGAATTTATATGTACATGTCAAATCTATTTGTCAAGTGGTTAATCAAAGTTTGGATGTCACTGACCTACAAGATGTTTGTTTAGTTGATATATTCTTCATTGTGTATATTTTTTCAAAAAAAAAATCTTTTTATTCAACAAAGCAATTTAGATTACAAGAATGGAGCTACAAAAGTAGCTATAATAAATAGAGATACAACAAAATAAAAGTCTCGTATTTGAGCCACAAGGCTACACTAACGACTATTACATATATAAACTATACAGTATATCTACTCAGGCTGAGTTTACTATCAAGCTGAAATTGCATAACTTGATCTTTGATCTACTGTAGACAGTACTTGATCTTTGATCTTTTTTCTTTGTAGCAGTAGCCAATTGATCATGAATAGTGCCTATTTACTCTTTAAGTTTCATGTTGGACTACAAGGTTTCCTGTAAAATTTTGACCAAATTTTCCACCTATAAAAGAATGTTAAAATTTTGAAATGGAAATTCCCATAGAAAGGGTGCTATTAGAACAGATAGCAAAACAACTTTGCTTCCAAATATATAAAAGAATAGTTTGATGGCATGACTCATGTATGACATGGAAGGACACATTGATGCTTAAGAGAGCAGGTCACTATGAAATTTTCATAGGAAAATTGAGGGCAAGGTTGAAAGGAGAGTTTGAAAAAGGATTTTAGAATGGGAACAATATCAAGAAGCATGTTTGAAGGTTTCTTATTTTTCCAAAAGAAGAACAAAAAATGGAGAGGGTTGAAAGAAATGTAGATGATTTCCAATCAGATGATGATGGTGATGAAGTTTCCAAACAAGAAGTTGAGCTTGCACCACCACCTTTGATTTACAAATGGTGAGGCAAAGTTTATACCATTTAGTGGTTGAGTGAGAGCTTTTCCATTTGATATTCAACCTTACATCATTGCAAGAGGGAAGTAGAAGCTTCTTATAAATAGCTTCAAGCAAAAGATGAATTATATTTTTACCAATAGGCCATCACTAGTATTTAATAAAGTCACAAACCTAGTATAAGTGATCTAATATACTAAATTTGAGACTTAGAGATGTGCTATTCAATTGGAGAATATTACCATCTTTCCAATTGAGATACAAGACATCCCATATATCCTTAAATGTTTGTATCCCTTTCCTAAACAAACACTTTCCACATAAATTCTTACATAGGGTGAGGCTTGTCAAATTAGGTTTTACCAATCTATTTTACTAAATGGATGAAATTGTTAAATAGAGACCATGTCTAAGGGATTAATTTTGCCAACAAAGCCTGGAAACTTTGATTGGAAATATTTCTAGATGCTTTTAAATTGCTTCAAATCCTAAGGTTTAAAATATGAGGCTAGGAGAATTTTATCTTAACAACTAGTAGAAGACCAAGCTCAAGATGTCATGGTAGTCTAAATTTGAAACTAAATCCCCAAGAGGTTTCTCCATGTAAGGATCTTACTATCTATTTTTCCACTAGAAATGTTCCTTGTGTGTAAGGATTTATAATTCCCATTCCACCTTGATCTTTAGCTTGGATATAGTGTTTTCATGAAGAAATTGGCACCCATTTTTCATTTCCTACTTAGCCCATAAGAAACTTATGATGAAAATAGTCAATTGGTTATAGCATGATTTAGAAGGAAACCATGATGAGGATGTGTAAAAATGTCTAGCTAGGATAATTTTATTGGCCGCTTGAATTCATCTAGCCTAGGAGAGGATTTATTTATCCAATATAGAAACTTTTTTTAATTTATCCAAAAGAACTTCTACATATATAAAATATGACCTCCTATTCCAAAGGGATTCCTAGATATACATATACTATCATGTTATTTTTCTGGTAAGTGGTAATCATAGGGCGGACTCACGAAGTTAGGCTGGAAGGAAGTAGGATCACAAAATGGAGTTCTTCGAAGTGGGAAGTTAGTGTGCAATTTGCTGCAAGTTCGAACATCAATTTGAACTTCTATCTTTAGCTTAAGATTTGGCTTTACAATTTGTGCAATGAACCTTAGCATAGGTTACTTATTAAAAAAAAAAGGAAAAGGGCAAGGAAGAGAGAAGGTTCCTAGACCTGAAATTCAACAATGAATAGTGATCATGGAGGATTTTACTATGGACAACCTTCTTAAAACAAAATTTCACTTAACCAAATTACTACACAGTCTCATGAAATTTGTGGAAGCTTCAAAGGACTGTAGATATTCAATTATTCATTCACCATAAGCATGAACAAACAATAGAAATTTAGAGCAATTGTTAATCTAAGTCTAGGCTAACTTTACACAATTGTATGTCATCAACAAACAACCAAAAGTATGGACTAAGAAGGCATCTACCAGCCATCTCTTCTCCATGCTTGGTACATTTCAAGGTAGCTTCCACCATTTTTTTGATCGAGTGAATTCCCTAGCAACAAAATCCATGAAGAGCGGAGATATGTCATCCATTGCACTCTCCTCCATCTTCTTATGGAAATATTCTTTAACTTTTTCCACATCCAGTTCCTCGACAGACATATTTTTATTAGTCATTAATTGGATATAACCTTTGTTGTATTCCCAATGTTCTTTAGCCCACTCGAGGTCAAGCCCAGCTTCATGTAACACCTTTTTGAATACCTCATTCTGATGATGATGAGGTATGTTACAAGAGTGTAAAATGACCTTGCTTATATAGACAATGTGTGATGAAGTTACAAATGGAAAAAAATTAAATGACTTGTGTCATTTTAAATGACATGAGCCATCATTAAATGACCTAAGACACTAATATTTAATAAAACCTAAAAATATAAAATCTTATCTAAATGACTTGAATATTCCTAGGACCTAAGTAGACTTGACATGTAAATAGGACTCCACTAGTTAAATAGTTAGGAAAATTACACCAATATGTATCCATGGGGTGTGGAGCACCATCTCTTTGTTAAAAGAATATAATTTCCTCAAGGATTAATGGAAAAGATGCAACCAATTTTGAAAACATGTGAAGATATTTTATATAGGAAGTCATAGACCAAGGACAAGTGTTGATTACAAGCCATGACTAAATTTTACAATGAAAGAAAGATAAGAGAGTGGGTTCCAAAATAACATAATAGTACCTAAAAGCAATAATACATACTACAAATCCAAGCAATAATAAATTGATGAAGTAAAAAATATAAACCATGAATGGTTTGGGGAAACTACTTGCAAACACATGAGACATGCATTAATTTCTTGGGTTCAAATTCCAATGCCTCTCTTTGGTCTTGGTCTTCCTAACTATTTTTAGCATGTTCCTTAAATACCTCTTGCATTTTCATACCTTGTCATATATGACCACCCAAACTTAGGTGCCCCAATTGTTCTCATTCAAAATTCAAAATGATGCTCCATGACAAGTGTAACAACCTATATCATAATGCTAATCAAGATTCCAATGTAAACTCCCTCTTATATTCTCTTACACACAATAAAATTTGTTATATGTAACTATCTTCATCATGAATTGACACACAACATAAATTGTTGACACATGGCCAAACTATGCCACCTAAAAGTGGCGAGGCAAAAAAATCACTTAAAAAAATAGGATCCTCAACATAGGACTTAAACTCTCCCACAAGAATAAAATTCACTTAAACTCTCCCACAAGAATAAAATTCACTAGAATATGAAATAGCAAGTGCATGGAAAATATATTAAAATGAGCATTAGGAATGTAAAGTTGAGACACCTTTTCCTATCACTAATGGATCTTTTACTATCAATATCACTAGCTTCTTTTACCAATGCCTCATTTTTTTTACTATCTTTTACTAATCTTGAACATATGTTCATATCCAACATTTTTTTTCCATTTGGAAAATATAATAAATCTCCCATGTGTTACTTTTTTTATTAATGTTGTCATTTCTTCATCAATAGCTGCTTTCCAAGAATCTACATCATTTATACCAATAGCTTCCTTTACAAACCTAGGCTTATGAGTGTTAGTGTATAAAGAAATTTCACAAATTTATCCAAGTAATAATGTGTTATCTCAATGGATTAAAGTCATCATATAAAATAATTGAATGTTTGGTTTGGATCATTGATGCCATTGTTAAGAAACCATGTTAATGTAAAAATTATGTTGTGGGAACAAATCATGTAGTTTAAATCATGCCAACATATAATGCAAAATCTAAACATCATCCCAAATCAGAACATTGTCCCATATGATCTTATTTGTAAATTGATTTTGTGGTAAAAGCATTTTTTAGAGAAATGATCTTATTTGTAAATTCATTGGGGTTTGATTGAATTTTAGGATGATAATATTCCCATGTTTGTTTATATATTCTTGACTTTATGGCAGAGGATTTAATTTTTAAATACATATTTGAACAACATAGAGGTCCACTAACCATCTTAATATTATTCAGAATGGGTGGGCGGAATAAATGGGAATCACTCATTTGTCTAAATGTGCAAGACATTCCCAACCAAGAAAATCATTTCTCAAGTGCTGACCTTGAATGGACACCTACTAGAGGTGACAATAGTGAGATAGACATATGTGCTACAATCCATCTTGAAAGAATCCCTCACTTTGTCAAAGGAGAAGGTTTATTAGATAGTACAGAGACAACATTTGTACACAAATTGAATAGAAAGACCAACTTGATACAACCTAATGACTAGGCAATGAAGATGTACTCAAGGTTTTTCTTAGATTTAATATAATAATGAAGCATGTAAAAACTTATATTATTGCATATCTAACATTTATTATCCCCTTTATTGTCACCCATATCTACAAATTCATTCTCTACCTAGATACTATTACTTCCATGTCCTAAACCAATCACATACATACAAGATTGATCCTACACCTATGGATTTGACCCCTAAATTTTTAAAATTTAAATTCAAAATTTGGTTGAATCCTTACTATTTCTTTCTCACATTGATCCAACTTGGTTCAAATTTGGAGTGATTTAATACTATATACTTATATTCCAAGGAATTCGATTATATTTATTTAATCATCCTCTCATATCCAATAAACATTCACAAAATCCTATGAAATGGATAAAAGAATCATTTGAGGAATACTTTAACTAGAGCATGAAAAAAAACTAATCTACATTATCATTCTAGAACATGTACATGTCTAAATATTATTGTTCTTAGGAATTTCCACGAGTGTAAAGAATGGTATTTCTAGGAGGTTGACCTATTGGTTTTTTCCTTGCTTACTGTGGTTATACCTTTCATTGGATAAACCCTTTTCATTTCAATATACCTTGTAGCTCAATTAGTTTAAAGCACACATCACTTAATCTAGCTTATCTTTTAACACATGGGCTTTGCTTCTCTATCATTTGTCCAGAGGAAAAATCATCATCTCACTCATCTTATGTATTTTCCCTTTATTAGCTCTTAAAAACAGATTTTGAGCATATACATGATAAACTCGATAAAACTCTCAGATTCTCAATTGACTGATACAGTAACATCACAGGCATGCATAAACAGAGGTAAATTATAACACCTTGTCACTTGCATTGCACTCATCTTGTGACCAATTCCAAAGCTTGTGAACAACAATAGAAAGTCAAAGCCAAGATTGCAACTCCTTAATTAGCATTTATTAATCTTCAAACTTGCACATTACAACATGCAAAAACTTTCAAAATCTTACAAGCAATAATAAGAAGCCTGTCAGTTTATGACCCAGAGAGTACATTCATATATGAATGGATAGTTTTGGAATGACTTCATTCAAAAATATGCCAACGCAACAAAGACTAACATTATAAAGTTGGCCTAAAGTATCCATGAAACACTTGAGAGGACATGCAAATCAGGTATGTTTTTGAAAGCACCAGCTTCTAATAGTTAATCAGACCAATGCATAGTAAAATGCTTGCACAGTGACAAAATGTTAAAGTTCATGCCTATATTGAGGAATTTTGCATTGTATAATTCAACCTTATATTCCTCCTATAACAAGCAACCATTTATTGACACAAATCCTCACCATTTCATTGGACCACTTTCTTTACTCACTACCCCTTTGCTACCTTTTCCTTTTTGAAAATAATTTCTATTTCTTGCAAGCCCCTATCAAGTAACCAATCTTCTTTCATTTCATCCAAACATAACTAATGATCATATACACATCATGGTGACCTCCCTAAACATGCGTATCCATCATTTTAGAATCTCAATTGATCATTATGCTTCCTCATGTGAATAAGAAATATCTTAAGCATTATCATTCAACACCTCTCTCTTGTGTATATCATTAAGTGCTAGTTCATTTTGCTAATCAATGCAAAGCACTAAAACATAAATACAACACCTGATTAATATGGGTGTCATCATTATCTTCTAATAATGTATATGCCTCCCTTCATATGATGATGACATAATTTGGTAGATGAACCCAAAATATTTGTGGCACATCTTTTGTCAATATTACAACTATTATTGCCTTGCTACATAGACTATGTTAATATACACATCTTATTAATACTTTACATGATTTATAACCATCTAGGTATGTTTTGACTATATATTTGTATATTTTGAGGATGATGCATAAAATTAAGAATTAACACTATCTTGTGAATCCAACATTTTTGAAATTCAATTTCTTCTCTGTAATACTTTGGATAATAATGCATGACATTGAGACTATCTCTATTTTTTTCACTAATGGTTTCATGTTGCTTTAGATCAATAATATTACCTACACCATAACATTTCTATGCTCCAAGTCTTCTATTTGTCCATTAAATTACCTACGTGCTTTCTTCTTCAAGCTATGGACTTTTATTTTGAGATATCTTTGTTTACTTGTTATGTGGCAATTATTTTTTCTTTACTTGTCATTTAGTAGTTGCACAATTTCAAGTGCATACTTTGTTTTTAGTAATATCACTATAAACTATCTTATAATTTCAAGTGCATGCTTTGCTTTTAGTAATATTTAGCACTACAAAATATCTTATGCTAGCAAGAGCACAACCAACTATATCGAAACTTTTAAGTAATTATATTTTATTAAAAAACAAAACATTTGGCCACCATGTAGTGAGATTCTTTAGGGAGAACACAAAGTAGAGAGGGCAAGAGGGATTTGATCTATTCTTAAGAGCATAAAATTTTGTACATGAAAAGTTTATCTATTGAAAACATCAATTTTACATAGGATAGATGTAAAAATCTATATGCTACATGGAAGGATTGTCATCCTTAATGATTTTATAAATTTTTTTATTATAGAAATGAGGAAGATGGTCCTCTAATAGGAAGATAAAAACACTAAATAACAATGATCTATTCTCTACAATGAGATCTTTTATGCATTTACAATAGTTTTAATAATAACTACTCTTCCTAAGTGCTCAACATTTTGAGAGTTCTCATTTTCCTCTTAAATCTCAAGCAAGGATTTCTTTATATTTTGAATGCTTTCAAGTGTGAAGTCTACTCCCTCTATCCAAATTGGAGTGTCAACCTGTTAAGACATCCAAAAACCACATCAAATTTATATAGCTGAATAAGAATTTTTTTTAAAATAATTTATCAAGTTCATGTCAAAGAATCTTACCAAAACAATATGCAAGCCCACAAGTTTTCCTATATAGATCCACAAATAAAATAAGTGAATAAGAAATTCAAAATATTGCTTTTGGAATCAACTATATACATGTTTTTGTATTATCAATTCAAACTACATTCATTGATCATCAAAAAGAGGAAAGTGAATAAGAAATCCCAACAAAATTCAAGTCATATATTAATGTTCATTTTTACTGTTAGAACAAAGAAGAATCAAATTTTCTAGATCCTACCGAATTAATAGATCATATGAACTATTTCCTAAATCTACAAGAATTCACTATAATTTGGCATGATATCATAGAAAATGACTTCACTTTATTTTCTTTCAAAATGCCACTTAATATCTATTTTAGCCATATCAAGCCTTAGGTTTCTCCTACATTGCCATAACTTGTAGTGATTTAAATTCCCCAATGCCTTAATGATTAGAGATGTTAACAAACGAGCCCAACATGAATAACATAACACAAACAAAATAACAGAAAATAAAATAAAGGAGACCACCAGTCTATTTTAAAAGATCTAGCAGAAAACACTCCTTGATTGAGGTGCCATAGTGCCACTTTGATGACTGCAGATCCAACGATTGCTGGTTGCAAGCAAGAAACTAACCAACTACAATGAAATCAATACATTCAAAAATATGGATACTCAAATTTAATTAGAGAAAACAGATAAATGCTCAAATTGATTTAAATGTTGCTTTGACAAATGATGTGTTGCTTTCAAAAGTAACTCCAAACAATAAGGAATAAAAAAAAATAAGATCCTCCAATTCTTCAATGGGAAAATGAAAATACCTTTGCAACCCTCATTAGCCTCCAATTGAGGAAGAAAACAAGTATGCTAGTAAATACAAACAAAGCAACTTCTACGTTGGAGCAATGGAATATAACCGGTATATTGTTTCTCCACATTTTGGTGACTAGGGGAGAGGACCCAGTACTTGAG
Source organism: Sequoia sempervirens (assembly GCA_007258455.2). Lineage (NCBI taxonomy): Eukaryota > Viridiplantae > Streptophyta > Pinopsida > Cupressales > Cupressaceae > Sequoia > Sequoia sempervirens. Next base: position 31,869,662 of record VDFB02000015.1, read on the forward strand.
CATGTTTCAATGGTTGTGATAGTAGTTGTTTATATAATGCCCAATGTTTTTATCAATATTGGACCAATAGTTGTGACTTTAAAGTTGTTAGTGTTGATAATGACTACCCATAATTAAACAAAATGTATTCCTTTGATCTAAAAAGCAACCAATCATATGATTCCACATCAGTGCTCAATAAAACATGCTTTGAATTCACAAGTATTGGTCTCACTTTTTTTTTGGGCCTTTTTGGACACCTTGACAAAAAGCATGCTGATGTGGCATCATATTTGATGATGTGGCCTTGAAACCTTAGTTATAAGTAGGGGACTTGCCAAGTAAGCTGCTGTAAAAAATTGGGAGTGATTTGAAATTTCCATGTAGGATAATTAGAAGTGCGAAGTTAGGGTGCACAACTACTAGGTCCTCTCCCCTAGTAGAAGGTGATTAATGTTGGCAACATATAAATTCGTGACCTCTCTTAATCCATGATCTAAAATCTGATTCGAATTTCTTGGCCTTCAACTATACATTATCACCAACATCAAAATAGTATGGACTTCATCATGTGGGATCCTCCTTATGTCGTAAGAGATACCAGTATGTCCGACCTTGACTATGCAACGGTATCCAATCTTCTCTTAACGACAAGGTTACATTCACATTAAATATTGCTCCAAATTTCGTGCCCATGGAGAAGTATAATATTCTGATATTACATTCTTATACTCTTGTAACTGACTGCTAAACCTCGTGGACATCATGCGTACAGAAAATTTTCTGGATCCTTTTCTTTATGAATGCCCTCAATACTGTCCTTTGCAATCAAACTCCTCTTACCCATCTATGAATTTGGCTCCACGAAATGTAAAACTTTCTATTGCTGGAAGTACATGTAAAAATACGGATCCGAAAACCATTCCACCATTAAGCCACAACCATAAAAAACCATTATGCCACAACAATAAAAAATCAGATAATCAAATAGAGAAATGGAGATTTTGTGTACCTTGATCTGCCCTTTTGTATTCTGTATACAACGCCGATTCCTCTGAGTACATTCTCTTAAGCTTACCCAAAAACAAGCACATTATATCCTTCAGATTCCATTAAAAGCAGTCGCAACAATTTTGGCAGAGGAGGAGAAACAACATTTTGCAAATGGCGCGCCAAATCTCCTGTCAAAAAAAAATGAAAGGAATAACAGAGGAGGAGAAGAGCATTACGATTTAATGCAGCAAAGAAAGCCCAAGATCAATATACCTGTTTCTATCGCAGACGCTGTCCGCCATATTCCTCCCTGCCTGCATGAAAAAGGTGTTTCTGAAATGGGTCTACGGGATATTGAAGCATTTCAAATTTCAAATTTCCCGCTTTAAAATTGGCGCTCTTTTTTAAAACCACCGTCCGTTCGTCCATCCGTTGTTGTCCAGCTCTTTCAGTCTTTTTGGGCACCGTAAACCAAAAACTCCGTGCAAATACGGCCTGCTGCAGCACACGGACGGTCAGAGGGGTATGCAGGAGGAGGGCATGGCATAGACATCCATGGGCCGGTGCAAATGGCGGCGGCTAGAGCCTAAAAGTCATCCATGCGCATGTTGCATCTGATGTCAATGAGCCCGTGCAATCCGTTAGCGTCAGAGAAGCCGTATTTTCTGTATGTACGTCCATATAGTAATAACTGTCTACCACTTGCCTTAAATTGTTTAATCTAATATTTACCTTTAAGCATAGTATTTATAATTAAAATTGTAAATATGGATATTTAAGGGTAGAAATAAAATAAATATTTATATTTTATAAAATTTATGTTTCTCATTAAATATTATTAAATATTTATATTTTATAAAATTTATGTCTTGTTTTAATAAAATAAAATTTTAAAAATAATTTTGATTAATTTGATTAGTAATGCATTTTACTTTTTTATTATTTTTATATAAATGGAAAGAAACTTAGGTGAAATTAATTAAGATTCAAAGAATACTTTCAATTATAAATAAAGTAGAATGTTTGATAATAAAAAATAAAAAATTAAATTTTCAATTATGGATAAATTGACAAGTCCATCTATAATCTCAAGTATTTAATTTTATTAAATATTAAATTTCTAACAAGAAATTGCATCTTATATCTTACAATATATTTTTTTAATACAATGAACACAACACCACATAATGTATAAGATAAATTGTAAATGGAAAGAAACTAAAAATTATGAAGAGTAGAGTGTTTGATAATAAAAATTTAAGAATTAAATTTTCATCATAGATAAATTGACAATTCCATCTATAACCTCAAGTATTTAATCTTATTAAATATTAAATTTCTAACAAGAAATTGCATTTTATATCTTACAATATATTTTTATAATACAATGTACACAACACCACATAATGTATAAGATAAATATCTAGGCCATCAAACCCCACTAACATATAGTAAAATCAATGCACTTGAAATTGTTCAATAAGATTAATGCAATACATATTTTAACCACAAAAAACATAGAAAACATCTATAGTTAGTTGTTTTATCCTTCTTTAAGTGTATTTTTATAAAAATAAAAAACATAGGATACTATGAAAAAAAGATTTAGCGAAATCTAGATTAAAATTTTAAAATTTAATATTTAATTATTAAAAAAATATAAGAAATATTTAAAATAAATAAATAAAATAAAATTTAAATTGTGTTATTTAACTCTTAAGTGAAGGAGAATTTTAGATTGCAAATTTAATTTTTTTATGGTTAATTATTAGAAAATTATAATAAATATTTGTTAATCTTATTAATCTTATTAATTTGATAATTTCTACATGGGAACTTGATACCTTACAATTTATCTTATACATTATGTGGTGTTGTGTTCATTGTATTAAAAAAATATATTGTAAGATATAAGATGCAATTTCTTGTTAGAAATTTAATATTTAATAAGATTAAATACTTGAGATTATAGATGGACTTGTCAATTTATCCATGATTGAAAATTTAATTTTTAAATTTTTATTATCAAACATTCTACTCTATTCATAATTGAAAGTATTCTTTGAATCTTAATTAATTTTACCTAAGTTTCTTTCCATTTATATAAAAATAATAAAAAGTAAAATGCATTACTAATCAAATTAATCAAAATTATTTTTAAATTTTATTTTATTAAAACAAGACATAAATTTTATAAAATATAAATATTTAATAATATTTAATGATAAACATAAATTTTATAAAATATAAATATATAAAAAAAAATTTGTATTGAAAGTATGTAAATTACAAAGAGGTTGCAGTGCAGAAAAGCACGAAGAGATATAAATATTTATTTTATATCTACCCTCAATAATATCCACATTTATAATTTTAATTATAAATAATATGCTTAAAGGTAAATATTAGATTAAACAATTTAAGGCAAGTGGTAGACAGTTATTACTATATGCACGTACATAGAGAAAATACGGCTTCTCTGACGCTAACGGATTGCACGGGCTCATTGGCATCAGCTGCAACATGCGCATGGGCATGGCTTTTGTAGGCTGGATAGCCAGCTCCCTTGCAACCTCCAAGAGGAGATAGATACATTTTTCCTCGGGTTGACAGTGAATGCTCGGCAAACAGGGGATGAGAAATACGGAAGCAAGGATGAAAGCACTTATTTTTGCAGAAAATATGAAAAAGGAAGGGATGAAGGATTTGGTCAGTTTTGAAGACATGCTTTTGCACAGGAAGAATATAATAGCAGTGGTCGATAAGATTACAGGCCCGAATGAGAAGAGAAGTGATGAGGAATCCAAGGGGAAGCTACGTCCAGACAAAACCCCTCAAAGAAACATTGGTCTCATGGAGGGCAGAGGTTGCAAAATATGCACCAAACGGATTTGTTGAACAGGCAGTAGAAACTCTCAATCAAATGCAATTGGCAAGAGAGAAGCAATATCCTCCATGCCTGTGCTAAAATGGGGGCTCATAGAATAGATCATGGACAGTCAAACGAATTATGGAGGCACATATTTTGAAGAAAATATGAGGAAGGAAAATGCAAAGGAATGTCAAAGAATCAAGAGGATTTCGAAATTCATAGCCCTTTGAGACTAACTTCTTGTGATTCAAGAGTGTGGACATAGCGCGGTGGGATAAACTTAGAGGCTACAGAATGGATTTCAACGCATACTTCAGCATATCTTTGCCATTGTTTCCAGAGATAAGTACACTTGTCCTCCACATTACCTTCCTAAAACTAGTGGTTAATTCTGAAGCATTCACTTTCACAGTTGGAAAATAATTGCTAGTGTTTTGTCATCTACCGATCTTTGAGACTTTTCTTAAACAGTTCATATCTCATATGCCTGCCTTCATTTTCCTTAAGAAAATTTGTTATATAGTTGACATTCTTGTGCATTTCTATTCATTTTATATTACGCATGCCTAGGAAGTTGTTGCAGCTGGAAGAGGGGTTCAATATGTCTCCTGCACAAACTTAGGGTAACCTATTTGCAAAATTGTGAAAGCCTTGACAAGACCTATGAAATGTTTGACAAAATGGCTGATGTAATGTGGTTTTAGGAAATTCCCTATTGATAACGTTCAAATTAGAGATTGGAAGAAGGGCATGGATTCCCATCAAAGCATAATTGAAACATATTTTTGTTAGATGTAAATAGTGAATGCTACCTTGTATCAGCATAGCCTTAACAAAATTTATGCACACAATTTAATAAAGAATCTAGACACAAACTCTCTTGAATAACGTTCAGAAAGTTTTAAATTTTCTTATAGCTTTTGAAGCATTGATTTGGAATTGTCTGATGTCGTAATTAAAAATGACAAAATAAAAGTGATTTATGTTTATTTGTGAAAGGTGGGATAATTATAAATTAAATATTACTTTTAATGGTCTTAAATGAAATTAACATTCTTTATAAGTAATTGGGAATCAAACCTAGGGGTAACCAATATTAGTATGGTGCTCAAGAACTAAGTTAGAATTATGATAAGTTCATAAACCAAGAATTTACTATAATCAAGGGTTAAATTATTCGAATATCCATGTGATTGGAATTTTGAGTAGCCATTAAGTTCATTATGTCTCTATGTTGAGACTTTAACAAAACCAAGGTGGCAAGAGTTCTAGATAAAATCACTAGTTGCAAGATAACCTTATAATATGAACCTTCTTAATATGAGCCTTGACACTTGGTTGCATAATATTGAAATTAAGGGTGACTTTGTGTAGTGGCACTATGACCATACCTTATTAAACATATCCTTAGTATTGAAAATTGTACATTGATAATCCAACAATACCTCAAGGTAAATGCTTTATATGATAGCATGATGTCTATCAATCTCTTAGATACAAGAACCTTGATCTTTAAATTATTATTATTATTATACATATAATGAATCGCAATATAAATCGTATACCTAATGGAAGGCAACTATTGTAAATTTGACAATGTGGTCGAGATTGAGTTAGGAGATAAATCCTACATAGCCTCTCTTGAAACCTTACAAATGATCATTACGGTAAGGTTTAGACTGAATGCAACAATGAATAATCTATTTAGTCTATTAACTAGACTACCATAAGAATATGGGGTTGCACCATAGGGTAAAGGATATTAGAAGATTGAGAATTTAGTAATAGTAATATTATCATTGGGTTTATATTTTCATATGTTGGTCCAACGGATATAGTGTTGCCAACTTTCTTAAATATGATTCAAGCATTAATTATACTTAAAACAATATTATACATACTATTGGATGCCCTTAAAAGATATCTATTGACCCCTTGATATTGAATCTAATATGTAAATGTCAAATGGAAGTGATTTCCTATGGGTTTGAGTCAGATGAATGAGATGAAAATATAAGAGTCGAGATGTTCAAACAATATTGTAAATGAAATGGGGCGGGCAGAAGGGGGGCAGGGCGGGAGGGGGGAATTTGATCCAATACCTCAATATACTTAAGGGGGAGTGAGACCTTGGGTTATGGGAACCTATGCATAGGTATCCATGAGTGACTTTGTTAGAAGAACTACGTGTGACTTTGACCCATTTGGAAGCGAGAATGTAGGTGGTTCTTGGGTGAAGGATGCCTCTATAAACTCAAATCCACAGGGGAAGGGTTTAGGGGGGGGGTAACTCCAAAGGTTGGGGTTGTTCCTATATGGTTTTATCCTACCTCCTCCATAAGCTTCAATTTCAGGTTAAATGGGTATCGAATGGTATGATCAAATTAAGGAAATTTAATAATTGATATTTTATATGTAATATGCTTCTATATAGTAAACAAAGTGAAGTAGGAGATTGACTATAGTATAGTTGGTTACTGAATATATGTACAAGATAGGTAAAGTCCATCTTGTGTTGGTTTCATGTGACTTTTGGTGTTGTGTAATCTGAATCCATATCTAGAGGTCTCTATGTATAGGCCCATATATATGTTGTTTGTGATTGTGTTTTATGTTATGTATGACCTACCCAAGAGTGAATCTTCAGGATATTTGAGTAGTGACATGCAATCGTTGGACCATTCCAATTACCGATATATGGGCTTTTGCTAGGGATTAGTCAGCATTCACCTGGTTCATAGAGGTGAAGGTAGTGGACTACCTTGGTTATGATACAATCATAGTGATTGCATGGGTAGGGACCCATCTATGTGGGTAATGGTAATCTGGGGCTAACCACATATTGAGAGGGTTCACTGGCTATCACTGGTAAGCATAGAAGTGACTGATGCCATGTGTTACTTAAGATTGTGAAGAAGATAGCCAACTATACCACTAAGGTCACAAGGTGGTATATGTCAGGAGCTACTTCTTCCTAGGTGAACAAATTTGTCATCGATATAGATGATTGAAGTCAAAATCCACCGAGTTTGGTAGGTTCACTACTTGGGGAAACTGTTGGGATGGTGGACGAACCCATGGTGTAGTATGGGATGCACTAAATCCTCTCCTAGTCATTAGACTATATACTTAGCCTTGTGGGGTTGAAGATGGACCCACAGTGTAGTATAGGATGCATTGAATCCTCTTCCCATTTGTCCAATGGTGTAGAAGACCGGAAGAAATGATAGGACCCATGGTGTAGTGTGTAATGCACCAATATTTTTCTATCTGGGATGCATTATGGACATGCGTTAGCCATTGTAATTCACCATTGTGGATGTGATGTATGTTGGATCTCGTCACTATGTGTATGTGATGTATGTTGGAGCTTTCCACTATGTACGTGATGCATGTTGGAGTTTGTCACTATGTATTTGTGATGTACATTTGAGCTCGTTATTATGTACTCATGATGTATGGTGAGGCTTGTCACTATGTATATGTGATGCATGCTAGAGCTTGTTACTATGTATTTGTAATATATATTGGAGCCTGTCACTAATGTAAATGTTGTGAATGTCTATACACTAATGTTTGGAAATTATTAGTGTGGACCCAACAATTGATGGCAAGTTATTATTATTATATTATAATTGACTATGTTGATAGCTTACATATACTAAACTAATAGATATGGGTTAAAGGTGAGATAATAGATCTCATACAAGAGGAGAGATTGAACTCCTTTTATCATTGTGGGGTGAACTACAATGCCTCTGATTCCCATGAGGGGATACGTAGGCAAGGTTTCTATGAACCCTTGAGGCTTAGGTTGTAGGTTTAGGAAAGCCCTTGTCCTTGGGACCTTACCACAAGTTTGAGTGTAGGCATATAAGTAGTATAAGTAGTGGTGTTGATTTTTGTTACCACTATGGTGAATGTAGAGCTACTGAAATTAACATTTCTAATTTACATGGAATATGTTTGGTTGATTAAGTTGGTAGTTGTGTATTTAAAGGTATTAAAAAAAAATTGTTACATCTGGGATGGGGATTTTACACTTATTAAGTCTGGAATAAAATAAAACTAGAAATCACACCTTGGTGTGCAATGGGTACATCGAAGAGGTGTGGAATGTCAAATAGAGAAAATTTAAGTCTATTTTTTGCATAAATTTGTGTATTACATGAGTTCAATTGGTTGGCCATTCAGAAAATGATATTGTTTGTGAAACAAAGGTCACTAAAAATGAGTGAGAAAACCTTTGAATCAAGAATACAATGAAGGTCTGTAAAGAGGGAGGGGGGAGAGAGATGAAGGGAGATGGATGGGTAGAGAGAGGGAGACATTTCTAGAGATGGAGGCAGGGAGAGGAATATAGTGGTAGAGATGAATATAGAGTGAGATAGAGAGATAGACAAATAGATAGAGGTAGAGATGAATATAGAATGGGAGAGGAAGAGGGAGACAAATAGATAGAGATATAGAGAGAGATAGAGGGAGAAATAAAGATAGAGAGATAGGGAGATAGAGGGGGAGAGATAGAGAGGGATAGATAGAGATGAAGAGATAAAGTGGAAGAGGGAGACAAAGAGATAAAGAGATATATGGCAAGATAGAGTGATATAAAGATAGAGATATAAAGAGATATAGATAGAGAGGGAGAGAGGGAGAGATACAGAGATAGAAAAATAGAGAGAAGTAGAGAAAGACAAGTAGAGATGGAGAGGGCGATAGAAATAGGGGAGGGGAGAGAGAGAGAGAGAGATGGGAAGAGAAATAAATAGTTATAGAGATATATGGGAAGATAAAGGTAGAGAGAGGTTGAGATGTAAAGATAGATATGTAGATAGGGAGAGAGAAAGAGAGGAAGATATGGGAAAAGATAGACTAGGAGGGAGAGAAAGGGAGAGATAGGAAGAGGAGGCAGAGAGAGAAGATGGGGAAGAGGGAGATATATGTAGAGAGGGAGAGAGAAGAAGACGGGGAGAGAGGGAGAGGGATAGGTATATATAGAGGGTGATATAAAGAGATAGAGAGGGATAATAAAAGAGATAAAGAGATAGGGAGATAGATATATGGGGAGATATACATAGATAAGGATATGGATAGAAAGAGATAAGAGAGATTAGTGAGAGGTAGATAGAGCATGAAATAAAGATAAAGATATATAGTAGAGGAGGTGGAGGGAAAGATGGAGTGAATAAGATAGAGAGAGAAGGGGGAGAGAGGGAAATGATATAGATGTATAGGGAGAGAGATAGGGAGATAGATGTAGAGAGACATAGATAGAAAGAGATAGAGGTAGACATAATGAGACATAGATAGAGAGGGGGAGTGAGAGATGGGGAGATAGAGATTGAGGGGGAAAGAGAGAGAATTAAGGTGATAGAGAGAGGTATGTATCAGTGAACAGATAGAAAGATAGAGATAGAAGTAGGGAAGGAGAAAGAGGGAGTGTGTATATGAGTGAGAGAGAGATATGGAGATATATAGAGAGGGAGATATATTTATAAATATATAGAGAGGGAGGAAGGGGGGAGAGAAATGGAGAGAGGAGAGAGAGGGAGGGAGGGAGAGAGAGAGATAACTTGGGAAATATAGAGGTAGTGTAAGAAAGATGGATAAACATATAGAGAGGGAGCAATGGAAGGAGAGAGAAAGAGAGAGAGGGAGAAATAGAGATAGAAAGGAGACGATGAGAGAGGGATAGATCGAGATAGAAAGATAAAGGTATAGTAAGTGATATAGAGAGAGGTAGAGAGAGGAATATACAGAGGGGGCAAGAGTGACAGATACAAGAGGTGATAGAGAAAAGTAGTAAAGAGGGGGTAGATGTAGAGAGATAGAGATAGCGTGGGATGAAAAGGGAGTATATGTATATAATATTTATGTTTAATAATATGCATCATATTTCATATAATATGTAATAATAAATATAAATTAAATATATTTTTCAATAAATATAGATAAATATTAATCAAGGGTGCTGGTGTAGTTCGCTAAGCATGTAGGTCTCATAGCTTAATTGAGTTATCTTGAGGTCAAGAATTCAAGCCTCTCTCACCCCAATGCACGTTTTGGTACAAATTTAATTTGGAGGATCTTTATCATTGATGCTCTTCCCCTTTTTCCTTATTGCCAATAGTGGTATGGTGTGATGGTTAATTTGGCATATTGGTGTTCTTGCCATTAAGGTTCAAACCCCATCGGGGTGTAATTGTTGAGTGTTTAGGTTGGGGATGAGGTGCCTCATTTGTGACCTCACCAATTCATGGCTCTGGGTCAAAAGTGTTTACCCCTCTAAATAAAAAATATATATAAATATTAAAATTCTAATATATTAAATACTTAAATCATTTTTAATAAATATAATAAATAATTAAAAAATAAATATAGATGAGGGAAGAGCTCCATGATGCATCATACTTTGGAAAATAAGGCTCGAGACTCTTCCCAAACCCTCTCATTCCATAGCTATTACAAACATAAGATAACTTCATATTTGGAAAAGAAGATTTGTTTACATTATAGCACGCAGAGCTTCTCTAAATATAATTCCCATATGATATTTCACGTCAAAAAGTAACTCAAAATTAGATGAATTTGCTCACATGAAATAAATTCATACCTTATTCCAAATATATTATTGCTTTCTAATAGGTATTCGTTGTGGGGCAGAAGATTAACTACCACCATTAGCTCACTACCATAACTAAATTTTTTTTGTTCCTAGGCATGCTTTATAGCATGGCCCATTAACTTTAATATTCTTTCACAAAGAAAAAAATCCATTCATTAAACTCTTTGTTTGATGGTCATAGAATTTCAAACACTTACCTAATCCTATTGATAATGGTTGAATTTTGGAGTCCAACTTGATCCTTTCCACTCAGACAAATCCATCCATTCTACTTTGCAGGGAAATAGCCTTGCCCACTTGATAGCTAAGCAACAAAGGGTCAATTTTTTCACATTGTAGGTTTTTGGATCACTTTTTAAAAGGTCCACTTGTTTTAGTTAATTATTAAGATCCATTTCATTTGGAAATATTAAGTTCTCCGCTCTCTTTTATTAATAGAAACACTTGGGCTTTGCAAGCGGAGATCTCATTAAAATATCAACTTGCCTCAAATATAGTGATTATCTACTTTTAGTTGCTTGGTTTATATTTTAATTTTCTTTAAGTATTTAGGAAAACCATTCTTGGGATCAATTTTTTTCTTAACCCAACTAGCTATGGATTCATGACCATTAATTTTTTGGTTGGAATTCCTTGTGTTCATATGCAGCTCCAAAAATTCATTACTCATTCTAGTCAAGTTAATGATTCTTTCCCTAAGAATTCCTTTGACAAATTCCTTACTATCTTCTCTAACTTTGAGAACTATTTTCCTTATATTTGGCAAGTTCTTAGTTTTCTCTTGCGACACTTTTTGGTCATTAGAAGAAATTTGATCCTAAATTTTCTTGACTTGACATGGGCTTAGTATTAATAGTCAAATCTAATGCAAATTTTTATTTATTTTTAACTCTTTCTTTAATTATTAATTTAATATCATATTAACATCTTAATGGAAAGCATTATGATCTTTTTCAACTTCAAGGGTAGGGGTATTTACCACTCTCTTTAGTATTAAGGTACTAATTATCCACTTGGAAGCCTCGTGAATGATTAGTTTCTCATGCTTAAGAGTAGTTGGCCATAGAGCTAACACATTCTCATTTAGATAGAAATTTTATCTTGAATATAATTTCTTTCTTTCTCTAAAATTTGGAAAACACCACCACCTTCATCACTCCTCATAGTGTTAAAAAGCTATGTCCTATCTAGGAAGCAACAAATAACCATTTTATCTAATATGTTTCCTATCTTTCTTAGGGGTGATTTGGTAATAATTTATATTGAATATTAAACTATATACTTAGTACTAAGATCAATACCCATAGCCCTTGCATAGTTATACATAGTGATTAATTCTCAATAGCATTTTTATTTTTAGGACAATGATTTTAAATTCATATGTTCAAATAGACTAATCATCATCTTTGAAGGCTTCATATTATTTAGTTCTCTTTCCAATTCACTTAGTAATGCCATAGAATTATAGGTAGTAGCCTAGATTCTTAGTGCATGATCTAGTCATTTGACGGTTTCAATAATTTTTGCATTAGTGGGTTCATGTATTTAAAATACAAGTGGATATTCTCTTTAAAATTTTAATTATTTTTGGTCTAGATGATTGTTATCTTTGTTTCTGATTGTTTAAGTGGCCCTTGACTCTAACCCTTATAGACTAGCCTCTAATATATCTAATTGAGGAGTTTATATTCTTGAAGTTGGTATGGGAGAGGAATGAACTTTGATTATTGGAATTTCATAGATTTTAGTCCAATTGTCAAGGCCACCATCCAATGAAAGGGTCTTTCAGTTCTAGAAGAAATCCATTTACACTATCAAGATTAATATCCATATTTTTCCTCTTAGCAAGCTTGATCTTGAACCATTTAGTGTTCCTCTTTTTATTCTCATTAATATCTTGTTATCTTAAAATGTGGCATTCTAGCCTATCAAATGATGCTCAATCCCATCAAGACTAATTTCTCATCGCATCTTGTTGATAAAATCCTCTAGGTCTTGTTCATGTAAGAAATTTCATTCCCATCTAATTTATGATATTTACCTTCTCCTTGAATGTCCTTCTAGGCATAAAACACATAAAATATCTTACCGTTTCATTAGAAATAACAGTTTTCTTCTACATATGCACCCAAAAAGGTAAATAATTAGCTACATCCATTTACTACAATGCTTCTAGATAGACAGTTCTAGCTATAAATTTGCAAGGAAGTTTCCCTAACTATAAATTCCTTCAACAAAGGTTTGGTTGTTTGCAATCCTAAGAAATTTTTGGAATTAATTGGGGAGTCTAGGCCTTTTGAAACTAATTGAACATAATAGTTGTGCAAAATTTTGTAAATATACAAAGGTTATCCCTCAGGTGATATTTATCGAAGTGAGGGGTCCATAACTACATAGATTGATAATATCCATTTTTGTCCATATCTTCATATGATTTTACTACTTATTATGGATTCCAAGAATTAGAAAATAGGCAGAGGTATATGCGGCATGTCATTTAGTAGCTGCAAATGTTTATCAAATCTTATCAAAGTTGGATCCTAAAAGACCTATGGAAATTCTAAGATTGAAATTCTGGGTAATAATTCTAAGTCAGATTTTGTGCTTCTGTATTTTGAATGTGTTGATTGCAGAACATTAATTGATTTCGATGTCTGCAAATAAAGGAAAGAGGTCTCATTTATATGAGGGAGATACGCCTCAAGGAGATACGCGTCTCATGAGAGGACGTGTCTCCACAAAGTGGAGACACGCCCACTCATGGGACGTGTCCCTTGATCGCGCGGGCTCCCTTAACAACCGAAACAATTCGGTGTTATTCTGAGACTAATATGAGAGAATTTAACAAACAACAATCATATGAAATGAATTCCAATTTATCCATTTGCAAAATTTTGATCATCATTGAATAACTTATTTGATGGTTTTTCAAGGTTAAAAATAGTTTGGTTAAATATAAATGATGATGATGCATGAATGCAATCATCATTTATATCTGACCGAAGCTATCTTAAATCAACACTCCCTCTTAGCTAGGGAAGATATTCCAAATCAAATAAGTGGAGATATCACCTTCACACGTGATATCAAAGATATGATATGTTTTATCAAGATTGTCAAGTCACATGACATTCTTCATAATCACATCTTCATTATGGTATGTGCACTGACATCAAGTCACATGATGTCTACCATAATAATTCATGGCATATTCATAGATATATATAGTTATCCACCATGATTATCTTTTAAGGACACAATGATCTCCAAATGACATCAAGTCCCATGATATCCATCAAAGTGTCCAAGAGATACTATCATGACATGTCCACAGATATCAAGTCACATAATATCTATCATGATAGTTCAACTCATCATTGTAGAGTCGTCACTTTACAATGTCACATACAAGTGTTCATTATTAGAAAGATCGTCACCTTTCAATAATGTACACAGGGGGAGTGAGCCCATAAGGTCATGGAGTCACACACATGACAAAAGAGTTTACACATTAAACATCTTTAAATATATTAGTACAACTTCTAAACAATTTTGAATTTCAAACATAATATCAAATTACATTTCAATCATACCAAGCTTCTTCCGAAAGTGTTCAACCTTGATTCGGGAGAGAGGTTTGGTGAGAATGTCTATTGTTTGATCATTTGTACTAATATACTCCAACTGAATCACATTCCTTTCTACCATGTCTCTTACATAATGGTAGGGAATCTCAATGTGCTTAGATCTATCATGGAATAGTGGATTTACAGAGAGTTTGATGCAACTCTGATTATCACAATGAATGATGGTAGGATTCAAGGGCTCACTAAAGAGTCCCACAAGCAACTTCCGGAGCCATACTGCTTCTCTTGCCCCCATAGACGCTGCAATGTATTCAACTTCTGTCAAGCTTTGAGCTACTGAAGACTGTTTTCTGCAGATCCAAGAGATCATAGCCGATCCCAAACTGAAGCAACATCCTGATGTGCTTTTCCAATCGGTTACACTTCTAGCCCAATCTGAATCAGAGTATCCATGTAGATCTAGTTGATTATTTTTGTAAAGAAGACCATATCCAATAGTGCCTTGAAGATATCTCAATATATGTTTGTGACAAGATATTAGCTCACAAATATTAGCTTATTAAATATATTATTATAGACTACAATTTCTATTCTAATTTTTTGGTTTGTGACTCTTAATTTTTAATTTATCTTTCTTTCATTTTTCTTCTTTTCACTAATAAAGATATATTTCTATTCTCTCAATTCCATTTTCTAATTTCTTTCCTGTCTCTCTTGGGCCTTGTGCCTTCTATCCCTCTACCATCTTTCTGCCTCTTTTTATACCTGTTGGGTCTGCAACAAACCTTTTTCATCTCCTTGAGCTCTCTATCCTGATGATGGATCAGGGAGTGTGATCCGAAACGTCGATCCAAAAAAAGCTTACACAATCTAATCCAGAAATAGCTCTCTCATATCAATATATGTTTCTGACCATCGAGGTGAATTTCCTTTGGCTCACACATGAACTAGCTTAGAGCATTCACTACATAGCAAATATCAGGTCTAGTGTTACCGGGTACATCAAAGATCCAATCATTTGTCTATATAGGGTTGAATCTACACACTTGGATTACTGTTGTTGCTTCTTTCAGTTTGTGAAGGTTGGTTTCCATAGGTGTAGACATGGGTCTACAATCCAACATTCCAAATCTCTTCAGAATATCAATAGTATAATTTCCTTGGTTTAGTATGATGCCATCTGGTTTCTGCCAGACTTCCAAACCTAGAAAGTAGTGTAAAATGCCAAAGTCTTTCATGTCAAATTATGAAGTTAGATCCTTCTTTCCTTGAGCAATGAGGTGATCTTCTCCTATTATCAATAGGTCATCAACATATAAAATAATTATTAACATATCACCTTTAATTACCTTAAAGTAAAGATTTGGGTTTGCATCATCCTTGGAGAATCCTAGTCCCAAGAGGTAGCTGTCTATTCTTTCATACCAGGCATTGGGAGCTTGTTTAAGTCAATACAGTGCTTTCTTTAATCTGCATACATGTGAGTTAGGTTTATGTATCACAAAACCTTTGGGTTGTTCTAGATAGACTTCCTCTTCAATGGTTCCATTTAGGAAGGAAGTTTTTACATCCATTTGGTGGATCTTCCAGCCTTTAGCTACTGCAATGGCTATCATTGCTCTCATAGATGTGTAATGGGCAACATGTGCAAATGTTTCTTCATAATCAATGCCTTCCTTCTGTGAGAAACCTATTGCTACAAAACGTGCCTTATGTTTTTCTATACTGCCATCAGCAACATGTTTGATTTTGAAGAGCCATTTAGAAGAGACGACATATTTCTCTTTTGGTCTAGGCACTATTTCCCATACATCATTTTTTAGAATGGACTGATACTCTTCTGTCATTGCATCATTCCATACTTGATGTATGAAGGCTTCTGAAACACTGGTGGGTTCTGAATTTATGATGTCATTCATTAAAGCAACATAGCTTGAGAACTGTTTGGGTCTTTTACTCTCCCTAAACGTTCCTTTAGGTGTTGCATGATTCTCAGCTTCTTTGATCATCTTTCTAGCCCAAAGTGGCCTCTTCTTGCCATTTTTATTTGTATTCTCATCTGAAGTAGAAAGAAGTTCATTTGGTATTTCCTCAGGATACTCCCTCTGAGTCTCAGGGGTAGGATCCTCGTTTAAGACTCTAGGTGAATAAGTTTCTATCTCACTTGAACTTCTTGCCCTTTTGAATGCAATGTCTTCTTCAAAGATGACATCTCTGCTCAATTCAATTTGTTCCTGCCTGGGTATGAAAATCCTGTAAGCTTTGGAGGTTTCACTATATCCCACAAATACCCCTTTCTTTCCGGAAGGTTCTAGTTTGAATCTCTTCTCTTTGGGCACATGAATATAGACTGGGCAACCAAAGATCCTAAAGTGACTAATATCAGGTTTTATGCCAGTAAATGCTTCTTCAGGAGTTTTGTTATCTAGATGAGAATGAGGACATCTATTTTGGATGTAGACAACAGTTCTAGAGGCTTCTGCCCAGAATGAGGTTTCAATGTTCTAGTCAAGCAACATTGCTTTTGCAGCTTCTACAATGGTTCTATTTTTTCTTTCAGCAACCCCATTTTGTTGAGGGTTGTAGGCTACTGTAAACTCCCTCTTAATCCCAGCATTCATGCATAATTCCTTAAAGATTTCAGAGGTATATTCTTTCCCATTGTCTGTCCTTAAGATTTTTATTTTCTTCCCAGAGAAGTTTTCAGTAAGAGCTTTGAACTCCTTGAACCTTTTAAGGATTTCTATTGACTCTTTACACTTAAGAAAGTAAATCCAGGTCTTCCTAGAGAAGTCATCTATAAATATGACATAGTATAGGAAGCCTGCCTTGGAGGGTATAGACATGGGTCCACATAAATCAGAGTGAACCAATTCTAATACATTTTGGGTTTTGCTCAAGCTATTGTGAAAGGATCCCTTTGTATTCTTTCCTAGGGCACAACCTTTACAAGTTCCTTCATGAGTTGGTTTTAACTTAGGTAATCCTGTTACAAGTTTTTCTACGGAAGGTAGGGCACGGAAATGAAGGTGTCCTAATCTTCTATGCCAAATTTCATTTGAATCAGAAGTATCAAGGGTAAGGGCTTGCTTGACTTTAGTTCATAGTTTATAAAGATAACCTTGTCTTACACCTATGGTTAGAGCTTTCTTTATAGTTGAGTTCTTAGGCCATGCCAAAACTTTCCCATCCATAAATGTAACCCTATATCCATTGTCTTCAAGAGCAGAGATGGATATTAGATTCCTCTTTATTCCAGGTACGAATAAAACTCCAGTGAGTTGAAGGGAGAGACCAGATTTCAATGTGATGGAGCAAGTTCCAACCCCTTTTACTTGATGTGCAGAATCATCCCCAATTGTTACTTCTTCATCAGTCTCTTCAGTCATAGTGTCTAAGTGTTCTCTAAACCCTGTGATGTGCCTTGAAGAACCACTATCAATCACCCAGTTGTTGATATTGTTAGATACTTGACTTGATAAGGCTGAATAGAATACAAATTTCTTAGAATCATGGTCTGAATTTGACTTTCCTACTTTAGCAAATGATGCTTGTTGATTTGATCTGTCAGGGCACTTCATTGCATAGTGCCCATATTGATCACATCTAAAACATTGTACTTGAGAGATGTCTTTCCTCTTCTTGAATGATCCTTTTCCATGGGAATTTCTCTTTCTCTTAAATGATCCTTTCCCGTAAGAGTTTTTCTTACCCTTTTTATTAGATGATGTGTTGAGCACTTGAATGTCCTCATCTATGGGTTTTTGTTTGTTTTCTTTTGTTGAGAGTCTTGTTTCCTCTTGAAGGCAGTCTGTTCTTAGCCTATCAAACTTGGGGAGTTCAGATCTCGCACTTATTCCTTGAACAAATGGCTCCCATGAGTTTGGTAGACCTCCTAGTGCGATTAGTGTTAACTCATTGCTATCAATTTGATATCCAATTGTAGATAATTGATCCCTTAGATCAATGATCCTCATGAAGTATGCATTAATGGTTTCTCCTTTGTTTATTTGGACATTGTTGATTTGCCTCTTTAATGCAAGAGTCCTACAGGTGTTGTTTATCTCATAGGTGCTCTCAAGGGATTTGAACATTAGATATGCAGTTTCATGTTTTGCTAGAATAGGTACAATGTGGTCCCTAACTGCATCTACTAAGATTTTCATGGCCTTTTCATTATTCTCCATCCATTGAGTTTTCTCAGGATCATCCACTGGTTCCCCCTTGTTTTCTTTCACAAATGAGTCTAACTTATTTTCTTTGAGAATCATCATGATTCTGAATTTTCATGAGGTGAAGTTGTTTTCTCCCTCAAGATGATCTTCAAAGATGATCATACTTGACATTATGAAGAATGTGATGTGAATTCGATTTTTCAAAAATACAAATTTTCCTAAGTAGTTTGATATCTAGATTTGATTTGGATTCACTCAACCTAGCTCTGATACCATGTAAATGTTTATCAAATCTTATCAGAGTTGGATCCTAAAAGACCTATGGAAATTCTAAGACTAAAATTCTGTGTAATAATTCTAAGTCAAATTTTGTGCTTTTGTATTTTGAATGTGTTGATTGTAGAACATTAATTGATTTCGATGTCTGCAAATAAAGGAAAGTGGTCTCATTTATATGAGGGAGATACGCCTCAAGGAGAGACGCGTCTCATGAGAGGATGTGTCTCCACAAAGTGGAGACACGTCCACTCATGGGACGTGTCCCTTGAGAGCGCGAGCTCCCTTAACAACCAAAACAGTTCGGTGTTATTCTTAGACTAATATGAGAGCATTTAACAAACATCAATCATATGAAATGAATTCCGATTTATCCATTTGCAAAATTTTGATCATCATCGAATAACTTATTTGATGGTTTTTCAAGGTTAAGAACAATTTGGTTAAATATAAATGATGATGATGCATGAATGCAATCATCATTTATATCTGACCGAAGCTATCTTAAATCAACAGTAGCATATGAAAGTTCTTACATTACCCTAGATCTTTCAACATTAGCTAATGATCTTCTAAAGTACTTTGTCACATTACCATAATAATTTAATAGTGTTTAACATTATACATTACATATGTGAGTGCCAAAAACTAGGAAACCCTCTGACATGGTCTAATGAACATCAATTATCATAGTCTAACACATACCATCATGAGTGTCTCTGAAATATGGAGCAAGAAATTACTTGACGTGGGTCAAATTCTATTTCTTGAATTAGTTGTGACCTTTGTCCTAACCCTCTATGTTTAAAATTTAGTAACCATTTTTCCCTATAGCTAAACTTGCATTTCTCATTTTTTGCAAGTAGGGATTTTAAGTCCAACAATGTGTGGGATTTTATATTGAGTTCAAATATTTTTTGGAACAAGATTTCCTCAACAAAAAGGATCTTTTCATGCTTGAAATTGGTCACTAAAAATTTATATGGATTATTAATTAAATGGTAGTCCATTCCACCATGGTGAGGTTGATGATGTAATTTGGCACAATGATTTTTACAAAATCAAGCCTCCAAGCATTACACATATGGAAATTTTAATTGGATCTATCATAGAAATTATTAAACAAAGTATCTCCATTGTTATAAATGATAGGGCCCATTTATTGTATTCTATTATCCTCCAATAGGTTTATAAGGGGAGCTTGACTAATGATTTATTTTAACTATTCCAAGGACCAATGAAAGATTTCAGAAAAATGGGTCTTGTTTTCTATTGTAAGACATGATTAATATTTGAAATAAACATTTCAATCAAGGCTTATATTTCATAGGAAATAGCTAACAATTGATGGTTGCACAATTTGAATGACACAACAATATGATTCCTAAAAGAATGAAATTTCTTGGTAAAATGATAATTATTTTGTTGAATGGGAGTCAATATCAATTTTCACATACTAGTAAAGAAGCATTATAGAGTGACTTGTCACTAGTAGATGAGTAGACCTTTAAACTTCAATGTGGTTATAAGAATCATAACATACTCAAATTTAGGTCTAAAGAATAATAGTAGTAGCAATTTAGGAACTTATTTATTTGATACCATACACAAGTGTTGGCACTTACATTTTCTAAATATAAAGCCTTATAGTGATCATATTGAAAATTAAGTGCTCATCGAAATATAGGTTTTTATTAAAATCATGAGTGTGTTAATAGTTTTAAAGATTTTTTCATGTTATGTGTATATTTTCTATGGACCCTTTCAATCCATGGTATCACAAATCCATAGTAGTTCAATCTATAGCTAGTGTTGAGTTATTGTGTGGATAAAGTTTTGAGTGTGGGCTTGTTATTAATATTCTTGGGTGACTTATCTATTATTAACTTCTATGTGTACAACTTTTAGGCCCATAATATTTTTGTTGTGGCTTTTGCCTCCACCTTGATCTTAAGGAATAATTTTCCTTTAGTTAGGTGACCACAATTATCATTTTCATTTGTTCATGAACTGGTACACTTAAGATGAGGTGGCCCACCAAATTAAAAGCATGATGAAGAGGATGGAAAACAATGTTGTGGAAATATGGTGTCGTTGGAACATGTAGATAATATTATGCAAGTCATGTTTTGATTTATCCTTCTCAACTATACTATTCTACTAGCTAAAGTTATTAATTTGAATTTTGTTCATTCTCTTAGCATATTCTATAGTAAGAATAAACAATGGCATTGTTATCTTCATAGTTTATAGCACAACTATAATCGATGTCCACATGTCTCTATAAGCCATTCTCCTTTTGAGATATGGTACATGGATATCTTCCTCTTGCTCTGTATGATATTCTAGTTTCTCTTCTTCCAACTTCATTGCATCAATAATAAGAATAGAGATAGTTTTCTCATTTTATTCAAAATATGAAAATTATTCATGCAAAAGTGTAGGAAACTTTTTAGACTTCTTCGGCTCAGTATGAGGAGATCTATGATAAGCATCACATCCCTTCCAACTTCTAGGTTGGGGTTAAAGTCTAACTTTATACAAATAAATGTAAGTTTAAGGGGTTATAATATCATATGCCCAAACCTACTCTATTTGTATATTGTACCGTTACTCAATAGATAGGAGATGATGGTTTCAAAGTTGATCTCCCACTCTAGCCTAGCATTCATAAGGTAATTAATATTAATTAGTGGAAGTAACTTGAGCCACAAGTTACTTGAAAAAAGAATTTCAAATCTCTCATCCAAAACTTTATATCCTAGATTTTTAGCCTCGTTTTTTAAGTAGATCTCATTCTTAAAATTTTGATACACACCACCTTAGAGCGGCTATATCACTATAAACTTAGTTATTCATAAGGGTACATTGCCATTTTAAACAAAGTCAAACTTTCAATCATCGTTTGAGCAACTTTTTCTCTATCTTAAAAAGAAAGTGGGAACAAATTCCTTTAAACAAGTAGAAATTGATAAGGCTTTGTCTCCAAATTAGAAATAATATTTGATTATCTAGTATAATAGAATATTTTAATATATCATTGCTTAGTACTTTTCCAAAAACAAACTTTGTGTTTTCCTTCTAAACACTTCTTTAAACTCCCCTCTTTTATAAACATTATTGTATTCCTATAAAACTTGTTATGTGAGACATTTTACATATTCGAACCCATGTACATAAAAAGCCAAAAATACTAAATACAACTGTAAAAAAATATTTATTGTTTTTCAGCTTAAAAATAGTAAATGTAGGGTTTGTATGCAGTTATACAGTTGAGAAAAGAGTAGCCTTGAATCACTTAGTTAACAGATTGCAAGGAATTTGCTTAAATATAATTGCAGACAAACGGACGCGTGATTTCGAAGGTGGAAGTAAAGCTATTTTCCCACTGGCGAAGGAAGCCAAGAAGAGGAATTCATGTCAGAGTCTTCCCCGTTCTCCAAGCCATAGGAATTTGAGCCGCCTCCCAAATTTGAGCCGATTTCAGGGGTCATACGGAACGAGGATCATAACTCTCTCGAGAACTTTCTCGACATCTGGGATGCCAGCGCTGGTACGGGCGTCCATAGCCTCCTCTAACAAGCGAAAGTTCTCTCCCGTGTTCGGCGATGATGACGACGTCTACTTTTCGACGGACACATGATCATGAAGAGTAACGCCACAGATGCTTCCCCTGCCTCCTCTGTCTTGTATTTCTTCGATCCCTAGAAGGGAATTGTGGGTCCGACACAATTCGATTAGCACCATTCTCATTGCCCATAATAACTCAAAAAGAGTAAATCGCAGTCGTTATGATAGCCGAGAAAACCCTATAGTAGAAATTTATTATTTTAATTAAATTTAGTTGCAAAGAATAAGTTACTCAAAGGAAAAATAACAAAGCGCTCTAGAAAATCCTGTGTTTCCCGCGTCCAATAGAGGTAGGCCTGCTTTGGAATTGAGTTTTTGCATTTGTGGAGATGGCAAAAGCACAAACGGTGGACATATCTGAGTTGGAGGAGGAGGAGGAGTTGTTTGTGGACGTGGGGTGCCCATAGTGGGAGAGTGATTAGTAGGAGAATTTGTGGGAGTTGGGTGTGTTCGAAATAAGTATTAGAGACGATGGGTTGGTCAAAGAGGGGCTAGTAATTCAGTTGGTAGAGCACTCCGGCAGCAAATGGAAGGTCCTAGGTTTGAGTCCTACCTGGTCCATATGAGTTGTAGCTCAACAAGGCATGAATAAAGGCTATTTTGCAAATTGGAGGCAGGAAGGGGAATTCTCATGGTACGTTCCCATCATTGTTGTGCACCTGACAGATTCTTTCATGTCATTCTACTTTCAATCTTGTCTTAACGTTTCAAAAATAATATTTTATTTAAGAAATATACTAGTTAACAAATTTTTTTTAATATGATAAGAAATAAATGAGCTGGTAGTCTTTATTTTAAGTTACATAATACAAAACTCAAATCAAACAACTGTTCAACAATTTCAATATAATCAGTACACATATACAAAATTTACAAACTATAATATAATTCATTTGTTCTCCACAATACAACATACACCAGCACTCCTCATCCTCCTCTAAAATAATGCTTATTCCATTCACACATAAATGCAAATTGTTAATAGACAAATAACTAAAAATCTAACTAAAACTGTAAAGTTGCTATTGCTGGTTTTGTTAAGATTGTGATAGTGCCAGGTTTGAGCGTTGGTGCAATTGCCAACTATTCAAGGAGAGCAAATAATTGGTAAAATGCTTCCACAACTCTTCCCTCTTGGCTTGTCACTACCATTGCTTTCTTGCCCCTAAATCGTGTTGAGTAGTTGTACGCACAATACCCTGCATTTTCGCGGTACACACCTATATATATAACTTTCTTCTTCTCATCATAATACCAAAATAATGCCGAATCTCGAATCTTTGAAAGAGCGGACCCCGCTTCCATTTCCGTGACAGTAAGACCAGGAAACCCCAAAGAGTTTACTGTGGGCTTCACAAAATGCATGACGCTACCCTGTATCTCCATTTCGCGTGGACATTCCTACAATCGTATTGTATGCCGAATATTTAGTCATAAACATGAACATTTCCAGAATAATAAAAGTCTGAATTTCTAAGAGTTCTATTACCTTTATAGACTGAATACAAGGTTTAAGATTTGATATGGTGTCGCATTCGAGCTCTA